>CM069142.1:72226378-72315646 GCA_035221665.1 Okamejei kenojei | reverse complement strand
CATAGAGAGATCAGTATTTGCCGGCCACTGATCATGCTATCCATTTCCCAGTGCAGGAAAACACAACCTGACCCCAAACTAATCAGCGGTTTCAGTTGCTGCCTCCAGCGCCAACATTCCTTCTCTCCAGAGATGCTGCCCTTGTCACCTTGAGTTACTCCAGCACTTGATGTTATTCTCGGGTGTAAACCAGCATCTGTAGTTCTTTCCTGCTCATCCCCATTACACACCACCCTGTGCATGCTGTCCCTGGAGAGCCATTCCACAACCCAATTGAGATTCCATCTACAAGACCGATGTGTACAGCAATTCATTCTTCCCCGCACAAATTAAGCATTTGCAATAATCTTCACCCCTACCATAGTTACACAACCAGATGCTTACCTTATTTAAGCTCTTTCTTCCAAAACCTTTCCGGCTTGAAGTCCTCCCTCCACCAACTCCAGTTTAAATTCATTTGGAATATTTTGGAGGCCAAGGAAAACAAAAAACAAGAAACCCCCATCCTCCCCCCCACCCCCCGGGGACAGTGTCTGCCCACCCCCCACCGGACTGGCGACCCCCCCCCCCCCCCGGCAGTGTCTGCCCCCCTCACTTCTTGGAGGTTTTTGAAGCCGGACAGCGGGGTTGCCGAGGGGCTGAGGACAGAGTTGCCGTCTGGGGTGAAGGCCAGGTCCACCGCGCCGGTAAACCGTGCCCAGCTAGGTTGGGAGGAACTGAGGGGGATGACAGGGAGTCAATCAGTGAGGGAGGGGGCAGGGGCGAGCGTGGACTGCGGGTGGGGGGGGGTGGGGCGGGGAGTCTATGGGCCGGGGGGGGGTCTAGGGTCTGGTGGGGTCCCACCGAAGCCGGGGAGGGGTTCCGGGTTCTGGGGGGAGGGGGGGTCCATGGGCCGGGGGGTGGGGGTCAGGTCTGGGGGGGGGGGGTCCATGGGCCGGGGGGTGGGGGGGGGTCCTGGGGCCGGGGGGGGGGGAGGGGGGTCCATGGGCCGGGGGGGGTCTGGGGTGCTGGGGGGGGGGTTCCATGGCCGGAGGGGGGGTCAGGGTCTGGGTGGGGGGGTCCATGGGCCGGGGGGGGTCAGGGGTCTGGGGGTTCGCGCTCACCCTGAAGAGCGAACTTCATCCGGCGCCCGCGTGCGGCTCCTGCCCAGCACTTCCGCCGTGCCATCCCTCAGCGGCAATTTCCGCCCAGCACTGTGGGGCATCACTTCCGCCCCGCACGGTGGGCATCAATTCCGCCCCGCACGGTGGGCAGTCTCTTCCGCCCCGCACGGTGGGCAGTCACTTCCGCCCGCACTGTGGTTGTCACTTCGCCCCGCACTGTGGGCTGTCACTTCCGCCCGCACGGTGGGCAGTCATTCCGCCTGCACTGTGGCCGTCACTTCCTTTATCTATCTCGGCCTTCAAAATCTCCACTCTTGGCCTTCCTCAGCCGGACCGTGGCAACAGAACTCCTCATATCATCACCGCCCTCTGACTAAAGACATTCCTCCTTCATCTCCTTCCTAAAAGAACACCTTTAAATTTCTGAGGCTGTGCCCCTGGTCCTAGACTCTCCCACTAGTGGAAAACATCCTCTCCACACCCACTCCTATCCAGGCTGTTCACTATTCACGTTTTCAATGAGGTCCCCCCCTCAACCTTCTAAACTCAGCGAGTACAGGCCCAGTGGCCGACAAATGCTCATCATAGGTTAACCCACTCATTCCTGGGATCGTTCTGGTAAGCTCTCCAGAGCAGCGGCGCATCCTTCCAGGATAACACGAGCAGCTGCTCCACTCAATAACAGAAAGTCTGTAGCCATCATTTTGATTTTATTTCATTCAAAAAACAGTGTTAAACTGTAATGTTTTATTATTAATGTGTCATTTCCTAACTGTCACTATATTGTCGTGTTGTTACTTGCGAGCGGAGCACCAAGGCAAATTCCATGTATATGTATAATGGTCAATAAACCTATTCATTCATATGGGGCCCAAAACTGCTCACAGTATTCCAAATGTGGCCTGACCAGCACCTTATAGAACTTACACAAAAAGCTGGAGAAACTCAGCGGGTGAAAGCAGCATTAAGGAGCAGAAGGAGAATAGCGCGACGTTTTAGGGGCGAGAAGAAGGGTCTCGACCACGAAACGTTCGCATATCTCCTTCGCTCCTTAGCTGCTGCTGCACCCGCTGAGTTTCTCCAGCCTTTTTATGTGTACCCTCGATTCTACAGCATCTGCAGTTCCTTCTTTTTTAAAACCTTTTAGATACTTCATCATTACGCCCCTGCTTTTGTATTCTAGTCTAGTTCAGCCGCTGCCTGCCCTTCGCCTATCGTAACTGCCCACCACAGATGATTGCGGTCGGGGGAATCAACCCTTGCATCATGACGGAAGAGCATGGATTCACGGAGCTGCAGATGAATAAACCAGGGACAGCATTTTCAATAGTGGACCAATAGGTGCAGGAGTAGGCCATTTGGCCCTTCGAGGCAGCACCGCCATTCAATGTGATCATGGCTGATCATCCCCAATCAGTACCCCGTTCCTGCCATTTCCACCGACTCCGCTATCTTTAAGAGTCCTATCTAGCTCTCTCTTGAATTTCCCCAAGGCTTCCACATCAAAAACTGCCGCCTGGCCACCTTACGGGCCAGGTTTATTGTCGATGTGTGCAAAGGAACTGCAGATGCTGATTACACTGAAAATGGACACAAAACACTGGAGTAACTCAGCAGGTCAGGCAAACATCTCTGGAGAGAGGGAATGGGTGATGTTTCAGGTCCAGACCCTTCTTCAGAGTCAGGGGAAAATGGAAACGTGAGATATAGCCGGTGGTGATGCAGAGACATTTAGAACAAAGATCTGCAAAAAAGTAACGATGATGGAGGAAACCAGGCCATTGTTAGTGTGGACTTGGTGAGAACAAGTTACAGACAATGAGATCAACAAGACGGCTTTGAAGTGGTATGACTTGGGTGGGTGGGGAGGGATGGAGACACGAGGGGGAGATGCTAAGGGTAACTTGAAGTTCGAGAAGTCAATATTCATACGCTGGGGTGTAAGCTGCCCAAGCGAAATATGAGATTGCATTTTGCGATTTGCTTTTGGCCGCACTATGACCATGGAGGAGGCTGATGGGGAGGTTAAAGAGTTTGGCAGGTAGGTCTACGCGATGCTGAATCGAAACGCTGGCCACCGTGCCCTTGTCGCCCCAGGTTCGTGCATGGCTGCGCCTGACTTTATCCTGCCCCGTGCCCTTGTCCGAGTTGCGCTCCCAGGCACTGTTGGGAGAGCGGTGCAGAGCTGCACTGCATTGAGCAGTTCAGCAGATAGAGATATAATCACTGTTGCCGGCCACAGAGATCACCATCGCCCCTTCTGAATGTTTAATGTTTCATGTGTCATTCCTAACTGTCACTGGTATGTCATGTTATCACATGCGGGCGGAGAGCACCATGGCAAATTCCTTGTATGTGAATACTTGGCTAATAAACGTATTAATTCATTGAATCATTCTCCCCTCGGCCAGCAGTGTCTCCCTGTGATCAAAAACCGGCGGGCGGCTCCTACGTTTTTTTCATCTCCATCGGTATTGCCGTCGTCAATACTCCCGACAAGCTTGATATCCGTCCATCCCCTGACAACTGAGTTCTTTTATAAACCTCATATATTAAACAACCATCGCTTAACAGTTGATTCAAAAGATTCATCACATTGCGAATATCCATAGTGATGTAATAAATTCTAGTGTAAAATTATTTTATTAGTAAAAGATTAGCTTGACATTTTTGGGTTCTGAATAAGGCGAAGTTGCAATTCTGTGGTAAACAAGAAAAGCTGTGGGAATCAGGAAGTTAAAGGCCTGCACCCAAGCTGTTCTGATAGTGCTTAAGAAGGAACTGCAGATGCTGGAAAATCGGAAGGTAGACAAAAATGGTGGAGAACTCAGCGGGTGAGGCGAGCATCCATGTCAGTCAACTGTCTCACTTCGTGACCTTGCACCATGTCGTTTTCTCATCAGCTCCGTCACTCTTTGATAATATTAATCGATAATTTCTCTAAATTTGAAATTCTAAAATTGAAAACGTAAATGACAATATGAGTAAAGTTGATGACCAAGCAATGTATGTACCGCCAGCTATTGAAACACCATTATCTCCTGAAGCTCCAGTGCTGCAACAGTCACTCATCGAGACGATAAACCTCCTGACAGTCTCAACTTATAAATAGGAAGGGCGAGGAAGGAGAGTGACTGTATGGGACGCATGTGCGGGGCCTTCCAGAGTGTGCCCCTGTGCAGAATCTTGGGTCAGCGAAGCCTGCGGAATCAGCGATATTTTCCAGACGCTTTGAAGTTATGTATTACGGAAATGAGTTGCTTAAAACTCAAATAAAGCTTAAGTAAATTACGAGTAGCGTTAAAGTTTCATTCGCCTCACAACAGCGGGTGAGGCAGCGTCTATGGAGCAAAGGAAATAGGCAACGTTTCGGGTCGAAACCCAAGGGTTGCCTATTTCCTTCGCTCCATAGATGCTGCCTCACCCGCTGAGTTTCTCCTCCAGCATTGCTGTCCGCCTGTTCTGATAGTGCTTCCTGTTGACCATTGACAATAGTGGGAGAGGATGTGTTTCCTGGGGACTTGGTGGTTTGTAAACACAAATCTTCTGGCCGTTACTGATATTGATGATTACATTGTCAAGACGGAATTGCCAATGTTGGGCTTTTGACTAAGTTCCTGTTGTTTAGAATGTGATCACGAGTTTGTGATCTATATAACCATAGAATGACAAGTGTATTGCATTGGTGACAATTATACTTTGAATGGGTACAGCTGCCTGTGATAGACTCATGTTAAACGTCACTGCTGCAGCTTTGTATAAACATGTGCCTACGTTCCCAAAATACTATAAAATATGCTATATGTCTCTGTTCATTAGAGTAGTAGCTCAGGGAGAGTTAAGTGCCTGTTACATACTTGACTTTGTATCCCTGACACTCTCACCAGCTGATCATCAGTAAAGCTTGTGTTGGTTTACCTAACCTACTGTGAGTTGCCCGTTTTAAGAAATGAACCTTAACGACATCACACAGAGGCGGACCCAGCGTGGGGGGGAGCCTCCGAAAACCAAGGCCACCTCAAATGGAGTAAGAAAGAACTGCAGATGCTGGATAAAATCGAAGGTAGACAAAAAGTGCTGGAGTAACTCAACAGGTGAGGCAGCATCTATGGAGAGAAGGAATAGGCAACGTTTCAGGTCGAGAAACGTCATCCAATCCTTCCCTCCATAGATGCTGCCTCACCAGCTGAGTTTCAATAGATAATAGGTGCAGGAGTAGGCCATTCAGCCCTTCGAGCCAGCACCACCATTCAATGTGATCATGGCTGATCATCCCCAACCAGTACCCCGTTCCTGCCTTCTCCCCATGTCCCCGCTATCTTTAAGAGCCCTGTCTAACTCTCTCTTTAATGTATCCAGAGAACCGGCCTCCACCTGAGGCAGAGAATTCCACACTCACCAAAGCATTTTTCCCCGGCATTTTTTGTCTATCTTTGATTTTATCCAGCATCTGCAGTTCTTTCTTAAACAATATTGAGTACAGAAGTTGGGAGGAGCCGAAACGTCACCCATTCCCTCTCTCCATAGATGCTGCCTCACCCACTGAGTTTCTCCAACACTTTGTGTCTCCCTTGGACCACAAATGAAAAAAGTTTGTGATAAAATGGAATACTTGTAACTTTAAATACCTGGGAGTCCACATCACAGAGGATCTGACATGGACATCACACACTGCCGCACTGGTGAGTAAGGCAAGGCAGCGCCTTTACCACCTCAGGCAGCTGAGGAAATCCAGAGTCACTCTGAGGATCCTCCAGTGCTTCTACTCTGGGGCTGTAGAAAGCATCTTGTCCGGCAACATCACAAACTGGTTTGGGAACAGCTCTGCCCAGGACAGGAAGGCTCTGCAGAGAGTAGTGCGTTAGGCTGAACGCTCTATGGGAACTACACTCGCCAGGAGATGCTGATCCAGCAACATTATGGGGGACCCCTTCCACCCCAGCAACGGACTGTTCCAGCTGCTACCGTCAGGCAAACGCCTCCGCTGTCACGCTGTGAAAACAGAGAGGATGAGGCGGAGTTTCTTCCCACAGGCCGTCAGGACTGTAAACTCCTATCTCACCAGGGACTAACTTAACTGTTGTGTTGTGTCTTTTAAAATAAATTATTTTCTAAAATACTGATTCTGTTCTATTCTGTCCTGTAGTGTTTCCACAACCCGCAGGCATTGGCACTTGCATTTCACTGCACATCTTGTATCTGTGTGTGACAGATAAATGCGACTTGGATTTGTCATCGTCCTTTAGTGGCAACTCTTTGCATACCTCGTGTCGGTTTGACGTGCAGCTTTGTCAGTTAATTGGCTTTGGTAAAATTGTAAATTGTCCCGTGTGTGTGTGTGTGTGTGTGCGCGTGTGTCTGTGTGTGTGTCTGTGCGTGTGCGTGTGCGTGTGCGTGTGCATGTGTGTGTGTCTGTATGTGTGTGTGTGTGAGTGTGTCTGTGTGTGTGCATGTGTGTGTGCGCCGCGGGTGTCTGTGTGTGTGTCTGTGCGTGTTGTGCGTGTGTGTGTGTGTGTGTGTGTGTGTGTGTGTGTGTGTGTGTGTGTGTGTGTGTGTGTGTGTGTGTGTGTGAGTGTGTCTGTGTGTGTGCGTGCGTGCGTGTGCGCTGGTGTACGGGGTGATCGCTGGTCGGCGCGGACTCGTTGGGCCGAAGAGCCTCGTTTCCGTTGCCGTATCTCTCTGTGGGCGCGCTGTTTGAGGGTCCTGGCTCCCCCCCCTCTGACACGGGGCAGTGAGATTGACAGACGGACAGGGCGGTGTTTGCAGACGTTTATTAGACCGACATGTTTACAAGTTGCACGGAACCCACACGGTTATAGCGGTGACTCCGGACCAGGTGTACACACGCAGCGCCGTCTGACCAGACTCTCAGCCGCCGGCACGGGTGTGCCCGAGACCTCTGCCGACACACGTATGCCTGGGGGCCGCCGACACACATGTGCCAGAGACCACCGACACGCGTGTGCCTGGGCCCACCGCCTCCGGAGTATCGGGCAGGAGCATCACACGTCTGTGGTCAAACTCTCCCCCCGTGTATACAACCTCCATCACACGTTATATTACTCTATATATATTATATATATTTATAGACTTCAACATGGCGATAAATTACAATGCCGTCAATAAATTAGAGTTTACTCGTTTCAACCCGTCAGCCCCCCCCCCCCGCCCCTCCCCCTGGGGAGCTGGAATACAATGGCAGTGGGGGGTGGAGGGAGGGGGGGGTAGGATCAGGCTTCATGCAGAGAGGGCAGAGTGGCCCCTGAGTGTGTGGGGCAGTGACTGAACGACGGTAGGGGTTAGTGTCGCGGTCAGGTTGTGTGGTGTCAAGGGCAGGGTTGGGGCCAAGGGTCAAGATGGGAGGGGGTCAAGGGTCAGGGGGTCAATGATGGGGTCACTCACACACACAGTGGCCAGAGTCGCCCCCTCAGTCCACCTCCGGCCGGCAGCTGGCGTTGTGTTGGTGCGCGGCAGGCGGGCCGACACGCGTGTGGTCACGTGACGCTGACCTCCAGCACGTGATCATCCTGCGTGGGCAGCACAAGCACCTGGCGGCGGGCGCTGCCGTTGTACACCTGGCCGTTGCAGAAGGGCAGGAGCCGGGGCAGGGGCAGGGCCGGGGGCTTGTGCTCCGCACTCCCCCCCGACTGGGTGCTGCCCCGATTCCTCACGCTGCCCCCCTCCTGCTGCTCCTCCACGCCTCGATCCAACGCCAGCACGTCGTTCTCCAGCCAGCTTCCGCGCTGCAACACTTGTACAAGCACCCGTTACACCCGCACTGTACTACCCGCACAAATGTGTATAATGTACCCCACTGTACCCCACAAATGCACACTGTACCACTTACACTCCCGCTGTACCCCACACTGTTTACCCCAGCCCGCACTGTACCCCACAAGAATGCCCGAACTGTACCATACCCGCACTGTACCCCACAAATGCACTGGCACTGTACCCCCACAAATGCCCGCATTGTTATATAAATACACCGCATACTGTACCCAGCCACACAAATGCAATGTTACCCAACCCGCACTGTACCCCATAAATACCCGCACGGTACCACTTTACCCGCACTGTACCCCACAACCCGCCTATTACCACAAAATACCCACTTACACACGCACTGTACCCCTTACTGTACCCCACAAATACCCGCACTGTACCCACAAGAAGCACCAAGTACCCACACCCCACAGATTACCACTTGTACCCACTTAATACCCGCACTGTACCCCACTACTACGCCCACTTACCCCTCCACTGTACCCCACATCCGCCCGCACTGTACCCCACAAATACCCGCACTGTACCCCAAATTACCCGCCTTACACTGTACCCCACAAATATTACCAGCAATTGTACCACTCATATACACCGCACTGTACCCCACTTAAATACCCGCATGTACCCCACTTACCAGCACGTACCCCACAAATACCAGCACTGTACCCCACAACAATTACAGCACACTGTACCCACAAATACCAGCACTGTTACCCCATTACACCGCACTGTAAATCACAATACCGCACTGTACCCACCAAATACCCAGCACTGTACCCCACAAATACCCGCACTGTACTCTTTACACACTGTACTACCCGCACTGTACCCACAAAATACACGCAATGTACGCCCTGCTACCCCACTTACACCTGCACTGTGACCCACAATACCCGCAGCACTGTACCCCACAAATACCCGCACTGTACCCCACACTTACCCGCACTGTACCCCACACAATACCTTCACGCACTGTACACAAATACCCGCACTTACCCCACACATACCAGCACTGTACCCCACAAATACCCGCACTGTACCCCACAAATACCCGCACTGTACCCCACTTACACCCGCACTGTACCCCACAAATACCAGCACTGTACCCCACAAATACCCGCACTGTACCCACAAATCCAAATACCCGCACTGTACCCCAAATACAAATACACCAAGCACTGTACCCACAAATACCCCACACTGTACCCCACAAATACCCAGCACTGTACCCCACCCCGCACTGTATGTACCCCACTTACCACCGCACTGTACCCCACAAATACCAGCACTGTACCCCACAAATACCAGCACTATACCCTGTCACAGCCAGTTCTGTACCCCAGTGTTGCACCGGTCCCCACCGGTCCCGTCCCCACCGGTACCCCTGTACCCCAGTGTTGCACAGACAGACCCGTCCCCAACGGTACCCCAGTGTTGTACCCCTGTACCCCACTTACCCGCCTCTGTCTGCCCCGGGGGGCAGGCCTGGAAGGGGAGGTATTTGTGGAGAGTGATGTCGGGGAAGGGCAGGAAGCCGGCAAACAGGGGCATGACCTCCATGTGAACCTTGTGGGTGGCGCTGGCACACACGGGCATGGAGATCACCCCCGAACTCTTGCCGCACACCGCCCAGTTACTGCTGTTGTCAACAACTGCGGGCAAAGCACAGCATCACACCGCTAGTTAGTTAGTTAGTTGTCGTTAGTTTAGAGACAGCACGTGGGAACAGGAAGGGGGCGAGAGGTGGGGCTCACGCTCAACGTGAGGCGGGCGGTACAGAGCCAGGGGGAGGGGGGGTTTGGGGAGGGTGTGAGAGGAACGGGGTTGGGGAGAGGGAGGGAGAGGAGGTGAGGAGGGGGCAGCCTTACCCTCGTACATGAGGCGGGTGGTACACAGGCCGTCGCTCTGGGACAGTGCCTCATCCTGGTCAGTGTCGGTGAGGTCGGACAGCCGCACGATGGAAACTTCCAGGCTGCACAACGTCCCCATCTTACACATCCCCATCCCCAGGGGCGGCGAGATGTCCGCCTTCACCCCGTACAGCGTCTGGGGAGAGAGCAGAGCCGTCAGTGGGGGGAGAGAGGGGAGGGAGGGGAGGGGAGGGGATGGGAGGGGGGTAGAGGGAGGGGGAAGGGGAGGGGGAGGGGGAAGACGACAGAGGGGGGGAGACAGAGGGGGGGAGGCTGGGGGCAGGGGGGGCTGGGTGAGGGGGGGGGGAGGCAGAGGGGGGGAGGCAGAGGGGGGTGGGCCTTGAGGGGGGGGGGGAGGCAGAGGGAGGGGCGGCAGTGGGGGAGGCAGAGGGGGGGAGGCAGAGGGGGGGGGCGAGGCTGCAGAGGGGGGGGAGGCAGAGGGGGAGGAGGCAGAGGGGGGAGGAGGGGGGGGAGGCAGAGGGGGGGAGGCAGAGGGGGGGAGGCAGAGGGGGGGAGGCAGAGGGGGGGAGACAGAGGGGGGGAGGCCAGACAGAGGGGGGAGGCAGAGGGGGGGACAGGCAGCGGGGGGGAGACAGAGGGGGGGAGACAGAGGGGGGAGACAGAGGGGGGGAGGAGACAGAGGGGGGGAGACAGAGGGGGGGAGACAGAGGGGGGGAGACGACAGAGGGGGGGGAGACAGAGGGGGGAGACAGAGGGGGGGAGACAGAGGGGGGGAGCCAGACAGAGGGGGGGCAGAGGGGAGTAGGGGGGGGAGCAGAGGGGGGGGACAGAGGGGGGGCAGCGGGGGGGGACAGAGGGGGGAGACAGAGGGGGGCGCCAGACAGCTGGTGGGAGGGGGGGAGACAGAGGGGGGAGACAGAGGGGGGAGACAGAGGGGGGGGGTGTTGTTCCCTCATTTTTTTTTTTTTCCCTTTTTTTTTTTGACAGAGGGGGGGGTGAGGGGTGGGGGGGGATGGGGGGGGGGGGGGGGGAACGGGGGGGGGTGGGGGGGGGGGAGACAGAGGGGGGACAGACAGGGGGGGAGACAGAGGGGGGAGACAGAGGGGGGAGGACAGAGGGGGGGACAGAGGGGGGGCGACAGAGGGGGGGGAGACAGAGGGGGGGAGAGACAGAGGGGGGGGGAGACAGAGGGGGGGAGACTGAGGGGGGGGGGAGACAGAGGGGGGAGACAGAGGGGGAGAGGGGGGGAGACGAGTGGGGGGAGACAGAGGGGGCAGGGGGGGAGAGGACAGAGGGGGGGAGACAGTGGGGGGTAGACAGAGGGGGGGAGACAGAGGGGGGGGAGACAGAGGGGGGAGCCAGAGGGGGGGAGAAGATGGGGGGGAGGGGGGAGACAGAGGGGGGGGAGGGGGGAGGAGGACAGAGGGGGGAGAGAGGGGGGAGACAGAGGGGGGGAGACAGAGGGGGGGGAGAGACAGAGGGGGGAGACAGAGGGGGGGAGACAGAGGGGGAGACCGAGAGGGGGGAGACAGAGGGGGGAGACAGAGGGGGGAGAGGGGGAGACAGGGGGGGGAGACAGAGGGGGGAGACAGAGGGGGGAGACAGAGGGGGGAGACAGAGGGGGGGAGAGGGGGGAGGACAGAGGGGGGGGAGACAGAGGGGGGAGACAGAGGGGGGGAGACAGGGGGGGGGGAGACAGAGGGGGGGAGAGAGGGGGAGACAGAGGGGGAGACAGGGGGGGAGGGGACAGAGGGGGTGAGACAGAGGGGGGGGAGACTGAGGGGGGGGGAGACAGAGGGGGGGAGACAGAGGGGGGGGAGACAGAGGGGGGGAGACAGAGAGAGACAGAGGGGGGGGAGACAGAGGGGGGGGAGACAGAGGGGGGGGAAGACAGAGGGGGGGGAGAGGGAGACAGAGGGGGGGAGGACAGAGGGGGGGGAGCAGAGGGGGGGTGGAGACAGAGGGGGAGGGGGGAGACAGAGGGGGGGGGAGGGGGGGGGATGGACAGAGGGGGGGAGACAGAGGGGGGGAGGACAGAGGACAGAGGGGGGGGAGGGGGGGGAGACAGGGGGGGGGAGACAGGGGGGGGGAGACAGAGGGGGGGGGAGGGGGGGGGAGACCAGAGGGGGGGGGAGACAGAGGGGGGGGAGACAGAGGGGGGGGGAGTCAGAGGGGGGGGAGACAGAGGGGGGGGGAGAGGGGGGGAGACAGGGTGGGGGGGGGGGAGGGGGGGAGGGGGGGGGGACCGGGGGGGAGGGGGGGGGGAGGGGAGACAGGAGGAGGGGGGGGGAGAGACAGAGGGGGGGGGAGACAGAGGGGGGGAGCAGAGGGGGGGGAGACAGAGGGGGGGGGAGCAGGGGGGGGAGCCAGGGGGCGATCAGTGGGCGTTGACCCACGAGGTCAAGTCTTATATGTAGAGTATTAACTTATACACAAACGCGCACACATACGTAGGCACAATAGTGGAATAATAATGATAATAGTCTATGTAGTGTGGAGCTTATATGAGGTTGTGGTGTTTAACAGCCTGATGGCTGTGGGGAAGGAGCTGTTCCTGAACCTGGACATTACAGATTTCAGGCTCCTGTACCTTCTTCCCGATGGCAGGGGTGAGATGAGCGTGTGGCCAGGATGGTGTGGGTCTCTGATGATGGTGGCTGCCTTGTTGTGTGGGGAGAGAGGAGAGATGGTGGTGGGGGCGCCCCCACCCCTACCACCAACCCGTGGTCCCAGCATGGAGCTAACCCACACTGCAGTCCCTGCACAGAGCTGCCGCACCGCGATCTCTGCACGGAGATGCCCCACCACGGTCCCAGCACAGAGCAACTCCCCCCCTCCGAGGTCCCAGCACGAAGCAACTCCCCCACCGTGGTCCCAGCACGAAGCCCCCGCCCCCACCGCTGTCCCAGTACGGAGCTGCCCCAATGCAGTCCCAGCATGGAGCCAAACCCCACGGTCACTGCACGGAGCTCCCGCGGTCCCAGCACGGAACAATTCCCATCCCACCGCATCCCCTCCCACCGCGTAGTCCCAGCACGGAGCTCCCCCCCCCCACCGCGGACCCAGCACGTAGCCGTCCCAGCAAAGGGGGGGGAGCTCCCACACCCCCCCCCACCGCGGTCCCAGCATGGAGCCTCTCCCATCGCGGTCCCAGCACGGAGCCGCCCCACCGCACGGACAGACAGACACCCGCGCAGTCACTCACACAGAAGGTGTCGAGCCCCAGCTGGTAGGTGAAGGGCCGGGTGGGGCGCTGGTCTGGGCCGGACGACGGGCCGGCCAGCAGGCTGAAGGATACACGGAACTCAGCCAGCAGCCCCCGCCCCGGTAACGGCCCCGGCAACTCCCACACGAAGAAACTTAACTGGCAGCTCTGCACACGCTGGGGGGAGAACAGGGGGAGAGAGTCAGGTGACTGGGAGAGGGGGGTACCTGGGCGGATGGGGGGTGGGTGGGTGGTTGTGTAGGGGGGGGGAGTGGGTGTGGAAGGGCTGAGGGGTGGGTGTGGGGGTGGCGGGTGGCGGGGGTGTGGGGGGTGAGGGGTTGGTGTGGGAGGGAGGGGAGGTGGGTTTGGTGTGGAGGGGGAGGGGTGGGGGGGGGAGGTGTGGGGAGGGGGGGGAGGGGTTTGGGTGTGGGGGGGAGGGGTGGGTGTGGGGGGCGGTGGGGGGCTGGGGGGTATGGGTGTGGTTGTCTTGGGGGTGGCCGGGGTGTGGGGGGGGAGGGGTGGTGTGGGGGGGATGGAATGGGGGGGGTGGTTTGGTGTTGGGGGGAGGGGTTGGTGTGGGGGGGGAGGGGTGGGTGTGGGGGGGGCGGGGAAGGGGTGGGTGTGGGTGAGGAGCGGTGGGTGTGGGGTGGCGTGTGTGTGGGGGGCGGGGGGGGTTCGTGGGGGGGAGGGGGTGGATGTTGGGGATGGCGGGGGGTGGGGTTGGTGTGGGTGGAGGAGGGGGTTGGTGTGGGGGGGCGGGGGCGGGGTGGGTGTGGGGGGGTGGGTGTATGTGCGGTGGTGGGGCGTGAGTGTGAAAGTGGGGGGGGTGGATTGTGGAGGGAGGGGGGTGGTGTTGGGGGGGGGGGGTGTGGGTGTTACCTGTTTGCCGGGTGGATTCAGTGACACAAAGCTGAGGGGGCGAGGTGCCAGTGATGTCGACCAGTGCAGCATCAAACAGCAAAGGAAGCCCACTCCGAAGGTTTTGCACGCACACCTTGGGAGATACTTCCTGCTGAGGGGGTGAGGAGAGATGTGCTGGAGAAACTCAGGTGTGTAAACTGGGGTGCAGTACAGTGGGGGCGGGGGGGTGTGTGTGTCACATGGGGTACAGTGCCAGTGGTGGGGCGGGGGGGGGGTGTGTGTGACACTGGGGTTGCAGTACCAGTGGGGGCGGGGGTGTGTGTGTGGACACTGGGGCACGTACCAGTGGGGGCGGGGGTTGGTGGTGTGTGTGTGTAACAATGGGGAGGGTGCAGTACCAGTGGGGGCGGGGTGGGGTGTGTGTCACACTGGGGTACAGTGCAGTGGGGGTGGGGGTGTGTTGTGACACTGGGGCACAGTACCAGTCGGGCGGGGGGTTCTATGTGTGTAACACTGGGGTGCAGTACCAGTGGGGGGCGGGGGGGTTGTTGTGTGTCACACTGGGGTACAGTGCCAGTGGGGGGCGGGGGTGTGTGTGTGTACACTGGGGTGCACAGTACGGTGGGGGCGGGGGGGTTGTGTGTGTAACACTGGGGTGCGTAGTACCAGTGGGGGCGGGGTGGGTGTGTGTGACACTGGGGTGCAGTACCAGTGGGGCTGGGGGGGGGTGTGTGTGACACTGGGGTTGCAGTACCAGTCGGGGCGGGGGTGTGTGTGTAACACTGGGGAGCGAGTAACCGGTGGGGGCGGGGGTGTGTGTGTAACACTGGGGTACAGTACTGGTGGGGGCGGGTGTGTGTGTGTGTGTGTAACACTGGGGTGCAGTACCAGTGGGGACGGGGTTGTGTGTGTGTAACACATGGGGGTGCAGTACCAGTGGGGACGGGGGTTGTGTGTGTAACACTGGGGTGCAGTACTGGTGGGGCGGGGGGTGTGTGTTTAAACACTGGGGCTACAGTACCAGTGGGGACGGGGGTGTGTGTGTGTAACACTGGGGCACAGTACCGGTGGGGACGGGGGTGTGTGTGTAACACTGGGGTGCAGTACCGGTGGGGACGGGAGAGAGAGGGGGGCAGCATCTTTACCTTGTGCCGGTGGAGAGCAGCGTGTGGCTGGCGCTGAACGGTATATTGAAGGTGAGGCAGATGAGCGTGGAGTAAATGGACCAGGGACAATCGATGGAAATCTGCATTCAGAACAGAGAGAGAGAGGGAGAACAAACAGTGTTAGTGCGGCATGGTGGCGCAGCGGGTAGAGCTGCTGCCTCACAGGGTCCATCCCCACTACAGAGTTTGTACCTTCTCCCCGTGACCTGCGTGGGTTGTCTCCGGGCGCTCCGGTTTCCTCCCACACTCCAAAGACGTACAGGTTTGTAGTTGTAAATGTATTGGCTTGGTACCTAGTGTTAGTGTGCGGGGATCGCTGGTCGGCGCGGACTCAGTGGGCCGAAGGGCCTGTTTCCCGCCTATATCTCTAAACCAAACTGTTTGAACGTGCTGTTGTGCCCACTGCCCCCCACTGCTCAGCAGGGCCAGTGCAGGGGGGATGCATGCACCCAATCCCCATATACAGCAAGACCCCGTGTGTCTGTGTGGCATCAACACCACCAGTTCTCCCTCCATCTTGTGGACAGTGGGGCTGAGACAGGAGACAAGGTGATCGATTGAAAGACAGCACGGAAACAGGCCCTTCTGCCCACCGAGTCCCTGCCGACTGGCGAAAACCCGTTCACACTCATACCTGATATTTCGCTTGGGTAGTTTACACCCCAGCGGTATGAACATTGACTTCTCCAATTTCAGATTGGCCTTGCTTTCTCCCTCCTTCTCCTCCCCTTATCAGCTCTCCCACAGACCACTGTCTCCGCCTCTTCCCTTCTTCTTCCTGCCCCATCAGTCCGAAGAAGGGTCTCGACCCGAAACGTCACCTATTCCTTCTCTCCATAGATGCTGCCTCAGCCGCTGAGTTTCTCCAGCATTTTTGTCTACCTTCGATTGTTCCAGCATCTGCAGTTCCTTCCTAAACGCCCATTTGCACTCGTTTAGTTCAGAGATGCAGCACGGAAACAGGCCAGACCGCGCTGACCAGTGATCACTGCGTTCACACACGTTCTATGCATCCACTCCCTAACACACTGGGGACAATTTACAGCGAGCCGATTAACCTACAAACCAATACACAAAATGCTGGAGTAACTCAGCGGGTGGAGACGGCTCTGTCACTGTGTAACCCTGAGATGGGTTTAGTTTAGAGATACACAGCGTGGAAACAGGCCCTTCGGCTGACCGAGTCCATGCGGCCCATCGTTCACCCGTTCACACTAGTTCTGAGTCATCTCACTTTTGCACACATTCCCTGCACACACAAACTATATTGCATTTGGATAGGACAGGTGGGGGGGGCAGGTGGGAGCGGTGCTGACAGGGCATCTTGGTCAGTATGGAGGGGTTGGGCCGGAGGGCCTGTTTCCGTGATGACCGGGTTGGTCTGCTTGTCGTCTTTCTCTCTCGCTCCACCAGGTGGCAATATTTAACAGAGTGGATCACACTCACATTTTGGGACTGTACACATTCTCATTCTCACAAATTATACTCTCACACGTCGCTCGTAAGTTTATAAGTTCTAGGATCATCAAGTCTACTCCACCATTCAATCACAGCTCATCTGTCTTTCCCTCCTAACCCCATTCTCCTGCCTTCTCCCCATAACCCCTGACATCCGTACTAATCAAGAATCTGTCCATCTCTGCCTAAAAATATCCACAGACTTGGCCTCCACAGCCGTCTCTGTGGCAATGAATTCCACCCTCTGACTAAAGAAATTCCTTCCTAAAGGAACATCCTTTAATTCAGAGGCTGTGACCTCTGGTCTTAGACTCTCCCACTAGTGGAAACATCCTCTCCACATCCACTCTATCCAGGCCTTTCACTATTCGGGAAGTTTCAATTAGGTCCCTCCTTGCTCTGTACATTCCGACTGCGAGGGCTTTAACGAAGGAGTATTTCACGGCTTGAGCCCACACAGGCTACAAACAGGGACATTACCACGGCAGCATGGTGGCGCAGCGGGTAGAGTTGCTGCCTCACAGCGCCAGACCCGGGTTCCATCCTGTCCGTACGGAGTTTGCACGTTCTGCCTGTGACCCGCGTGGGTTTTCCCTGGTGCTCCGGCTTCCTCCCACACTCCAAAGACATGTGGGTTTGTAGGTTAATTGTAAATTGTCCCAAGTGTGTGTAGGATAGTGTTAATAGACAATAGACAATTGATGCAGCAGTAGGCCATTCGGCCCTTTGAGCCAGCACCGCCATTCAATGTGATCATGGCTGATCATCCCCTATCAGTACCCTTCTCCCCATATCCCGACACTGTTATTTTTAAGAGCCCCATCTAGCTCTCTCCTGAAAGCATCCAGAGAACCAGCCTCCACCGAGGCAGAGAATTCCACAGACTCACCACTCTCTGTGAGAAAAAGTGTTTGCTCGTCTCCGTTCTAAATGGCTTACTCCTTATTCTTAAACTGTGGCCCCTGGTTCTGGACTTCCCCAACATCGGGAACATGTGTCCTGACTCTAGCGTGTTCAAACCCTTAACAATCTTATATATTTCAATGATATATCCTCTCATCCTTCTAAACTACAGAGAGTACAAGCCCAGCTGTTCCATTCTCTCAGCATACGACAGTCCCGCCATCCCGGGAATTAACCTTGTAAATCTATGCTGCACTCCCTCAATAGCAAGAATGTCCTACCTCAAATTTGGAGACCAAAACTGCACACAATGCTCCAGGTGTGGTCTCACCAGGGCTCTGTACAACTGCAGGAGGATCTCTTTGTTCCTATATTCGATTCCTCTAGTTATATTTGGATATATTTAAAATGGAGACAGACAGATTTTTGATTAGTACGGGTGTCAGGGGTTATGGGGAGAAGGCAGGAGAATGGGGTTAGGAGGGAGAGATAGATCAGCCATGATTGAATAGCAGACTTGATGGGCCGAATGGCCTAATTCTACTCCTATCCTTTATGACCTTATGATCTCAATAGCAAGAATGTCCTTCCTCAAATGAGGAGACCAAAACTGCACGCAATACTCCAGGTGCGGTGCAGTAGGACCTCCTTGTTCCTAAACTCAACTCCTTTCACTATCAATGTGTACGGTAGATAAACTGGACTAATGTTGCCGCACCTTCTGGTCGAATGGAAGTCATACAGGGGAGCTCGGGCCTGGCTTTCTCGGGGCCTTTGCGGGCTGGCTTCACCTCAGCGCTGGGCCGGTCGGAGTCTGGGGCCGTGGGCAGTGTGGACGGCAAGTGGCAGATCACGTGGAGGTCAAACTCGATGATGTGGTAGTCTGGGGCCGCCGGCAGAGAGATGCTCGTCACCT
Organism: Okamejei kenojei; assembly: GCA_035221665.1. Classification (NCBI taxonomy): domain Eukaryota; kingdom Metazoa; phylum Chordata; class Chondrichthyes; order Rajiformes; family Rajidae; genus Okamejei; species Okamejei kenojei. Next base: position 72,297,377 of record CM069142.1, on the reverse strand, counting down.
TCCCCGACGACTGGATGCTCAGCGGAGACTCCGACACTCGGTCTGGTCCAGAGGCAAATCACAAGAACAACCTGGTTACAACACTGTGTACAAAGAGTTGGCGTTTAGACGTGGCGTGAAGCTCCCGCCAATGTTTCAAAGAGGGAGTTAGATTTAGCTCTGAGGGATAACCGGGGAAAAAGCAGGAATGGAGCCTTTTTTTTGTGTGAGTGCGGAATTCTCTGCCTCAGAGGGCGGTGGAGGCCTATGGAGAGAAGGCAGGAACGGGGTACTGATTGGGGATGATCAGCCATGATCACATTGAATGGCGGTGCTGGCTCGAAGGGCCAAATGGCCTCCTCCTGCACCTATTTTCTATGTTTCAATATTCTAGCAAAATTGAGTGAATTTATTGAAAGATATAACAAGGAAACGATGGGGTTCGGAGGGAAAGATAGATCAAGCATGATTGAATGGTGGAGTAGACTTGATGGGCCGACTGGCCTCATTCTGCTCCTCTCACTTCGGCCCACCGAGTCGATGCTGACCATCGATCACCCATTCACGCTGGTTCTATGTTATCCCACTTTCTCATCCACGAGGGGGCAATTTGTAGAGGGGCCGATTAATCTACAAACCCGCACGTCTTTGGGATGTGGGAGGAAACCTGAGCACCCGGAGAAAACCCACGCGGTCACAGAGAGAACGTGCAAACTCTGCACAGACTGCACCCGTAGTCGGGGTGGAACCCGGTGTCTGGCGCTACCCGCAGTGTGGATATGTAAATAAACTTTTATTTGGAAAATGGTCGGACACAGAGTGAAGCTCCCACTACACTGCCCCGTCACACACTCCCAGGGCAGGGACCGCACGGGGTAGACACTCCCTCTACACTGGCCCTGGGCAAGGACAGGATAACCTGTGGGGGTTTGGGCTATGGTCGGTGGGGTTGGGTGTGATGGTCCGTGTGGGTGGGTGTGTCGGTCAGTGGGTTCCCGTGGTCGTTGGCGCTGCCCGCTCACCCCCGCTGTTGGTGGCCACGGTGGCGGTGCTGCTGGCGGCGTGCAGGATGGGCAAGGTGTCGGTGATGCTGAGCTGTAGTGCGTCGCCACTCTTCACCGCATAGTGCCCCGTGTGGACGGTGAACCTCACCCTCTGCGAGATGCCCGCCAGCAGACTCTCTGGGGAAAGAGCGGAGAACACCGTCAGCTCTGGGCCTCCGCGGGCACACATGCCGCCCCCCTCAACCCGTCCCAACGCCCGGCGAGACTCCGCTACGCCCAACCCCGGCGAGAAAACGCAGCGCGCTCAGTCCTGGAGACGGTGGGCGTAACGGAGATACGGGCAAACGCCTTCGATTGTCCTGGTGGGTCACGTCCTGCTTACACTGACCCGAGAGAGGACACAGTTGTGGAGTAACTCAGCGGGTCAGGCAGCATCTGTGGAGAGCATGGAGAGATGACGTTTCAGCGGGTGGAGCGTTTCACAGAGTGCTGGAGTTACTCAGCGGGTCAGGCAGCATCTGTGGAGAGCATGGATAGGTGACGTTTCAGGTCGAGTTATTTTCTACATGTGAAGGAAGGAACTGTAGATGCTGGTTTACACCAAAGATAGTTGTGGATGGTGGAAGGTTGCCTCTCAGACTGGAGGCCTGTGACTAGTGGTGTGCCTCAGGGTTGGGTGCTGGGCCCGTTGCTGTTCGTCATCTACATCAATGATTTGGATGAGAACATACACGGCAAGATTAGCAAGTTTGCTGATGATACAAAAGTGAGTAGTTTTGCAGCTAGTGAAGATGGTTGTGAAAAATTGCAGCAGATATTTGATCGGGGGCAGCTGGGCTTGTACACCTGGAGAAGGAGCCTGAAGGGATATCTTATTGAAACATATAAGATTATTAGGGTTTGGACACGCAAGAGGCAGGAAAATGTGATGTTGGGGTCCTGAAGGGAGAAGTTTAGGGAGTTGGGGGGAAAGCCATTTAAAGAGATAAGGACCAACAAGAGTTGTGATTGTCAGGAATTCTCTGCCTTCAGTGCCGAGGTGACAGTGAGAGGGAGTAGATATAGGATTATGAAATGAGGGGATGGAGGCTAATGGAACGTGGGACTGAGGGGACTGGTGCAGTGGGCAGGGATTCTGGCCTCTCCTGATCACTATTGGGACCTCTTTTGGGGATGGAATTGAATACACAAATGGAGGTGTTGCACTTTTGGGAGCACCCGAGGGGGACCCGTGAATGGTCCTGGCTCTGGGTAGGTCGAGAGCAAGGCTATGTCAGGGTAGACTAGTTCGTTTGAAACTAGAGAAGGTGGGGGGTAGGCTTCGGAGTATTGAGTATAGCAGGGAGACAAAAAAATGCTGGAGAAACTCAGTGGGTGAGGCAGCATCTAGGGAGAGAAGGAATAGATGACGTTTCGGTTCGAGACCCAAACGTCACCTATTCCTTCCAAGGATGGTCTCGACCCGAAAAACCTATTTCCTTCCCTCCATAGATGCTGCCTCACCCGCTGAGTTTAATTTTTTGACCACCTTCGATTGTTCCAGCATCTGCAGTTCCTTCTTGAACAATATTTGAGTACAGAAGAGGACAGTTGTACAAGACGTTGGTGAACCGCATTTAGACTAAACCGTGTTGTAGGAAAGATGTTGTCATGGAAAAGACAGAGAAGATTTACAAGGATGTTGCCAGGACCAAGGGAGAGATTGGCAGGCTAGGAATTCCTTGCGCAGGAGGATGAGGGGTGATATAGAGGTGTGTAAGGTGTGAGGTAATCTTATAGAGCCTGTGTAAAACCATGATGATAGTTGGTGGCAATCAGTGTGGGGGAAAAACATGGTTGAGGGGGGAACTGTGATTTAATAGGAAAAGAATAACTTCACAGAGGGTCGTTGCGGGCTTCCGGAGAGGTAGTTGAGGCTGGGACAGCATCTAAAAAACATTTGGGCAGGTCCGTGAATAGGATAGATTTGGAGGGATATGGGCAAAAAGCTGGCAGGTGGGACTAATGTAGATGTTGGCCAGTATGGACAAGTTGGGCCGAAGGGCCTGCTTCCCCACTGTATGATCCGGTCACTGGGACTCACCGGTCAGTGGCTCCACCTTCAGCTGAGGCTCCTGAGAGTAAACATCATACTGGACGATGGGGTAGATGTGTGGGAGGGTGAAGTGGATCCGGCCCACAGTGGCACACAGCTGGCGCAGGGTGTAGGTGCCCGCCTCCTTGGCCTGAACAAACACAAACACCGTGGCAGTGACCCCCACACACACTGACCCTCCCACACACTGAACCCCCACACACACACACACACTGACCCCCCCACACACACCCCCCCACACACACATACACACTGACCTCCCACACACACTGACCCCCCACACACACATACACACTGACCTCCACACACACACACTGACCCCCCCACACACACTGACCCCCCCACACACACACACACACACTGACCCTCCACACACACACACTGACCCCCCCACACACACTGACCCCCCCACACACACACATACACACTGACCCCCACACACACTGACCCTCCCACACACTGACCCCCACACACACTGACCCCCCCACACACACACACACATACACACTGACCTCCACACACACACTGACCCCCCACACACACACACACTGACCCACGCACACTGGCCCCCCCCACACACACTGACCCCCCCCACACACACTGACCCCCCCACACACACATACACACTGACCCCCCCACACACACACATACACACTGACCTCCACACACACACTGACCCCCCACACACACACACTGACCCCCACACACACTGACCCCCCACACACACACACCACACACACACACACTGACCTTTGCTGGGGGACGGGTCCCACACACACAGATGGGGAGAGGGAGCACATACAGGAGGGGGTGACGTTACGGGCAGTGTGGACAAAGTGGGAAGTGGGGGGGGTGATGGTGGGGGCGGTGGGGGGGGGCGGTGGGTTTGGGGTGGGGAGGAGGGGAGGTGGGGGAGTGGACGGGGGGGGGGGGGGGGCGGTGATATGTCGGGGTGCGGGCACCTGCCTGTGCGGTGAAGGTCACGCTGTTGTCTCCGGGCTGCAACACCAATGCAGCGACGTGCAGGGAGCGCGCGCTGTCCTCAGGCAGCGGTGCAGCGGAGCGCTCGATGGAGCTGCAGCTCTCTTGCCGGCGCAGCAGCAGGTGCATGTTCTTGCAGACGATGCTGCTGGACGTCAGGCTGTTGTCGGAGGGGCTGCGATCGTGCAGCTCGTACAGCTCCACGCCCGTCTGCCCGCCGCCCCGCCCGCTGCCTGCGCTGGGGAACATCACCGTGCCAGCGGCTGTCCCTGCCCTCCCCGCCCCCTCACCCCCCCTCCCCGCCCCCTTGGCCAGGGACAGGTGCAGGTGCAGGGAGAGCAGGTCAAGGGGTACGGCCATGGGCATCAGGCTGTGAATGGTCAACTCCATGTCCAGCGTGCCACCCACGTGAACCACCGCTCCGGCCGGCTCCATCCGCAGCCTCCGCAACCTGGCAAAGCCTTCCATGCCCAGTGGCACACGCTCCTCTGTAGGGGGGCAAAGCACATGGGCATCAGAGCCTGCACCCACCACAGCACCCAGCACCCACCCATACAGCACCCACCCACCCCAGCACACCCACACACAGGGACACCCCACCCCACCCCCACACACGCACCCACCCACACTCAGGGACCCAGCACCCACCCCACCCACCCACACACACGCACCCAGCACCCACCCACAAGCACCCAGCACTCACCCCAGCACCCACCTCAGCACCCACCCACACACAGGGACCCAGCACCCACCCCACCCACCCACACACACGCACCCACCCCACCCACACAGGGACCCAGCACCCAAATCCAGCAGCACACGTGACCTGTCACCCATAGGGTGGTGGGTGTATGGAGGGAGCTGCCGGAGGAGGTGGTTGAGGCTGGGACTATCCCAACGTTTAAGAAACACAGGCACATGGATGGGACAGGCTTGAAGTACGGCATACGAACCCGCACGTCTTTAGAGTGTGGGAGGAAACCGGAGCACCCGGAGAAAACCCACGCAGGTCACGGGGTGGGGGGGGGGGGGGGTTTAACCGCCGGGCAGTGCAGAGGCAAAGTAGCTTACCCTGTTGTGCGTGGGGCGTTGCTGCCATCTTCAGGATCTCCTGGCAGTAGTGTGTGCGCTCCGTCTCTGCCAGGCATTGGTCGGATGCCAGCAGGCTGCTGGTCTGGAGGTAGCTGGCACGCCCGGTTAAGGCAACAACAACCGGCGCCCGGCTACGCCGAGTCCTCACCCAAACACGCAACACATGCACGCCACACGCTAACCACACGGAATGACACAGGTGTGAAAGATCGTATTCCATTCAGGTGGCTCACAACCCAGCTGTATGAATATTGATAAACACAATAGGCAACAGGTGCAGGAGGAGGCCATTCGGCCCTTCAGCCAGCACCACCATTCAATGTGATCATGGCTGATCATCCCCAATCAGTACCCCGTTCCTGCCTTCTCCCCATATCCCCTGACTCCACTATCTTTAAGGGTCCTATCTAGCTCTCTCTTGAAAGTATCCAGAGAACCGGCCCCCACCGCCCTCTGAGGCAGAGAATTCCACAGACTCACAACTGTGTGAAAAAACACATAACGCTGGAGTAACTGAATGGGTCAGGTAGCATCTGTGGAGAACATGGATAGATGACGTTTCACACCCAGGTACTCTCCCCATCACTCCCCTCACCACACCCCGCTCCCCCAGACCCCACACCCCTCCCCTCTCCCTACCCCCACCCTCTCCCCGACACGAAACGCCATAATTTTGCGTCCATCTTCGGTTTAAACCAGCATCTGCAATTTCTCAGATAGACATAAAATGCTGGAGTAACTCAGCGGGTCAGGCAACATCTCTGGAGAGAAGGAATGGGTGACGTTGCACGTGATGTTTGAAGAAGGGTCTCGAACGGAAACGGTTACTCCAGCATCTTGAGTCATACAGCGTGGTAACAGGCCCACCATGTCCCACCTGCCTGCGTTTGCCCCAGGGGCCGGGTTCTCAGCTAGAAATGCTCCATCCTCACGTGTGCGTCCACAGCTCAGGTGGACACATCCTCTCCTTCGCTCCTTAGATGCTGCTGCACCCGCTGAGTTTCTCCAGCCTTTTGTGTAACCCTCCTCTCATTTACACTTTACTTTAGCGATGCAGAGCACAAACAGGCCCTTCGGCCCACCAGCGATCGTCCCGTACACCAGCACTATCCTACACACACTAGAGATAATTTACAATTTATCAAATCCAGTTAACTTACAAAACCTGTATGTCTCTGGAGTGTGGGAGGAAACCGGAGCACCCAGAGAAAACCCGCACGGGTCACGGGGTGAACGTGCGAACTCCGTACAGACAGCACCCGTGGTCGGGATGGAACCCGGGTGGGTCTCTGATGAGGCAGCTGCACCACCCGCCGCGCTGTAAGGATACTTCTGGGTCTGCTGCAGGCGTTTCTGACATTCGGCCAGCTGCTTCCTGGTGTGGGCAATGAGGAGAGCCCAGCCCTCCGACAGGTAGGTCCTCAGCGCATCCTGCAGGTAGCTCTCTGCCTTCTCAGGCTCACCTTTCCGCCTGTAACAAGAACAGCAACTGACAGGTTGTGGGAAAGATGCTGCTTCTGCACCAAAGCTAATGCATACGATCACTGCAATAAATAAATATACCTGCAACAAGTGCAGAGGCTGGTTAAATCAAAGACACAACATGCTGGAGCAACTCAGCGGGACAGGCAGCATCTCTGGAGTGAAGGAACGGGTGACGTTTTGGGTCGAGACCCTTCTTCAGACACGATCTGAAACGTCACCCATTCCTTCTCTCCAGAGATGCTGCCTGTCCCGCTGAGTTACTCCAGCGTTTTGTGTCTATCTTTGGTGTTTACCAGCATCTGCAGTTCCTTCAAACACATTAGGTTGGGCAGGCTGGGACGATATTCCTTGGAGCGCAGGAGGATGAGGGGTGATCATGTAGAGGTGTACGAAATCACCATGGGATTAGGGGAATCAAGAACCAGAAACAAGGTTTAAGGTGAGGGGAGAAAGATTCAAAAGGTACCTGAGGGGTAACATAGAAACATAGAAAATAGGTGCGGGAGTAGGCCATTCGGCCCTTCGAGACTGCACCACCATTCAATATGATCATGGCTGATCATCCAACTCAGTATCCTGTACCTGCCTTCTCTCCATACCCCCTGATCCCTTTAGCCACAAGGGCCGCATCTAACTCCCTCTTAAATATAGCCAATGAACTGGCCTCAACTACCTTCTGTGGCAGAGAATTCCAGAGACTCACCACTCTCTGTGTGAAAAATGTTCCTCATCTCGGTCCTAAAGGAATTCCCCCTTATCCTTAGACTGAAACCCTTTGTTCTGGACCTCCCTAACATCGGGTACAATCTTCCTGCATCTAGCCTATCCAACCCCTTAAGAATTTTATAAGTTTCTATAAGATCCCCCCTCAGTCTTCTAAATTCTAGCGAGTACAAGCCGAGTCTATCCAGTCTTTCCTCATATGAAAGTCCTGACATCCCAGGAATCAGTCTGGTGAACCTTCTCTGTACTCCCTCTATGGCAAGAATGTATTTTCTCAGATTTGGAGACCAAAACTGTACGCAATACTCCAGCTGTGGTCTCACCAAAACCCTGTACAACTGCAGTAGAACCTCCCTGCTCCTATACTCAAATCCTTTTGCTATGAATGCTAACATACCATTTGCTTTCTTCACTGCCTGCTACACCTGCATGCCTACTTTCAATGACTGGTGTACCATGACACCCAGGTCTCGTTGCATCTCCCCTTTTCCTAATTTGTCACCATTCATATAATAGTCTACCCTCCTGTTTTTGCCACCAAAGTGGATAACCTCACATTTATCCACATTATACTGCATCTGCCATGCATTTGCCCACTCACCCAGCCTATCCAAGTCACCTTGCAGTCTCCTAGCATCCTCCTCACACCTAACACTACCCCGCAGCTTAGTGTCATCCGCAAACTTGGAGATGTTGCATTCAATTCCCTCGTCCAAATCATTAATATATATTGTAAATAGCTGGGGTCCCAGCGGGTACCCCACTAGTCACTGCCTGCCATTCTGAAAAGGACCCATTTACTCCTACCCTTTGCTTCCTGTCTGCCAGCCAGTTCTCTATCCACATCAATACTGAACCCCCAATACCGTGTGCTTTAAGTTTGTATACTAATCTCTTATGTGGGACCTTGTCGAAAGCCTTCTGAAAGTCTAGATATAACACATCCACTGGTTCTCCCTTATCCACTCTGCTAGTTACATCCTCGAAAAATTCTATAAGATTCGTCAGACATGATTTACCTTTCGTAAATCCATGCTGACTTTGTCTAATGATTTCACCACTTTCCAAATGTACTGCTATCCATCTTTAATAACTGACTCTAGCAGTTTCCCCACTACCAATGTTAGACTAACTGGTCTGTAATTCCCGTTTTCTCTCTCCCTCCTTTTTTTAAAAGTGGAGTTACATTAGCTACCCTCCAATCCTCAGGAACTACTCCAGAATCTAAGGAGTTTTGAAAAATTATCACTAATGCATCCACTATTTCTGTGGCTACTTCCTTGAGTACTCTGGGATGCAGACTATCTGGCCCTGGGGATTTATTGGCCTTTAATCCATTCAATTTACCCAACACCACTTCTCGGCTAACCTGGATTTCACTCAGTTCCTCCACCTTATTTGACCCCGGTCCCCTGCTATTTCCAGCAGATTATTTATGTCTTCCTTAGTGAAGACAGAACCAAAGTAGTTATTCAATTGGTCTGCCATGTCCTTGTTCCCCATGATCAATTCACCTATTTCTGACTGCAAGGGACCTACATTTGTTTTAACTAATCTCTTTCTCTTCACATATCTATAAAAACTTTTGCAGTCAGTTTTTATGTTCCCTGCCAGTTTTCTTTCATAATTTATTTTCCCTTTCCTAATTAAGCCCTTTGTTCTCCTCTGCCGGACTCTGAATTTCATCGAGTCCTCTGGTAGGCTGCTTTTTCTGGCTAATTTGTATGCTTCATCTTTTGTTTTTATACTATCCCTGATTTCCCTTGTTATCCACGGATGCACTACCTTCCCTGATTTATTCTTTTGCCAAACTGGGATGAACAATTGTTGTAGTTCAACCATGCAGTCTTTAAATACCTTCCATTGCACATCCACTGTCAACCCTTTAAGAATCACTTGCCAGTCTATCTTGGCCAATTCACTTCTCATACCTTCAAAGTTACCTTTGTTTAAGTTCAGAACCCTTGTTTCTGACTTAATTATGTCACTCTCGATCCTAATGAATAACTCAACCATATTATGGTCACTCTTGCCCAAGGGGCCCCACACAACAAGACTGCTAACTAACCCTTCCTCATTACTCAGTACCCAGTCGAGAATAGCCTGCTCTCTCGTTGGTTCCTCTACATGTTGGTTTAGAAAACTATCCCGCATACATTCCAAGAAATCCTCTTACTCAGCACCCCTGCCCATTTGATTCACCCAATCTATATGTAGGTTGAAGTCACCCATTATAACTGTTTTACCTTTGTTGCACGCATTTCTAATTTCCTGTTTGATGCCATCCCCAACTCCACTACTACTGTTAGGTGGCCTGTACACAACACCCACAAGCGTTTTCTGCCCCTTAGAGTTTCGTAGCTCTACCCATATCGATTCCACATCCTCCAAGCTAATGTCCTTCCTTTCTATTGCATTAATCTCCTCTCTCACCAGCAACGCTACCCCACCTCCCTTTCCTTTCTGTCTATCCCTCCTGAATATTGAATATCCCTGGATGTTCAGCTCCCAGCCTTGGTCCCCCTGGAGCCATGTCTCCGTGATCCCAACTATAGCATAGTCATTAATAGCAATCTGCACATTCAACTCATCCACCTTATTACGAATGCTCCTTGCATTGAGACACAAAGCCTTCAGGCTTGTTTTTACAACACTTCCTCCTTATACAATTATGTTGACAAGTGGTCCCTTTTGATTTCTGCCCTGGAAACCCACCACCTCTCATTCTCGTAACGGTTTTACACAGAGGGAGGCGGGTGTAATGGAACAAGCTGCTGGAGGAGGTAGTTGAGGCAGGTACCACCACAATATTTAAAGTTTACAAGAATGATCCCAGGAACGAGTGGATTAACCTATGATGAGTTTAGAAGGATGAGGGGGGACCTCATTGAGACTTACAGAATAGTGAAAGGCTTAGATAGAGTGGATGTGGAGAGGATGTTTCCACTAGTGGGAGAGTCTAGGACCAGAGGTCACAGCCTCAGAATTTATGGACGTTCTTTTAGGAAGGAGATGAGGAGGAATTTCTTTAGTCAGAGGGCAGTGAATCTGTGGGACTCTTTGCCACAGACGGCTGTGGAGGCCAAGTCGGTGGATATTTTTAAGGCAGAGGTAGACAGATTCTTGATTAGTACAGGTGTCAGAGGTTATGGGGAGAAGGCAGGAGAATGGGAGGGAGAGATAGATCAGCCATAATTGAATAGCGGAGTAGACTTGATGGGGGAAATGGCCTAATTCTGCTCCTATTCCTTATGACTGTAAAAAACATTTAGACAGGTACATGGATAGGATATGGGTTTTGAGGTATTTGGGCCAAACGCAGGCAGGTGGGACTAGTGTAGATGGGGCATTTGGTCAGAAGTTGTGCCGAAGGGCCTGTTTCTAAGCTGTGCGACTCTAGTTAGATTTAGCTCTCAGGGCTAACGGAATCAAGGGATAGGAGGAGAAAGCAGGAACGGGGTACTGATTGTGGATGACCAGCCACGATCACATTGAATGGCGGTGCTGACTGGAAGGGCTGAACGACCTCCTCCTGCACCTATTGTCTATGTTTCTATGACGGAGGAAGTTTTGGTGGGGACTGTCGAGGGCACGAGGTGGAGCAGTGGCCGGACGTTGGCCAGAGCGGTGGCCGGAGCTGTGGGCTGGGCCGGTGGCCACACTGTCTACCGTGGACATACATGTAGAAGTCAGCCAGCTCCTTCCCCAACAGCTGCGCCGAACGCACTCGCCCGATGGTCTTGTACATCTCCATCGCCATGTATGAGAGCTCCTGCAAACGGGGGAGAGACAGGAGGGTGAGGACCAAGAGAAGGTGTGCGTGGTGGAGACAGGAACTGCGCCCGTGACTCACACCGCCAGCCCCGACCCACAGCACAGCACGAACAGTAACAGAAGCAGAACTCTCCCCCTGCCCCGCGGTTGACCACAAGATAACACAGAGTGCTGGAGTAACTCAGCGGGTCATACGCAAGAAGAAGAAGCATTTTACTGATTTAGGGCAGCTTCGACTATCATCTGTTTATCTGTGTTATTACGTTAATGGGCCTGAAAAGCTGCCGCGGGTAAGATTGTAAGGGGTGATCGCTGGTCGGCATTGACTCAGTGGGCCGAAGGGCCTATTTCCGCACTGTATCTTGCAACTAAAACTAAACCGCAATCTGCATGCAAATCCCCCCACCCCCCAACCCCCCTCACATGTTCACAAGTTATAGGAGTAGAATTAGGCCATTCGGCCCATCGAGTCTACTCCGCCATTCAATCATGGCTGATCTCTGCCTCAAGAGAAAGCTAGATAGGACTCTTAAAGATAGCAGAGTCAGGGGATATGGGGAGAAGGCAGGAACGGGGTACTGATTGGGGATGATCAGCCATGATCACAATGAATGGCGGTGCTAGCCCGAATGGCCTACTCCTGGACCTGTTGTCTATTGTCTATAACATTGCACGAGTCCATAAGAAATGTCTGCCTTCATTCACCCTTAAACCTAGTCCAGGAGGATGCAATACACAGAGAGTTTTTCACACAGAGAGTGGTGAATCTGTGGAACTCTCTGCCACAGAGGGTAGTTGAGGCCAGTTCATTGGCTATATTTAAGAGGGAGTTAGATGTGGCCCTTGTGGCTAAGGAGATCAGGGGGTATGGAGAGAAGGCAGGTACGGGATACTGAGTTGGATGATCAGCCATGATCATATTGAATGGCGGTGCAGGCTCGAAGGGCCGAATGGCCTACTCCTGCACCTAATTTCTATGTTTCTACACCTGCCCTCCACCAGAAGGCAGTCTGCAAGAATAGCTTCAGCAACCTGCTCAGATTACGTAATCAAGGTTCACTTGGAAAGTCGGATGGACTCTGGCCGTTATGTTACGAGGACATTGAAGAATACCTGGATTGAATTTGAGATAATAGGAAGGTTTCCCAATATATTTTTAAAGCTGCTCTCACAGACACAAACAGAATGTGCGGGGCTGAGCGCCGGCCATAGGGACGCGCGTGCAGAGACGGTCGGCCTGCAGCCGCGTACACGCTTAGCGCTAAAATTGCCGCTGCGGATTTCCACGTACTCAAACATCAACGCAGCGGCTCACTGTCTCGTGGAAAGCCATTTACAGCAGAGGTTTAGACAGATTTAAATAAAATGTTTGACCACAGTTTTTTAACCAAATTTATTTTAACTGAATTTCAAAATCCACGGAAATCCTCTGCCTCCGACTAAATAAGTTCCTCCTCACCTCCTTTCTAAAAGAGCGTCCTTTTATCAGGGCTGCCAACATTGGGTGAGAGGTGAGAGTGAGAAATTGCGAGGGAGTGCAGCGACCGAGGGGGGGGGGGGGAAGGGAGGGTGTGGTAGGAAGCTTTTGCATTTTTTTGTTTGAAATTGTCTTTTAACTTACACGTGAATGCAACATTTATGCTTCAAATTGGATTAGGTATGAATAAGGTTAGGCTAAACTTCATTCCTAATTACATTCCACAGTAAAGCCAGGCTCTTATCAACAGGTGCAGCACATATACCTTAGTATATTCATGTACGGGAATCAGATTATAATTCATGCATATATATAGAGAGAAACAAAAACATAGAAACAAGGCAAGAGGAGTCAGACTTCTATCACTGTTCTGCACAAATAAATCAATTAATATTACCCTTTGACTATAGAAACAAGATGAAAACAATGCCACATATTCAACCGTATATGGTTCAATGAAATTAAGCTATATATGTAAAACATATATATGGCAACAGGCCCTTTGGCCCACCAAGTCGACACCGACCGCAATCTACCTTACACCAGTTGTATCCTACACGCCACGGACGATTTACAGAAGCCAATTAACCTACAAACGTTCACTTCTTTCGGATATGGGAGAAACCAGAATTTCCACAGAAAACCATGCGGTCATAAGGAGAATGTACAAATGCTGTACAGACAGCACCCGTAGTCAGGATCAAATCTGGGTCTGTGGTGCTGCAAGGCAGCAACTCTACCGCTGCGCCACCGTGCCACCCCATTCATTTTCTTAATGTCATATTTATTATGGTGACACGTCAATAAAGATGAACGCATAATTGTAATTTCTGCCCGCAGTTGGATAACACACATCTCCAGTCATTGTGTTTTATTGCTGGTTTTCAACCTCTTCAGTCTTAAGGTCTCGACCCGAAACATCACCTATCCTTTCTCTCCAGAGATGCTGCCTGTCCTGCTGAGTTATTCCAGCTTTTAGTATCTATCTTCAGTTTAAACCACCATCTGCAGTTCCTTCTTAAACTCTTTATTAAGCGAAACAGGTCCTATTCTCATAATATTATTCACCTCAACTAAGTCTTTTCTTCACCTCCGTTGTTGCAGAGAATACAATCTCAGTTATCAAATCTTTCTTCAAAGTGAAACAAAAATTCCAGCCCTGCCATGTTCATAAATCGCCCCTGGATCATCTCCAGACCAATTGCATCCTTTCTACAGTGTGTCATAGTCTTACAGCATGGAAACAGGCCCTTCATCCCAACTTGTCCATGCAGATCAAGATGCCCCATCTAAACTAGTCCCATTTATCCACATTTGGGCCAAATCGTGTGCGTGTGTGCGTGTGCGTGTGTGTGTGTGTGAGAGTGCGTGTGAGTGTGTGGGTCAGTGAAGCGGCGACAACACCCGGAGTGAGCGGAGACGTCCGGGGAGCATTTCCCTCTCTCCCTCCCCTCCCCGGAAATGCGGGCCGGCCTAGGTGCTCTGTGCCCAGCTGGGGTCCAGGGGAGGTGACGGACAGTGACCCGGGGGTCTGGGGGAGGCGAGGGTCATTGACCCGGGGGTCGGGCATCGGAGCGGAGCCTTAGCCCGAGATTCATCCTCGGAGCTCCGGAGGCGGCACCGACGCCCTCACTCAGCCGGTTCGCCCCTGGCAACTCCATGCAGTGTGGACAGAGCAGACGGACACAGAGCCGCCGGAGGTGAGGGTGGGAGGTGTGAGCGGTGCCTCGGGGGATGGGGGGGGGGGTCGGTGCTGGGACCTCCGTCGTGTCTCACCTCTCACACCATCTGCACAGGAATGTGAATGCAGGTGAGGCAGCATCTATAGAGAGGTAGACACAAAGGCTGGAGAAATGCTTGAGTCTGAAGAAGGGTCAAACTCAGGCATAGATGCCGCCTCACCCGCTGAGTTTCTCCAGCATTTTTGTCTACATTGCCATTTTAAATAGTGTGCGATGGGCTTAAGCCAATTAAATTATTCGTTCTTTACAGGGAACCCTATAAAAAACTATATTCATTGATGAGTGTGGAGGAGTGTGACTATTTATTTATTCATATATTTTTGTAATCTTTTTTTGAGCATGAAAACTTCTGTCATCAGCGTGAGAGCGTGAAAATTTCCTCAAATACATTAGTCTCACGCTCAATGCGTGAGAGTTGGCAGCCCTGTTTTATTCTGAGGCTGTGCCCTCTGGTCCTAGACTCTCCCACTAGTGGAAACATCCTCTCCACATCCACGCGATCCAGGCCTTTCACTATTCTGTAAGTTTCAATGAGGTCCCCCCTCATTCTTCTAAACTCCAGCGAGTACAGGCCCAGTGACGACAAACGCTCATCATAGGTTAACCTACTAATTCCTGGGATCATTCTGGTAAACCTCCTCTGGACCTATCCTTCCTCAGGTAAGGGGCCCAATATTTAGGTATGTAACAAAACTTACCTTCAGTGGCGCTGCAGTTCTGTCACTGGCCGTGTGCGCGACTTTGGCGCCTTTGGAGGGGGGGGTTAAAATGCGGTTTTCCCTTGCCATCCGAAATTATATTTTCTCGGAGTGTGAGCTTTTTCTGGAGATTCGTTCCAACTACCGGTAAGTTATTTTTAATTTTATTTTTTTTAAATCGCCCGACTATTTCAGCGCTCCAGTAAAATAAAATTTAGCTCCTAATGCCGTGAACGCCGACAACGGGGACGGATTTTACGTAGGGACAGGTAAATGTAAGCTGTTTATTTTTTCATATAAACTTGCTTGTTTAGATGACCTTAATCAACATTTCATGTTGCGTAACAGTGATTTATTCCACATATGAACTGGCAGTATCTTTCCCGCCGATATTGGGTTTAAATTCACCGCAACCACAACGTTCCCATCCATCGCGTTCCAGAAAATCCCACTCGCAAGCTGTTTAAATGGCCATTCATTTACGGGCATTAAACACTAAATTCCTTCAATTTGGCCTATAAATTAATGACAATTAGATTTAAAAATCATGTTATATTGTGAATTCTTGTGTGAATGTTATTTGGACACTTAGGCTTTAAAAAAGAAGCTAATATTTTCTTAAGAAATTGATAGATTTATAGATCTAGTAATTGAATTTTGTAATTAGCTACAATTGGGTACCTAACTAATTATATGCTTTAATTTCAGGTCCTCCAAGTAAGATTGTTTCATATTTGTTTCAGAATGCTTCAATCTATAATAACTGAAAATGTCTTTCAGTTCTCTTAATTTTTAAGAAAGGTATGGGCTTTTGACTGTCCTAGATCACAACCTGTGTGTTAAGTCAATGGAAAGGCAATGGGGAACAAGATGCTAATTTCTGAGTATAAAAATGGCCATCACTTTTTTCATACTGAAGATATGAAAGTGAATTAGGTGTCAAATTAAACTTCTTTGTATGCTTATCGGATGGGATAAATTGCAGACTTGAATTTTAAAATCTCAAAATTTTCTAACATTGCTACAATATTTGCTCAGTTACTCCAAATGCGACCTGACCAGCGCCTTATAGAGCCTCTTTTCCATTCCCCCCCCCCCCCCCCCACTGTGGTGGGGCCAGGGTCCCAGAGGGCAAACATACAGAGCGAGCACGGTCTTACCAAGTAATGCTTCTCAAAGGCTTCCACAGACGACAGCGCCTCGTTCAGGGTCTTGTACGGACTCTGGGGGCTGTTGGCTGCAAGAGAGAGGGGTTTATGTTTAGAGCCCGTTAGAGCAGTGACCAGGACGGCACGGTGGCGCAGCGGGTAGAGCTGCTGCCTCACACGACATGGGGGGTGGGCTGGGGTGCGGAGAGGGGTAAGCAAGGGGTTGCAAGTGCAGGGAATGGGGAGCGTGGGGTGTGGACGAATTTGGGATTTGGGAGGGGGGGGGCAGGGGCAGAGGATTGGATTGGCCAGGGGGGAAGGGAGGGGGGTGGGAAATCATCAGTTGCTCGCACTCACCAGTCTCGGATCTCTCGGCCCCCAGCCCCGCCAGCACATCCACCGTGCGATTCAGGTCCTCAGAGTCCGGCCCACCCTCCGTCACCAGCCCACACTGGTTCCCCAGAGACTTCAGCTGTGGGCGAGAGAGAGGGGGGGGAGAGAGGGGGAGAGAGAGGGGGAGGTACAGAGAGAGAGAGAGAGAGAAGGAGAGAGAGTGAGTCAGAGGGAGGGGGATCTGTGTGCACCACACACTCCCACAGAGATCCATGTTTCCCCTCCCGTCAGAGAGCGAGCGTTACTCTGTGGACAGACATAAAATGCGGGAATAACTCAGTGGGACAGGCAGCATCTCTGGAGAGAAGGAATGGGTGACGTTTCGGGTGGAGACCCATCTTCAGACTGAGGGTTACTATGTTTAGCTGTGAGCTGCAAGGGCAGCTTACAGCCCAGTGGTATGATTGTTGATTTTGCTAACTTCACGTACCCCTTGTGTCCCCCCCTCACCGCACCCTAGCCGAGTTCCGCTGTCGCCCCGTTGAGTTCCTCTGTCCGTATAACTCGTTGCCACCTATCGCCCACATCCATTTGTGCGCCGAACATTTCCTTGTTGTTGTCTCCTAAACACCTCTCGTTCCCCTCTCCCCCCGACTCTCAGTCTGAAGAAGGGTCTCGACCCGAAACGTCACCTATCCCTTTACACCAGAGATGCTGCCTGACCCGCTGAGTTACTCTGACATTTTGTGTCCATCTTACTTTTAAAAAAAAATCAAAATAAATCAGGATGAAAAAATCAAATACGAAATAAGAACTGCACAAAAATGTACGCAGGCCGATTAACCTACAATCCCGCACGTCTTTGGAATGTGGGAGGAAACCGGAGCACCCGGAAAAACCCACGCTGTCACGGGGAGAACGTGCAAACTCCACAACGGCGCCGTAGGGCAGCAACTCTACCGCCGCGCCACCGTGCCACCCAAACCATGTTATGATGTGCCCGACATATCCTCACGTAACAGGTACTCCATCCACTGACATCCATCTAACACAAGTCTGTTGTTCCCCTATTTTCCTATCGAGGCGAACATGCAAACACCACACAGACAGCACTTGATTAGCACGGGTGTTAGGGGTTTATGGGGTTACTGGTTTAACATACGATGAGCGTCTGTTGGCACTGGGCCTGTACTCGCTGGAGTTTAGAAGAACGAGGGGGGGACCTCATTGAAACGTACAGAATAGTGGAAGGCCATGGATAGAGTGGATGTGGAGAGGATGTTTCCACTAGTGGGAGAGTCTAGCACCAGAGGGCACAGCCTCAGAATTAAAGGACGTTCCTTTAGGAAGGAGATGAGAAGGAAGCTTTCAAGAGAGAGCTAGATAGGGCTCTTAAAGATAGCGGAGTCAGGGGATATGGGGAGAAGGCAGGAACGGGGTACTGATTGTGGATGATCAGCCATGATCACAGTGAATGGTGGTGCTGGCTCGAAGGGCCGAATGGCCTACTCCTTCACCTACTGTCTATTGATTGAATGGCGGAGTAGACTTGATGGGCCAAAGTTATGAGCTTTTGAGAAGGCAAAGACTTTTCATGGTACCTCGGTGACAATAAACAAAACGGAACTGAACTGGCAGGAGAATGGGGTTGGGAGAGATATGGACTTGATGGGCCGAATGGTCTAATTCTCCTATCATTTCCCAACGCGGGGTGAAGATGGAACACGGATCCACATGTGCCACGCGTGCCAGCAGTACCTTCTCGGTGGCGTAGGCCCAGAGTCCCACCGTGTGACCGCAGTTGCTGTCCAGCTGGGCTCGTTCACAGCAGCCCTCAATCCTCTGCAGCACCTCCAGGCAGCTGAGGAAAACCCAGCAGTCCAGGGCCCCCACTGGCACAGAGACCTGCGGGGCAGAGAGACAGAGAGAGAGACGGGGAGGGAGGGGAAAAGGGGAGGAAAGGGGAGGGAGAGGGGGGGAGAGGGGGTCGCATCAGCTTCTAGTTCTCACCCAACAAACAGCTAACAATGGCCTGTTTCTTTTATCATCGTTACTTTTTTGCATATATAAAAGGTAGTCAAAAATGCTGGAGAAACTCAGCGGGTGAGGCAGCATCTATGGAGCGAAGGAATACGCAACGTTTTGGGTCAAGACCCTTCTTCAGACTGATGTTGGGGGGGGGGGGGGGTTCGGGAAGAAGAAAGGAGGAGGCGGAGACAGTGGGCTGTGGGAGGGGAAGGAGGGAGAAAGCAGGGACTACCTGAAAGTCAATGTTCATACCGCTGGGGTGTAAACTACCTGACAGCACCTGAGGTCAGGATCTCCGACACTGTCAGGACAGTTTCTTCCCAGCTGTTATCAGGCAACTGAACCATCTGATCACTAACTAGAGGATGGTCCAAACCTCACATCTACCTCATTGGAGACCCTCAATTGGAGAAGAAACTGCAGATGCTGGTTTGTACTGAAGATAGACACAGAGTGCTGGAGTAACTCAGCGGGTCAGGCAGCATCTGTGGAGAACATGGATAGGTGACGTTTCACAGAGTGCTGGAGTAACTCAGCGGGTCAGGCAGCATCTGTGGAGAACATGGATAGGTGACGTTTCACAGAGTGCTGGAGTAACTCAGCGGGTCAGGCAGCATCTGTGGATAACATGGATAGGTGACGTTTCGGGTCAAACCCTTTTTCGAAATCCCTGCAGTAGGGTTCTGATCCAAACGTCAATGATTCCCCTTTTCAGTGATGCTGCCTGACCCGCTGACTTAATCTTTTCAATCTTTAATCGGACTTCACCGGCATTTATCCTGCACTAAACATTATCCCCTTTATCCTGTCTCTGTACACCATGGACAGCTCGATTGTAATCATGTATTGTCTTTCCGCTGACTGGTTAGCACGCAACAAAAGCTTTTCACTGTACCTCAGTACACGTGACAATAAACTAATCTCTCTCTTCTCCTTGCCTCTCCCTTGAGCCCCCCCTTCTCTTCCCCCCCCCCCCCCCCCCATTTACCCTGTATCTGTACACTGTGGACAGATTGATGGTGATTATGTACAGTCTTTACGCTGACCGGCTAGCAGGCGACACTAAGCTCTTCCCTGTACCCCGGCATACATGACAACAATAAACAACCCCTGTGCTGCCCACACAAGGAGAGATAACTCATACACCAGCGTTCGGACTGTCATACGCTGAGAGAACGGAGCGCCTGGGCTTGTACACTCTGGAGTTTAGAAGGATGAGAGGGGATCTCATTGAAACATACAAGATTGTTAAGGGTTTGGACACGCTAGAGGCAGGAAACATGTTCCCGATGTGGGGGAGTCCAGAACCAGGGGCCACACAGTTTAAGAATAAGGGGTAAGCCGTTTAGAACGGAGACGAGGAAACACTTTTTCTCACAGAGAGTGGTAAGTCTGTGGAATTCTCTGCCTCAGAGGGCGGTGGAGGCCGGTTCTCTGGATACTTTCAAAAGAGAGTTAGATAGGGCCATTAAAGATAGCGGAGTCAGGGCATCTAGGGAGAAGGCAGGAATGGGGTACTGATTGGGGATGATCAGCCATGATCACTTTGAATGGCGGTGCTGGCTCCAAAGGACGAATGGGCTACTCCTGCACCTATTGTCTATTGGAACAAAGTAAACAAACGCAGACAAAATGTGCAGGAAGGAACTGCAGATGCTGGTTTACATCGAAGATAGACACAAAATACTGGAGTCTGAAGAATTATTTTTCTCCAGAGACGCTGGCCGTCCCGCTGAGTTACTCCAGCATGTTGTGTCTATCTGCGGTTTGAAGCAGCATCTGCAGCTCCTTCTTACACAGTACAGTGCAAGTGTCACCGCACGCATGCACTGAGATACGTGTTGGTAATGAATGAGTGCAGCACGGGCCGCATACCTCCAGCAGCTTCAGCTCCTGCACGCAGTTGTGCAGCAGTTGCAGGGCGCGCTGCGCCACCTCCCAGGGCCGCTGCAGCAGGACGAGCAGCGTGCACTGGCGGGAGAAGAGGTAGCTGCGTAGGTCCAGCAGGGTGGCCTGGTTCCTCTGGATCAGCTCCCTCTTGTCCATGTCGATCGGCTTGCGGAGAACCAGCCCGTTCCAGCTCCGCACCGGCTGACAGAACGACGTCAGCCAGTTGGCTCCATCTGCAGCGGCACAGGGGCAACATCAGGCCGACACACACGTGCACACTTGCACACACATACACGCACACACGTGCACTCAGACGCACACACACGTGCACTCACACTCACACACTCAGACACACACGTGCACACTCACGCGCACACACAAACTGACACACACACGCGCACACACACACAAACTGACACACACACGCGCACACACAAACTGACACACACACACGCGCACACACAAACTGACACACACACGTGCACACTCACAAGCGCACACACACAAACTGACACACTCACACGCACACACACACACACACACATGGGAGAGCAGACGGAGTAGAGATAGGACGTACACGTGTGTGAAAACGGACACCTCCAGATTCAGAGACAGCTACTTCCCAGCTGTCATCAGGCAACTTGATTTTGAGATTAGTGCAGGTGTCAGGGTTGTACGGGGGGGGGGGGGGGGGGGGGGGGGGTGGAAGGCAGGAGAATAGGGTTGTGAGGGAAAGATAGATCGGCCATGATTGAATGGCGGAGTAGTCTTGATGGGCCGAATGGCCTAATTCTGCTCCGAGAACATATGAAATGAACTATCCTACCAATAACTAGAGAGTGGTCCTCAGCTACTATCTACCTCTAATTGGTTTGGTAAAGGTAAAATATGTCCCCAGTGTGTGTAGGATAGTGTTAATGTGCGGATCGCTGGTTGGCGTGGACCCGGGGGGCCGAAGGGCCTGTTACCGTGCTGTATCTCTAAACTAAACCAGAGGTCAAAGCCTCAAAATGACCGGACGTTCTTTTAGGAAGGAAATGAGGAGGAATTTCTTTAGTCAGAGGGTGGTGAATCTGCGGAGCTGTGAGACCAAGTCAGCGGATGTTGTTAAGGCGGAGATAGATAGATTCTTGATTAGTGCGGGTGTCAGGAGTTATCATAGAGTCATAGAAAATGGGTGCAGGAGTAGGCCATTCGACACTTCGCTCCCGCCATTCAAATTGATCATGGCTGATCATCCAACTCAGTATCCTGTACCTGCCTTCTCTCCATACCCCCTGATCCCTTTAGCCACAAGGGACACATCTAACTCCCTCTTAAATATAGCCAATGAATTGGCCTCAACTACTTTCTGTGGCAGAGAATTCCACAGATTCACCATTGTGTGAAAAATGATCTTCTCATCTCGGTCCTAAAAGACTTCCCCCTTATCCTTAAACTGTGACCCCTTGTTCTGGAGTTCCCTAACATCGGGAACAATCTTCCTGCATGTAGCCTGTCCATACCCTTAAGAATTTTGTAAGTCTCTATAAGATCCCCCCTCAATCTCCTAAATTCCAGTGAGTACAAGCCGAGGAGAAGGCAGGAGAATGGGGTTGAGTGGGAGATGGCGGAGTGGACATGATGGGCTGAATGGCCATAATTCTGCCGCTGCCACCTATTACTTACCGCCGGCCCCGTAGTTGACGATGTACTGGGTGAAGAGAGCATCCAGCTCATCATACTGGACCAGAGCGTCCTCATACTGCTGCAGCATCTCAAACACAAACGCCAACTCCTCCTGCAAACACACCACAGACCTGACGTCAGCATCAAACTGGGCAGGAGCAAACTGCAGGTGCTATAGACCAGCGCCTTCCAGGCCATGACGAGCGGTCTTCTAGGCCAGTGGTTCCCAACCTTTTTTAGTTCATGGCTCCCTTGGGCTCTTTAATTTTTTTGTGGCCCACCCCCCTGACATTATTAGCGGAAAAAAAAGTGGTCCCCTTCATTGAACCTGTGGCCCCCTAAATCCCCAAATTTTTCTGTGGCCTCCCTGAAATTTGCCGTGACCCCTTTGGGGCCACACGTCCCCATGTTGGGAATCACTGTTCTAGACCATGCCGTGCCGCCTTCTAGGCCATGACCTGCGGCCTTCTAACCCATTGCGTGCAGCCTTTTGAATTAATCCAAATTTTGTAGAACAAATCCTTTTATTTTTATTGATATATTTTTGTTCGTCTTTTATTATTTTAATCTTAAAATGAACGTATTTAAAATACCAAAGAGCAAAAGAAGGTTCAACGAAATAATCCTCATTAGTGAGTGATGAGGGCTATTTTAACACCTGTTATGCTCATGACTTAGTTCTAATGTGACTCTAGAATGTACGTGAACCTCTCTCCCTGCCTGACTGACTGGCGCTACCACCGCCTGAGGCTGGTTGACGAGAGGGAAATGTCGGGCAGAGTCCGCTGGCCGTCCAATCTTCAGTATTATCAACTTTTGATAGCGGTGCATGCGGCTTTCTGTTCGAAGTTGAATTTGAGAATAGTTAAACAGTGTATTAGTTTGACTGTATTTTTTTTAATTCTGATGGATTAACAGCCTATCATGTCAAAGAAAACCAAGAGAACGTTGAGGGAAGAAAAAAGTTTTTAATGAAGATTGGGAACTGCAATATTATCTTTTCTGCTCAAGATAAGATGATTTGCTTGCTTTGTGACATTGAAGAAATTCAATGCTCAGCAGCATTATGCCACATAAGGACCACAAATATTTCAAATTAGAGAGTGAGGCACGGAAGGTTGCATTGCAAAAATTAAAAGATGAAAAGCAAAGGCAAAGGCAGTTATTTCAAGCAGCGGTAAGACCCGGAAATAATGCTACTGAAGCGACTTATAAAGTAGCTTCTATACTCGGAGAAAAAAGGGAATCCCATTTAGCGATGTAGAAATCGTAAAAGAATGCATTGTCGAAGTTGTAGGATGCTTAGACCCCGATAAGGTTTCAAAGTACAAACAACTGCCTCTTTCAAGGAGAACTATAACTGATCAGCAGCATGAATCAGCCCTCAACGTAACAGAACAACTTTACGCAATACTCCAAAAGGAAAATACATATTATTCAATCGCTTTGGATGGATCAACTGATACTACTGGCTCGGCGCAGGTTTTATACTTCATTCGGGCCATAACAGAAGATTTTCTTTGCTACGAAGAGTTACTCGCTTTGGGCACTCTTATGGGTAGAACACAAAGAATAGATTTCAACAACTTTCAAGATAATGGTCGTGAAGGAGGAGTGGATTTGGTTAATTGAGTGAGTGTGCACCTTCCATGACAGGAAAACGTGAGGGGTTTATTGCACAGATAAAAAAGGTATTATCAGATCCAGATGCTCTCATTTCTTTTCATTGTATCTTACATCAGCAAAATCTACTATTTTAAGTGACACTTTGCAACAAGTTATAAGTATTGTTAACTATATTTGTGCAAATGAAACACAGCATCGTCAGTTTTGTAATATGTTAAAGTTGGACGATGAGGCATTCAGTGTGGATTTGCCGTGTCGTTGTAAAATGCGTTGGCTATCGCAGGGACAGGTGTTAGCAAAATGTTTATCTTTGCGAGAACAGATGGTTACATTTCATGAAGAACAGAATCAGCAATGTGAATGATTGAAAGAAGATTTCTATAGAAATTGAAGTTTCTTGGATGTGGCCTTATTACATTACAGCTAACTAACTGCGGCCTACCAACATGAGAAGGTTCCCCACCCCTGCAATAGACAATAGGTGCAGGAGCAGGCCATTCGGCCCTTCAAGCTGGAAAATGCTGAACTCAGCGGGTGAGGCAGCATCTCTGGAGAGAAGGAATGGGTGACGTTTTGGGTTGAGATCCTTCTTCAGACTGACAGCTCTGTGGGAGCACTACCAGTTAAAGAACTGCAGTGGTCCACATCAGTGGCTGGTACTATATTTGTGGGTAATAGTGAATGGGTGAAATACTGTCTTAGCCACTTTTTAAATAAAACAAACGTTCTCCTTTAAGACGTTAGTTAAATAGATCAGTGGTGATCTATTGGAGAGTTAGACGGATCAGCGGTAACGGGCGTGCTTGTGGCAAGCTTACCTGAACCATGAAGTAGGCCGAGAAGCTCCAGCCGGCCTCTGTCCTCTTCTCCCTCATGGTCCTCATGTCATCCTCAAACTTGCCCAGGTTCTTGGTGAAGGACATCAGCAGCAGAGTCCTCAGCTTGGAAAAGAAGGCGTTCCACGACTCCTGCGTGCGGGCCGAATCCTTCAGGGGATCGGACAGGACCACGCACCTGCGGCAAGGAAGGTCGCCTCTGGGTTAGTTTAGTTTCAGCTTAAAGGTCAGTCCCAGACTCTCCCCCTGGTGGAAACATCCTCTCCACATCCACTCCATCCAGGCCTTTCACTCTACTGACCAGATAGTCAAATACTCAAATCGATTTTCGTGGAATGTGGGAATTTCGTTGTCTGCGGCATTCTCTGCCTCAGAGGGCGGTGGATGCCAGTTCTCTGGATACTTTCAAGAGAGAGCTAGAAAGTATCCAGATAGTGATAAGGGCTCTTCAAGATAGTGGAGTCAGGGGATATGGGGAGAAGGCAGGAACGGGGTACTGATTGGGGATGATCACATTGAATGGCGGTGCTGGCTCGAAGGGCCGAATGGCCTACTCCTGCACCTATTGTCTACCGTCTATTAGGGGAGGTTCAGTACAGTACAGTTCAGTTTATTATCACGTGTACCGAGGTACAGTGAAAAGCTTTTGTTGCGTGCTATCCAGTCAGCAGAAAGACTGTACATGATTACATGAGTACATTCACAGTGTAGATACATGATAAGGGAATAAGAGACAAGACTTTGCCTTCCATCACAGTGAGGAGGAGATTCACTGTGATGGATGTTTGTGTGCATTGTGTTGGGTGTGTGTCTTGGTTTTTTTCTTGTTGTGTGACGGCAGAAAGCACATTTCGTTTGAACTTAATTTGAGGTTCAAATGACAATAAACGGTATTGTATTTTATTGTGTATTGTCTAACGTTTAGTGCAAGGAAGCGCCAGCAAAGTGCGATCAACGATAGTCCGAGGGTCTCCAAAGAGGATAGATAGTAGCTCAGGACCGCTCCCTGGTTGTGATCGGATGGTTCAGTTGCCTGATAACAGCTTGGAAGAAACTGGTCAGATCACTCAGACTGGACCATGGCCACAGGCACAACCTCTCCACACAGGGCGAAAGCCCCTCAGTGACAACTGGCCAGAGGAAGCCCACCTACAAGCCACAGTCACTGCACCTCAGTACATGTGACAATAAACTGACCTGAAGCTTTGGCTGCTTTCAGTCTGAAGGGTCCCGACCTGAAACATTGTGTGTCCACGTTCACACCTTACCCTTCCAACATTTAAAGCAACAGTTAGACAGGTACATGGATAGTGTGGGAAGGAACTGCAGACGCTGGTTTAAACCAAAGATAGACGCAATATGCTGGAGTAAAGGGCCTGTCCCACTTGGGTCGTCATTTACGCGACAGGCCGGTAGTGACGGTCGCGCGAGAGTCGCGCGCGTCATCTTGCGTCCGCACTGCCGTCTGGAGCGAGTGACGTCATTTGAAGATGAACACAAAATGCTGGAGTAACTCAGCGGGGTCGGCAGCATCTCTGGAGAGAAGGAATGGACGATGTTTCGTGTCGAGACTCTTCATCAGTCTGAAAGGAAGGTCTTGACCCGAAACGTCACTCATTGCTTCCCTCCAGAGATGCTGCCGGTCCCACTGAATTACTCCAGTATTGTGTGTCTATCTTCAATTTTCTTGGCCCCGCTCTGGGAGTAGGAGTGGGGGCGGATCTGGGCCGTGAGCCCCAGGCCGAGCTCAGCAATCGCTTGCCTGCTTCTGCTGCTGTTGGAGGTGAGACGTTGTGCCGCGCCAGGGTCTTGGGCCTGTCCCACTTTGGCTGTCAGTTACGCAACAGGCCGATGGCGCACAAAGATTTCGTGCAGGACGAAGTCCACACTCCTCCACGCCACTCCATGCGCCCGTTCCGCGCTACCCACACGCTAGCAGGCCGTGTAAATGGCGCGCGAAAGACAGCAACGTGGGACAGGCCCTTAACTCAGCGGGACAAGCAGCGTTTCTGGGGAGATGGAATGGGTGACATTTTGGTCAAGACCCTTGTTCACACCTTACCCTTCCTTATCTCTGTGTCTCCCTCTCCACCAACTCTCCATCTAAAGATGGATCTCGACCCAAAACATAACCCATTCCTTCTCTCCAGAGACGCTGCCCGTCCCGCTGAGTTACTGCAGCATTTTGTGTCAACCTTCGGTTTAAAGCAGCATCGCAGTTCCTCCCTACACGCCAGCGAGGGGGCCACCATGTTCCCAGACCGTACCTGTCGCTCTGTTTGTTGCAGAAGTCGTTCCTGATTTTGTCGACGATGGAAGTCCTGGGCAGGATGTTGGTTTTGTTCTTTTTCTTTGCGTCGCTTTCCACCACCACGATCAGCCAGTCCACGCTGCTGTACGCCTTCAGAATGTTCTGCCATTTTGTTATCTCGTCCTTCGCCGTCGCCTTGTAGACCTCCGTGTCCTGCGGACGTCAAAGGAAGATTCTATCACAATGCCCTATGAAGGGCAACCTTCATCACACAGAGGGCGCTGGGTGTATGGAGCCCCTGCTAAGAGGAGCTGGTTCAGGCTGGGACTATGACGGCCGTTGAAAGATGTTTGGACATCGTAAGGTCAATTGGGGCAGAATTAGGCCATTCGGCCCATCAAGTCCACTCCGCCATTCAATCATGGCTGATCTATCTCTTCCTCCTAACCCCATTCTCCTGCCTTCTCCCCACAATCCCTGACACCAATACTAATCAACAATCTATGTCTCTGTCTATCTTAGTTTGAATAGTGAAAGGCTTGGATGTGGAGAGGATGTTTCCACTAGTGGGAGAGTCTAGGATTAGAGGTCATGGCCTCAGAATTAAAGGACGTTCCATTAGGAAAGGGATGTGAAGAGATTTCTTTAATCAGAGGGCGGTGAAGGCCAAGTCAATGGATATTTTTAAGGCAGAGATAGACAGATTCTTGATTAGTGCGGGTGTCAGAGGTTATGGGGAGAAGGCAGGAGAATGGGGTTAGGAGGGAGAGATAGATCGGCCATGATTGAAAGGCAAAGTCGACTTGATGGGCCGAATGGCCTAATTCTGCTCCCATCGCTTATGACCTTACGACAGAGGGAGTACAGAGAAGGTTCACCAGACTGATTCCTGGGATGGCACGACTTCCATATGAAGAAAGACTGGATAGACTCGGCTTGTACTCGCTGGAATTTAGAAGATTGAGGGGGGATCTTATAGAAACGTACAAAATTCTTAAGGGGTTGGACAGGCTAGATGCAGGAAGATTGTTCCCGATGTTGGGGAAGTCCAGGACAAGGGGTCACAGTTTAAGGATAAGGGGGAAGTCTTTTAGGACCGAGATGAGAAAATCATTTTTCACACAGAGAGTGATGAATCTGTGGAATTCTCTGCCACAGAAGGTAGTTGAGGCCAGTTCGTTGGCCATATTTAAGAGGGAGTTGGATGTGGCACTTGTGGCTGAAGGGATCAGGGGGTATGGAGAGAAGGCAGGTACAGGATACTGAGTTGGATGATCAGCCATGATCATATTGAATGGCGGTGCAGGCTCGAAGGGCCGAATGGCCTGCTCCTGCACCTAATTTCTATGTTTCTATGTGCTTGGATAGGAAATGTTTAAAGAGATATGGGTTGAACTAGTGTGAAGGGCAATCAATAGTTGGCATGACTGGTGTGCCGAAGGGCCTACTTCCATGTTGTAACTCTACAACTAAAGGATGTGGGCCAGACGCGGGCAGGTGGGACCAATATATGGTCAGCACACAACAAAAGCTTTTCACTCTACCTCGGTACACGAGTTGACAAACTAAATTGGACTGAACGAGAGGGGATAACTTGGTGGGCATCGGCAAGTTGGGCTGAAGGGCCGGTTTCCGTGCTGTACGACACACTTGGACAAAGCACAGTGTTGGTAAAGTCAGCTTCCTCCTGTGTCAGCACGGATCATCTGTTTGTGGAGCACCGGAGGTGGAGGGGAGATCTGGCAGAAGGTGTCAAATGATCAGGGGCAAAGACACGGTAGACACTCACAACCTGCGTGGAAATGTCAAAGGCTAGATGGCACAGCTTTACTGTCAGAAGCACAACAGTGGGGGTGGGTGGGTTAGGGGAGAGAGGGGGAGGGGAGAGAGGGGGAGGGGGAGGGGGGAGGGGAGAGAGGGGGAGGGGAGAGAGGGGGAGGGGAGAGAGGGGGAGGGGAGAGGGGGGGGGAGGGGGGAGGGGGGAGGGGGGGGGAGAGGGGGAGGGGGAGAGGGGGGGAGGGGAGAGAGGGGGGAGGGGAGAGAGGGGCAGTGGAGGAGGGAGAGGGGGGGAGATGGGGCGGAGGAGGGAGAGGGTGGGAGAGGGCGAGGGGAGAGAGGGGAAAGGGGAGGGGAGAGAGAGGGCAGAGAGAGAGGGGGAGGAGGTGAGAGGGGCGGGGCATACAACACATGAGCCGCCATACTCACACAGCAGTCCGTCCAAAATATGTGCAGGAATGGGAACGTCAGCAGCGCCCGGTTCCCCTCCTTGGGAATCAACTCTTCCTTAAACTGGACAAAATTGGCTTCCAGGTGGATCATCTTGGGGGGTCGACCGTAAGACCTGGGGCACGAGGAATCACTGTTAGATTTCTCCTCCCCCTCTCTCCCTCATCGTGGCTGATCTCTGCCTCCTAATCCCATTATCCTGCCCATGACCCTCGACACCCGTTCTAATCAAGAATTGGCCTGCCTCTGCCGTAGAAATATCCACCGGCACCACCCAGGCCGAGGGCCCGTCCTTCTGCCGGCCAGCCGGCCTGACGCTCGTGCCCGGGTGCCCCTGCAGAGGGAGCTCGCCGTGCCCACGGGCACCTTGGCCACATTTCGGGACCGCTGGGGCTGAGTGCATCTGGGATAAGAATAATAAAGGCTGAGATGGATAGATTCTCGATTAGTACGGGTGTCAGGGGTTAGGGGGAGAAGGCAGGAGAATGGGGTTAGGAGGGAGAGATAGATCAGCCATGATTGAATGACGGAGTAGACCTGATGGGCCGAATGGCCTGCTTCTATTCTAGTTCTGTCCTACAACTTATGACTTGCTTTCGCACTTGCTTGCGTGGATATTTTTCAGGGGATTTTGTTTCTTTAGAATATGTATATTATATAATAGTATATTAGCTATCCTTCAAGCTTGTACTAAACTTTAAAAAAAATAGAAAATGCTGGAGTCAAATGCTGTGGAGCACGGTGGTGCAGCGGTAGAGCTGCTGCCTCACAGCACCAGAAATCCGGGTTCAACCCTGACTGCGGGTGCTGTCTGTACGAAGTTTGCACGTTCTCCCTGTGACCTGCGTGGGTTTTCTCTGAGACCTTCGTTTTCCTCCCACGCTCCATTGACGTACAGGTTGGTAGGTTAATTGGGATTGGTACAAATGTAAAATTGCCCCTGACGTGTGTAGGACAGTGTTAGTGTGCGGGGGTGCCATCGCTGGTCGGCACGGACGCGGTGGGACACATTGTATCTGTAAACTAAACTTTTGTAAAACAAGCATTGAGCGGGCGAGCGCTGCATTGGGGCACCCACGCGGTCTGACACCCACCCCCCCACCCCCCCCCATGCACACGGTGACGGGAGCAGGGACTGTACCTTCTCCACTCCATGGGCTCTCGCGGAAGCTGCTGCACCAAGATGGAGTAGACGGATGAGAAGAGAGCCTGATCTCCTGCACCTGCAGAGAAAACAACACCTCAGTCTCCAGTGGTCAGTCTCAGGGGGTAAAGCCAGGCCCCAGCACTGCACCTGCAATCAAGTGATACGGGGAGGAAGCAGGAACAGGGGGCACTTATTGCAGATGATCAGCCATGTTGGAGACTGGAGCAGCTGGGCTTGTACACTCTGAGTTTAGAAGGATGAGAGGAGAGACTGGTGCACAGACAGCCACCCCACGGTCCTCGACAGATCTGGGTCAGGATCCAGTGGCATGGAGTCCAAGACGACCGGAGACCCTTTTCTGCTGCAGCCTTCATCCGCCTTCCCAGCCGTTGTGACGCCCCACTAAGATCAGCCATCGTCCCCCGCCTGTTCCACCATTGAGGTCTTGGTTGGATCGCTCTTTGTCAGGGACCTCCCCCTCGACTTCACCGCTATGGGTGGCCCTACCAGGAGCATAGCTCCAGACAGCATCGCTCTCTGGATCTCAGGACCACACAAGCTTCTCCTCCACAAGGTGACAATCCACTGTTGCCATAGGAAGGAAAAGTCTGAAGAAGGGAATCGACCTGAAACATCGCCCATTCCTTCTCTCCACAGATGCTGCCTCACCCGCTGTGTTACTCCAGCATTTTGTGTCCATCTGAGGTTTAGTTTAAAGAAACAGCGCCCTTCGTGTCCGTGCCGACCAGCGATCCCCGCACACTAACACTATCCTACACACACTAGGAACAATTTTACAATTTATACCAAGCCAATTAATTTAAACAATAGACAATAGTACAGGAGTAGGCCATTTGGCCCTTCGAGCCAGCACCGCCATTCAATGTGATCATGGCTGATCATCCCCAATCAGTACCCCGTTCCTGCCTTCTCCCCATACCCCCTGACCGCTATTTTTTAAGAGCCCTGTCTAGCGTTCTCTTGAAAGCATCCAGAGATGCTGCCTCCACCGCCCTGAACTCCCCCAACATCGGGAACATGTTTCCTGCCTCTAGTGTGTCCAAACCCTTAACAATCTTATATGTTTCAATGAGATCCCCTTTCATCCTAAATTCCAGAGTGCACAAGCCCAGCTGCTCCATTTTCTCAGCATATGAGCCATCCCGGGAATTAACCTTGTAAACCTACGCTGCACTTCCTCAATAGCAAGAATGTCCTTCCTCAAATTAGGGGATCAAAACTGCACACAACACTCCAGGTGTGGTCTCACTAGGGCTCTGTACAACTGCAGAAGGACCTCTTTGCTCCTATATTCGATTCCTCTTGTTATGAAGGCCAACATGCCATTCGCTTTCTTCACTGCCTGCTGTACCTGCAGGCTTACTTTCATAGACTGATGTACAAGGATCCCCAGACCCCGTTGTACTTCCCCTTTTCCTAACTTGATGCCATTTAGATAGTAATCTGCCTTCCTGTTTTTGCTACCAAAGTGGATAACCTCACATTATTCCCCCAACCTGTCCAAGTCACCCTGCATTCTCACAGCATCCTCCTCACAGTTCACACTGCCACCCAGCTTTGTGTCATCTGCAAATTGGCTAATGTTACTTTGAATCCCTTCATCTAAATCATTAATGCATATTGTAAATAGCTGCGGTCCCAGCACTGAGCCTTGCGGTACCCCTACTCTTTGTTTCCTGTCTGCCAACCACTTCTCTATCCATGTCAGCACTCTACCCCCAATACCATGTGCCCTAATTTTGCTCACTAATCTCCTATGTGGGACCTTATCAAATGTTTTCTGAAAGTCCAGGTACACTACATCCACTGGCCCTCCCTTGTCCATTTACAAACCAGTACAACTTTGGAGTGTGGGAGGAAACCAAATATCTGGGAGAAAACCCAAGGGAAACGGTACAAAACTACACACACAGACAGCACCCGTAGTCAGGATTGAACCCGGGACTCTGGCGCTGTGAGGCAGCAACTCTCCCGCTGCGCCACAGTGCCGCCTGCTGGAGGAGGAGGGAAATATTTCTGCTGATTTAAGAATCTAAGCACCGGGCTAAACGAAAGCGGAGCCAGTGAATCCAAGGAACATTTCTACATGTTAGTGGAAGTTCCTCTTCAAGTAGAAATTGCTGCAAAACGTCAATTGTAGATCTCAAAGTGGGCGGCACTTGTAGAGTTGCTGCCTCACAGCGCCAGAGGCCCGGGTTCCACCCCGACTACGGGTGCTGTCTGTATGGAGTATGTACCTTCTCCCCGTGACCTGCGTGGGTTTTCTACAGGTGCTCAGGTTTCCTCCCACACTCCCAAAGATGTACAGGTTTGTAGATTAATTGGCTTCTGAAAATTGTAAATTGTCCCTAGTGTGTGTAGGATAGTGTTAGTGTGCGGGGATCGCTGGTCGGCACGGACACGGTGGGCCGAAGGGCCTGTTTCTGCTGTATCTCTAAACTCTAAATAGTCTGAGATTAAAGTTTATCAAAGGTATTGAGGGACAGGAGGGTGAGGTGTGGGGGCACAGTGAAAGGCCTGGACAGAGTGGATGTGGAGAGGATGTTTCCACTGGTGGGAGAGTCTAGGACCAGAGGGCACAGCCTCAGAATTAAAGGACGTTCCTTTAGGGAGCAGATGAGGAGGAATTTCTTAAGTCAGAGGGTGGTGACTCTGTGGAATTCTTTGCCACTGAAGTCTGTGGAGGCCAAGTCAATGGATATATTTAAGGCAGAGATAGGTAGATTCTTGATTAGTTCGGGTGTCAGGGGCTACGGGGAGAAGGCAAGAGAACGGGGTTAGGAAGGAGAAATAGATCAGCAGACTCGATGGACCGAATGGCCTAATTCTGCTCCTATCACTTCTGACAGAGATGTGTAGAGGGTTTAAGTCAGAGATGCTCCGTGATCTGTGTGAGTGGTGGAACAGAGATCGTGTGGATAGAGAACACACTGCCTGTACACAGTTGTGATCACCTGAGTTTAAAAGGAAGGCCGATAGTTGGGGTCAAACTAACAAAGTGCCAGTATGGGCTCGACGGGCAGAGAGACCAGGCCTGGCCCGGTGACAGGCCAGTGACATCACAGATGGCCGTCACCACGGCAGCGGCAGTCAACAGACCCCCCCCCCCCCCCGCCGTGACCCACCCGTCAGTCCCAGCTTCCCGCTCCTCTCAACCCTGCAGCGGCACTGGCTCCAGCACTGCAGCACTGCACCACACGCCGCCCGCCATGTGAGCAGACCGCCGACATCACCAGCCCAGCCCAGCCCCACCGCCATCCGCAAACACAGGCTCACCACCAACAGCACACACACACAACCACTGCACAAGGTGGGTGCACATGCGTGCGGGTGTATGTGGTGCATGTGTGTTCATGTGGGTGTGTTCAGATGCACGTGTGGGTGTGTATGTGTGCGTGTGCGTGCGGATGCGCCGTGTTGGTGTGTGTGCGCACGTGTTGGTGTGTGTGCATGTGAGTATGTGCAGACGTGCGCGCATGTTGGTGTGTGTGCACGTGTGTTGGTGTGTGTACACGCCTGTACGAGCGCGAGTGTTGGTGTGTGTGCGCGCATGTTGGTGTGTGTGCGCGCGCTGGTGTGTGCGCGCCTGTACGAGCGCGCGTGTTGGTGTGTGTGCGTGTCAGTACAACACGTTGACACAACAGCTGCATCCTTGGTTTGCGTAAACTGTCGCGTTTACTTTGCTAACAGCTCACATAGTAACATAACACATTAGAAACATAGAAACATAGAAATTAGGTGCAGGAGTAGGCCATTCAGCCCTTCGAGCCTGCACCGCCATTCAATATGATCATGGCTGATCATCCAACTCAGTATCCCGTACCTGCCTTCTCTCCATACCCTCTGATCCCCTTAGCCACAAGGGCCACATCCAACTCACTCTTAAATATAGCCAATGAACTGGCCTCAACTACCCTCTGTGGCAGAGAGTTCCAGAGACTCACCACTCTCTGTGTGAAAAAAGTCTTTCTCATCTCGGTCTTAAAGGATTTCCCCCTTATCCTTAAGCTGTGACCCCTTGTCCTGGACTTCCCCAACATCGGGAACAATCTTCCTGCATCTAGCCTGTCCAACCCCTTAAGAATTTTGTAAGTTTCTATAAGATCCCCTCTCAATCTCCTAAATTCCAGAGAGTATAAACCGAGTCTATCCAGTCTTTCTTCATAAGACAGTCCTGACATCCCAGGAATCAGTCTGGTGAACCTTCTCTGCACTCCCTCTATGGCAATAATGTCCTTCCTCAGATTTGGAGACCAAAACTGTACGCAAATACTCCAGGTGTGGTCTCACCAAGACCCTGTACAACTGAAGTAGAACCTCCCTGCTCCTGTACTCAAATCCTTTTGCTATGAAAGCTAACATACCATTCGCTTTTTTCACTGCCTGCTGCACCTGCATGCCTACTTTCAATGACTGGTGTACCATGACACCCAGGTCTCGCTGCAT
Organism: Okamejei kenojei; assembly: GCA_035221665.1. Classification (NCBI taxonomy): domain Eukaryota; kingdom Metazoa; phylum Chordata; class Chondrichthyes; order Rajiformes; family Rajidae; genus Okamejei; species Okamejei kenojei. The sequence continues at coordinate 72,262,707 of CM069142.1, read as the reverse complement.
CTCCCCTTTTCCTAATCGGCCACCATTTAAATAATAGTCTGCTTTCCTGTTTTTGCCACCAAAGTGGATAACCTCACATTTATCCACATTATACTGCATCTGCCAAACATTTGCCCACTCACCCAGCCTATCCAAGTCACCTTGCAGTCTCCTAGCATCCTCCTCACAGCTAACACTGCCCCCCAGCTTAGTGTCATCCGCAAACTTGGAGATATTGCCTTCAATTCCCTCATCCAGATCATTAATATATATTGTAAATAGCTGGGGTCCCAGCACTGAGCCCTGCGGTACCCCACTAGTCACTGCCTGCCATTGTGAAAAGGACCCGTTTACTCCTACTCTTTGCTTCCTGTTTGCCAGCCAGTTCTCTATCCACATCAATACTGAACATTAACGTTGAAACTCACAGAATAGTGAAAGGCCTGGAATAGAGTGGGTGTGGAGAGGATGTTTCCACCAGTGGAAGAGTCTAGGACCAGAGGTCACAGCCTCAGAATTAAAGCACTTTCCTTTAGGAAGGAGATGAGGAGAAATTTCTTTAGTCAGAGGGTGGTGAATCTGTGGAATTGTTTGCCACAGAAGGCTGTGGGTATTTTTAAGGTAGAGATTGATGGATTCTTGTGTAAGAAGGAACTGCAGATGCTGGTTTACACCAAAGAAAGACACAAAATGGGTCAGGCAGCATCTCTCGAGAGTAGGAATAGGTGACATTTCTGGTCAAGACTCTCTGATTCTACATTAGTACGGGTGTCAGGAGATATGGGAAGAAGGCAGGAGACTTGGGTTGGGAGGGAGAGATTGATCAGCCATGATTGAATGGCAGAGTAGATTTGACAGGTCGAATAGCCTAATTCTGCTCCTGTGACATGAACATAATTCAGCTCTTCGACTCGCCAAGGACTGATGTATGTGGCAGCAATCACAAACACTAACTGTAGTCAGGATGGAACTTGGGTCTCTGGCGCTGTGAGGCAGCATGCAGTCCGTAGCATTGGGTGCCCAAACGCTGCAAGTACCGGGCGGTAGTGTCACATTCACAATCACGATGCCTCACGGAATGGTAAACCCAGGAGCACGTCCCAGCAACGTCCCCCCCCAGCACCGTCCACCCCCAGCACCGTCCCCCCCCAGCACCGTCCCCCCCAGCACCGTCCACCCCAGCACCGTCCACCCCAGCACCGTCCCCCCCCAGCACCGTCCCCCCCCCGAGCACCATCCCCCCCCCCAGCACCGTCCACCCCAGCACCGTCCCCCCCCAGCACCGTCCCCCCCAGCACCGTCCCCCCCCAGCACCGTCCACCCCCAGCACCGTCCACCCCCAGCACCGTCCACCCCCAGCACCGTCCACCCCCAGCACCGTCCACAGCACCGTCCCCCCCAGCACCGTCCCCCCCAGCACCGTCCCCCCCCAGCACCGTCCCCCCCAGCAGGGTTATTACGGGGCCGGGGCGGGACGGGCGGGCACTCACAGGTGGCGAGCGGCCGGTTCTCCATGGTGAAAAGCTGCAGCCGGCCCTCGGCCTCCATCCGCCAGCCCCGCCCGCCCGCTGCTGTTTCCGCTTCCGTTCCCCGTCACCACTTCCGCCCCGCTCTCCCCTTCTCCACCCACTTCCGCCCCGCTCTCCCCTTCTCCACCCACTTCCGCCCCGCTCTCCCTCCACCACTTCCTGTCCCACCTGCACAGTCTTTTGTTGTAGACCAGAATGAGGCCATTCGGCCCATCAAGTCTACTCCACCATTCAATCACGGCTGATCCATCTCTCCCTCCTACCCCCGTTCTCCTGCCTTCTCCCCGTAACCCCCGACACCCGTAGATCCCACAACACAAGGATAGATCAAAGGAGACTGGTGGTGGCCCTTCGGCCCATCGGCCCGCTGGCCGCCCCCCCTATAGATGCCCATGGTGTCAAATGAATGTAGAAGATGCTGGAACCACTCAGGCAGCAGCTGTGGAGGAAGGAATGGAGTCAGCGGTTCAGGTGGGCGACTCTCCTCCCATCTCCACACCTGAAACATTGCCTCTGTTTCTCTCTCTACAGACCTGCTGAGTGTCTAGTATTTGTTTAGTATAGAGATACAACTTACAGGCCCTTCAGCCCATCGAGCCCAAGCCAACCCCAGAGCCTGATGGTCTGCATCCCAGGGTACTTAAGGAAGTGGCTCTGGAAATGTGGATGCATTGGTGATAATTTTCCAATGTTATATAGATTCAGGATCAGTTCCTGTGGATTGGAGGGTAGCTAATGTTATCCCACTTTTTAAGAAAGGTGGGAGAGAGAAAACAGGGAATTATAGACCAGTTAGCCTGACATCGGTGGTGGGGAAGATGCTGGAGTCAATTATAAAAGATGAAATAGCGGCACATTTGGATAACAGTAACAGGATCAATAGACAATAGACAATAGGTGCAGGAGTAGGCCATTTGGCCCTTTGAGCCAGCACTGCCATTCAATGTGAACATGGCTGATCATCCCCAATCAGTCCCTCTGTCCATTCTCTATTTTCATTCCCTTCGTGGCTCCCCCCCATCTCACGCCCGGAGATTAAAACCATTTTATTCTTATTTCCAATCTCCAGGATAAATCTCCCCAAGGTGAAGGAAACCACCAATCCAAGACTAACCGGGAAGACAGTGTGAGGTGAGGAGTGAGAGTGACTAGTGAGTTTAGAGATACAGCACGGAAACAGGTCCTTCGGCCCGCCTAGTCCGCGCCGACCAGCACACTAACACTATCATACCCACACTGGGCGCAATTTACATTTACACCAAGCCAACTAACCTGCAAACCTGCACGTCTTGGGAGTGTGGGAGGAAACCGGAGCACCCGGAGAAAACCCACGCAGGTCACGGGGAGAACGTGCAAACTCCGTACAGACCACCCGTAGTCAGTGTGGAACCCGGGTCTGTGGCGCTGTGAGGCAGTTGCTCTACCCGCTGCACCACCATGAGTTTAACGGGGAAGATGAAAATGTAAGGGGATACAGACACAAGATGCAGGGGCGACATGCTGGTGCAGCGGGTTGAGCTGCTGCCTCACAGCGCCACAGACCCGGGCTCGATCCCAACCTCGGGGACTGTCTGTGTGGAGTTTGTACGTTCTCCCCATGACCTGCGTGGGTTTTCTCCGGGTGCTCCGGTTTCCTCCTAGATAACAAAGACGTGCGGGTTTGTAGGCTAATCGGCCCCTCTGTAAATTGCCCCCTAGTGTGTAGGGCGGGGATGGGAAAGTGGGAACCAGTGTGAACGGGCGATCGATGGTCAGCATGAACTCGGTGGGCCGAAGGGCCTGTTTCCATGCTGCCTCTCTCCACACTAAACAAACATTGGCCTCTGTGGGGGGTGCATTTTATTCGAGTGAGGGTGACCTGGTCTTTGATATGAAGTGGTGGGGGGGGGGTGATGTAGGTTGGGGGGGAGGACGAAGGGGTGTCGCTGCAGGGGCTGGGGTAGGGGGTTAGTGAGGGGGGTTCCGTGGGGAGGTCAGTGAGGGGGGGCATTTACAGAGGGGGGGATCAGTGGTGGGGTGAGGGCGAGGGGGGACAGTGAGAGGGTCAGTGAGGAAGGGGGGGTTCCGTGGAGGGGGTCAGTGGGAGAGGGGGGGGAGGTACCCCAGGGTGGGGGGGCTCTGTGTATCGGGTCCTGTCTGACCACGTGCCTTGTGTTTACAGGCGGAGGGATCCTCCTCTGACGGACAACTGTACAGTGAAGGCCCCACCCCAGGGTGCTAACAACAATGCAGGTGGGAGCGCTACCCGGGACAGTCCTGGACCGAGGGTGGGGGGGGGGGGTGAGAGAGATGAATGAGAGGCCCCTGACAATCCCACCACCCTCCCACTGACTCTAAACTCAGTGAATCCCGAGCACAGTCTCTTGCCCAGAGTAGGGGAATCGAGGACCAGAGGACATGGGTTCAAGGTGAAGGGGAGAAGATTTAATAGGAATCCGAGGGGTAACTTTTTCACACAAGGGTGGTGGGTGCATGGAACGAGCTGCCGGAGGAGGTAGTTGAGGCTGGGACTATCCCAATGTTTAAGAAACAGTTATACAGGTACAAGGATAGGACAGGTTTGGAGGGATATGGACCAAACGCAGGCAGGTGGGACTAGTGTAGCTGGGACATTGTTGGCTGGTGTGGGCAAGCTGGGCTGAAGGGTCTGTTTCCGCGCTGGGTGACCAGTATAGATGGGGCATGTTGGCCGGTGTGGGCAAGTTGGGCCGAAGGGCCTGTTTCTGTGCTGGATCTCTAAAACGAAAAACTAAACAAAATCTAAGATTAGATATACCAGCCGTAAATAGAATCAAGTCGGACCCAAGTACATGAGGTGGAGCAAGAGGAAGATACAGAGTGCAGCGTTGGACCTTGCAGTAGTCTGGTTTTAGTTATAATTCATTACTGGACCAAGTGCAGACCCGTTGTGTCCGCTCCCCCAATGCACACGTTCCCTAACATTAGCCCCCACGGCAGGCGTGGTCCTCCCTCAAACCGTTCCCCAATGTAAGTGAAGTTGATCACTGCTAGCCCAGCCATTGTGACATCATCAGTGAAAGCTGGTCGTTTTAAATTCAAAATCTTTTGATGTTTTTAAAACTTCTTACTTACTTTTAATCAGTAGTAAGTCGAGAAATAAAGCATAACATTTTCAGATAAGTTGATCTTGGCCTTGAGGGGAAAAATGTCAATCAGAATATGTAGAAATGCAATCATTACCGTGTAGTGTTTTTGCGAAGATGTAAAGACAACCACATATACACACGTACAAGATCAGGCTTTTAATAAGTACTAGGCCAACTGCAGACCCCCCCCCCCCCCCAACGCACCTGTTCCCTAACCGTAGCCCCCACGGGAGGCGTGGTCCTCCAACTCAAGCCGTTCCGGAACGTAAGATTCCAGCGTCCTGCGTGTTGCAATGGCAATTCACCCTCCCCCTGCTCGTCGAGCCATCGTGACGTCATCAGTTCAAGCTGGTGGTTATCATTTCAGTCTTTTGACCTAATCTGCAATTAGTTGAGAATAAGTCGAGAAATAAACCATGAAATGTTCAGATAAGTTGGTCCCGGCCTCGATGAGAAAAATGTCAACCGGAATATGTAAAAATGTAATCGTTACCGCGTAGTGTTTTTGCGACGATGTAAAGACAACCACATATACACACACATATATATACACACATATACACACCTCCGCCTCTGTCACATATACACACACATATACACCAACACACACAATAACACCACACACAACACATATACACAACACACATATAACACACACATATATCACACATATATACACCACACACACACACGTATATACACACACACACACAACACACATATATATACACACACATATATACACACACATATATTATTCACTCACACACATATATATACAACACATATATACACACATATATACAACCACACACACACACACACACATATATATACACACACATATACATACACACACATATATACACACATATATACACACACACACACACACACATATATATACACACACATATATACACACACACATATACGCATATATACACTAACAAGATCAGACTTCGAATAAGTATATGATATGCTGATATAATATATGATAATTGTCGTGTGTACCGAGGTCCAGTGAAAAGCTTTTGTTGCGAGCTAACCAGTTAGCGGAGAGACAATATGGTCTGATGGTTTGGGCTACGTCCACAATTCACTGCAATTTCTTGCGGTCTTGGATGGAGCTGTTCCCAAACCGTGTTGGGATGCATTTCAATAAAATGCATCTGTAGAAGTTGGTGAGGGTTGAGGGAGACTCGCCGAACTTCTTAAGCCTTCTAAGAACATGGATAGGTGATGTTTCGGACTGGTTGTGGTGGGAAGGGGGAGAAGGGAGATGAATGTTGAGCGGATGCAAGTGAACGGGGTTTTCATTGTCAGGTGGTTGAGACCAGAGATTAAAAGATAAAAGGTGCGAGAGAAGGATTGTAGAGGATTGAATAATAAAGAGAGAGGAAGGGATATCGGTGGAAGGGGAGGAGGTAGAGGGGATGGATAGGTGGGAGTCCAGGTGAGGCAGGAGGAAGAGCACAGTTGAGAGCGGGAGTCTGCAAGCTAGCTACCTGACCAATGTTCATACAATTAGGTTGCGAAGTACCAAAGCAGAATATGAAGTGGCGTTCTTTCCGTTTGCATGTAGCCTCACTCTGACAATGGAGGAGGCCAAGGACAGAAAGGTGAATATGGGAAGGGGAGTTACAATAGTAGGCAATGGGAGATCCGGCAGGCCTTGGCGGAACGAGGGCAAGTGTTCGGCGAAACGGTCGCTGAGTCTATACTTGACCAACGCCGATGTGAAGGAGACCATATCTGGAACACCACATGCAGATCAGGAGAGGTGCCTACTCCTGCACCTATTGCCTATTGTCTAATACATGACTACAGTCGAGCCATTTACAGTGTACAGATAAATGATATGGGGATAAAGTTTAATGCAAGGTAAAGCCAGCAAAGTCCGATCAAAGATAGTTCAAGTGTCCCCGATGAGGTGGATAGTAGTTCAGCACCGCTCTCTGGTTGTGATAGGATGGTTCAGTTGCCTGATTACAGCTGGGAAGAAACTGTCCCTGAATCTGGAGGTGTGCGTTTTCACACTTCTGTACCTCTTGCCCGTTGGGAGAGGGGAGAAGAGGGAGTGGCCGGGGTGCGACTGGTCCTTGATGATGCTGCTGGCCTTGCCGAGGCAGCGTGAGGTGGAGATGGAGTCAATGGAAGGGAGGTTGGTTTGTGTGATGGTCTGGGCTGCAATAGACAACAGGTGCAGGAGTAGGCCATTCGGCCCTTCGAGCCAGCATCACCATTCATTGTGATCATGGCTGATCATCCACAATCAGTACCCCGTTCCTGCCTTCTCCCCATATCCCCTGACTCCGCTATCTTTAAGAGTTCTATCTAACTCTCTCTTGAAAGTATCCAGAGAATCGGCCTCCTCGGCCCTCTGAGGCAGAGAATTCCACAGATTCACAACTCTCTGTGTGAAAAAGTTTTTCCTCATCTCTGTTCTAAATGGCTTCCCCCTTATTCTTAAACTGTGGCCCCTGGTTCTGGACTCCCCCAACATAGGGAACATGTTTCCTGTCTCTAGCGTGTCCAAACCCTTAATAATCTTATACGTTTCAATCCCATCTCATCCTTCTAAATTCCAGAGTGTACAAGCCCAGCCGCTCCATTCTCTCAGCGTATGACAGTCCCGCCATCCCGGGAATCGCGCGCTGCAGCTCCGGCCATGGAGCAGCCTCAGTGCAAGTCCTGGGCCGTTGGAGGCGACGGAAGCGTTGGCCCCTGCAGTGAGAGTCTCTGTGCCAAATTCACCCAGGTGACCGGCATGGATCAGGCTGCGGCTCGGTGCATCCTGGAGGACAACCAGTGGCTGCTGGGAATAAGTACCAAGCACTGGGGAGAAACGGTGGAAGACAGTGGACTTCAAATGGGGGTGGTTGGAGAAAGCATCCCGCTTGCCTGCTAGATTTTCACTTACTGTAACTGCAGGAAAAATGTTCCCGATGTTGGGGGAGTTCAGAACCAGGGGTCACAGTTTAAGAATAAGGGTTCGGCCATTTAGGACTGAGATGAGGACAAACCTTCCTCACACAGAGAGTCTGTGGAATTCTCTGCCACAGAAGGCAGTGCAGGACAATTCACTGGATGTTTTCAAGAGAGAGTTACCTTTAGATCTTGGGGCTAACGAAATCAAGGGATATGGAGAAAAAACAGGAAAGGTACCGATTTTAGATGAACAGCCATGATCATATCGGAGGGCCGATGGCCTATTCCTGCACCTATTTTCTATGTTTCTATGCTTGAGTACATGGCAATAAAACTCGACCACTTGATTTTGAAGCATTCATGCATGGTGGAGGTATAATGTGGTCATAGAGTGATAGTGTGAAAACAGGCCCTTCAGCGCAACTTGCCCACCCCCGCCAACATGTCCCAGCTACACTACCTGCTTTTGGTCCATATCCCTCCAAACCTGTCCTATCCATGTATCAGTCTAACTGTTTCGTAAATGTTGGGATGGTCCCTGCCTCAACTACCTCCTCTGGCAGCTTGTTCCATACACCCACCACCCTTTGTGTGGAAAAAGTTACCCCTTAAAAAGTTACCTCTAAAATACTTCAAACAAAAAACATTGAAATGATACTTCTACAATGCACTAAAACATGATTTTAATACGTCAAATTTCAAAACGTTCCTATCCTGGGAGGGGGGACACCGTTCTTCCACACCAGGCACGTGCCGTCAGGGTAGGCAAGGTAGGCACTGCCTACCCTGACTAAAATTATGAAATGGCAATTCTTAAATATAAATAGTAAAGGCATGGGAGAATTATGCCTATAAGAGATGGATCTCTTAGGTAGGCATAATTCTCCGTGCCTTTCATCCGCAGCGCTTGTAACACGCGAAGGGCTGTGCAGCCCACGTGCCGTCAGCGCTGCCTGAGCCGTCAGTTTCAAGGGGAGCTGAAGGCAGCAGAAATTCTGCCTTTGCAGCACTGCACATGCGCAGCAGCCTGATGCGCAGGCGCAGCGCGAGTTTCTTGGCGGGATTTTCAAATATGGATTGCCATTATTTTAATAGTATCTCAGGAAACACAGAGTGAAGAATGAAATTAATGTACCAATAACGTGATAAGTGCATTTCTTGGTGCTTTATGATTTAAATGTTGTATTTCCCGGGGTGGGGGGAGAGCTCCGTTCACAGTGTTTGGGGAGTCTGGCGTTGTGAAGGAGGGGATTGGGGTCAGTAACCCACTTGCCACGCTCAGGTCTGAGTGCAGGTAGATGGGACTAGGTGAGAGTAAGTGTTCGGCACGGAGTAAAAGGGCCGAAATAACCTGTATCCGTGCTGTAATTGCTAGGGTACACAAAAGGCTGGAGAAACTCAGCGGGTGCAGCAACATCTAAGGAGCGAAGGAGATAGGCGACGTTTCGGGTCGAGACCCTTCTTCAGACTGCTATATGGTTTTATTGAGTGAATTAGCTTGGGTGGCTGCCGCAGCGCTCCGGGCACGGACAGCACAACTGGCCGCCATTTCCGAGGAAGGAAGCAGCTCGGGTGACTGACTTTGAGCGGCCGCCGGGACACTGCCCCTTCAGCTAGTCCCCGTCACCTCTGGCAGTGTCTCCGTCTGAACATCTCTCACCTGCCGCTCGCCGGCCGGCTTCCCGCAAATCTTTAAATTCCGACAGCCCGCTCACGGGACCAGTTGAGGTTACTCAGCTGTGGGAATGTAAGGATTTGCGGGACGCGGTTGACATGAGCGAAGCCGGCGAGCGGCAGGTGAGAGATGTTCAGACGAAGAGCAATGCCAGAGGTGAGCGGGCCGGCAGAGGGCGCTTGAAATGGCAGCCTGTTCTGTTGTCAGGTCCCGGCGGCCGCTCGCACCCGAGCTGCTTCTATCCCCGGAAGTGGCGGCCAGTTCTGCTGTCCGTGCCCGGAGCGCTGCGGCAGCGGTGAGTGAGTTCTGACATGATCTCTGACCCTCCTCCTTTTCAACACTCCTGCCCTCCCCGCATCTTTAACCCCTGGCACAGACTCTCCACACGCTGTGAAAGGAACTCTCCCTCCAATTGGACCCTTGAATTAGTATTGTCATTCAATAAGATGACAACTGATTCAACGTCCCGGTGCGCTCCCGTTTTTCCCACCATCTCGCCACCTGCCTTCATCCTCCATTATCCACCCATTCAGTGATTAAAAAATGAAGGAGATTGAGAAGCCTTGGGGAAATTGAATTGTTACTTATTTTTTATTTTTTACAAAGAGAACCATCTGCGCATGCACGGTTTAAGATTTTTGTTTTGAAAGCCGGCTGACTGCCTACCCTGAGTAATTACTCACGGCACGTGCCTGTTCCACACCCTCTGCTCCACTCCTTCGCCGGGTACCCCAAAGCCAGTGATCAGTGATCTTTCAGCCTCCCCACTTTCAAAAACGCTCCGCGGCCCCTGGTTCAGACAGGGAACACTGCCAGATGTGAGCGGGGAACTGAGGCCAGTTGTCCGTGATGTCTGGATCCCAATGGTCAGCGCTTCATGTTTTGGAGTTGGCTAATGTTATTGATTTGTAATTAGCCTGATTTGTAATTAGTTGACAAAACCTTAATTTATTGATCTGGATTATCAAGGGGGATGGGATAAGTGTAATATTAAATGACATGCAAGGTGTCAGGCTTCCTGTCACAACATACAGCCCTTCAGTTAAATATTGGGAAGGTTGCAGGTGTAAGGCTGGACTCAGGGTCAGGAATGAGAGAAGGTGTGCAACTGGAGTCAGGGCCAGGAGTAGTACCAGGTGTGCAGTGAGACCCAGGTTGGTCAACATGGGCCAAGTGTTTGATTATAATCTGATTTCCATACATTAATATATTAAGATCATTCATGTGCTGCGCCTGTTGATCAGAGCCTGGGCTCTGCTGTGGAATGTAATTAGGAATGTAATTTAACCTAACCTTATTCTTAGCTAATCCAATTGAAAGCATAAATGTTGCATTCAAGTGTAAGTTAAAAGACTCGCTACAGTATGCACCAGATTGCACAATTTCAAACTGAAAAAAGCTAAAGCTCCGTACCAATGGGAGGGGGGGAACACCCCCCTCCCACACTCTGCCCCCCCCTCAGTCTCTACGCCCCCTCGGGCTTGGTCTCTCGCAATTTCTCACTATAATAATACATAATAAAATTGTAGCATTGAAGTATAAATTAAACAAAATATACACTGATCAAGTTTTAAAAATATTACCATCATACTAAACAATTGCTGTTTGAATTTGGAGGACAAACCCCAAAAAATTATTGGCTCGACAATTAAGGAAAATTGAGCTGAAAAAAATTATACATAGGATTAAATCAAAAAAACGGTGAATTATTAATTTTACAACCAAAGATATTAATGAAAGATTTATGCAATATTATAAAAATCTGTATACTGCTAAAGCGACAGTAATAAAACAGAAATAGATGCCTTTTTAAATATATGTAACTTAAAGAATTAGATTTACAAAAAAGTAGAGAAACTATTAAATGCTGATATTTCAATAAAAGAAATCCAAGAATCTATTAAATCATTAAAAATGGTAAAACTCCAGGGGGACCGGATGGTTATAGGTTCGGAATTTTATAAAATTTTTCATGATCAAATGGTCCCATATTTTTAAAAATCATTATATGAACAGATATATACACAAGAGAAATTACCAGATACATTGAACGAGTCTATTATAACAACTTATACCCAAAATAAATAAAGATTTGGATGACCCAGGATCATATAGAGCAATTGCTTTATTAAATACGGATCAAAAAATTTTAACAAAGATACTAGCACAAAGATTTAAGCAAAGTTAGTTAACAAATTAATTCATCCTGATCAAACAGGATTTATACCTAAAAGTATTCTTCATATAATCTAAGACTTGTTATTTATATCATATATTCGAAAAGAAGTGATAAAAAAGACTTAGTAGTTATCTCGCTGGATGCAGAAAAGCTTTTTGACCAGGTGGAATGGCCTTATTTATTTTCGGTGATGGAAGCTTTTAAGCTTGGTGATAAGTTTACTACTTGGATCAAATTATTATATGCAAACCCAACAGCTTGAATAACAACAAAACCATATGTTATCAACTAAATTTAGTTTATCTCGAGGTTGTAGACAAGGCTGTCCTTTATCACCTTTACTGTTTGCGTTAGCAATCGAACCTCTTGCCCAAAAGGGTAAGATTGCACCCGGAAATATATGGATATGTATACTAAAGATACTAAGAATAAAATCTCGTTATATGCGGGACGATGTATTACTTTATATCACTAAACCGGAAATAAGTATCCGTAATTTGTTAAAACTAATAATAATGGAATTTGTTTACTTTCAGGATACAGTATTAATTGGAATAAAAGTGAACTTTTCATGCCAATAACCATGAATAACTTACAGATATTACAACAATTTCCTTTTAAGATAACAAATGAAAATATTAAATATCTTGGTATTTTTGTTACAAAAAGATTTGACTCTCTATTTAAGTCTAATTTCCCGTTATTACTGAATAAAATTAAATAAAAATATTTGTATACTGGAAAAGTTTAAGCTCTATTTCAATGTTAGGTAAAATAAACGCAATAAAAAATGATTTTTCTCCCACAATTATTATATTTATTTCAATCAATCCCGATATATCTCTCTAAAAATTTTTTTTTTAAAGTAGACTCTATAGTCACTAACTTTATCTGGGATTATAAGAACCATAGATTAAATAAAAAACACTTATGTAAAGCTAAAATAAACGGGGGGTTTAGCATTACCAAAATTTTATGTTTTATTATTGGGCAGTTAATATTAAAAATGATGAACTTCTGGTTAGAAAGAAACAGATAATAAAACCAAAACTGGTTATAAAAATGGAAAGAGAAGACTGTTTTCCATTTGAAATTAGCTCTATAATATTTCGCTAATATTAATGTACTAAGAATAATTTATAGTGAAAACTCGATAATAGAATGTGGAATAAGTATTTTGGAAACAAATAAATGAAAACATTAAAACTAAAATTTATACCGCTAGGTCTTACTATTGCCAACAATTTTACGTTTTATTTTAACCCCTCAACGATGGATAATGCTTTTATACAATGGAAAAATAAAGGAATTTTAAATATAGGGGATCTTTATGAAGGAAAATTTTTTTCTTTCATTTCAAGAATTACAACAAACTTACGGGCTTCATGAATAATGAATATTTCAGATACTTACAAATCAGAAACTATATCTCTGCAAATACACAAGAATTCAGAAATAGAAAGAGTGAAATTTAGATGAATGCTTGAATAAACATCCAAATACAGAAAAAATGATATCATATACATTTAAATATTTTGTTGGGAAAGTGATATTCCATCATCGGAAATACACAGACAGCGTTGGGAAAAATGAATTAGGTCAATAAATAACCAGAATATGGGAAGAAAGTTTACAACACATACATTACTGCTCGTTAAATGCTAAACATGCTCTTATACAGTTTAAAATTTTACATAGATTACATTACTCTAAATCTAAATTACATAATATATTTCCAAAATTATCGCCTATATGTGATAAATGTCAAATCTTAGAAGCAAATTTGCTCACATTCATTTACTAATTGTACGAAGATTGTAGAATATTGAGAACGAAATATTTAAGATAATCTCGAATGTTGTTAATATTACTATGATTCCTGATCCAAAGTTAATAATACTTGGAATACCTGAAACGGAAGAACAAATAATTACAAGGAATCAAAGAACTTTTATCGACTATTCTCTAATAATTAATTGGGAAAAAAATTAATACTAAAATTTTGGAAAGGCCCTGCATCCCCAAAAAAACCCCCCCCCCCCCCCCCCCCCCCCCCCCAAAAAAAAAAAATTAAAATGTGGAATACAGAAATGTCGGAGACACTTCACTTGGAGAGATTGAGACTTGTCCTTATGGATAGGTTAGATCTCTTCAAAGGGATTTGGTCTCCATACATTAAATATTTACAGGGTCATAATGGTTCGGCGCGTGGACTTGAATGAGGCCTGAATATCTGAATGGATGAAGGAAATACATATAATAAATCATGAATGTATCTCCAAGAATGGATTATTTAGTAATATTTTTAATCTCCACCAAACTTTTCACATTTTCTTTTCTTTTCTATTTTTCTACTTTCTATCTCTATCTTTTCTATCTTTAAGTATGGAAAAAAGTATAGAAACATATTAACAATATATTCTTATATTAGTATGAATACACTTATTATTAGTTGTATGAAAATATTAATAGATGTCTTAAATTTGTAATTATATAAAAATTGTGCATTTCAACTATATAATAATTTTGAAATATAAAGTTAATAATAATACAAACACTCTTAATAATATGAAAATATCATGAATATCATAGAAGTTTGGTTAAGATTGGGTATTATGTAGTTATATATTAGGGGGATTTGTATTGGTAATTAGAAGAAATATGTGTGGTATGAGAAGTATGAGTATATTGCTTATTTTAGGAATATACTACATACACTCCCTCAATTATACAAAATAAATAACCAGGAAATGTATAATGGATAACATTACAATTAACACAAACAGTATCAATTGATAATCAATATTATATAATTTTGTATATTATATAATTTTCCATGCCGTATAAGAGTGTACTCTGTATATTTTATTGTTTCTATAATAAAAAAAAATTAAAAACAAAAATAAAAAAAAATTTCTCACTCCCAACTCTCACCCAATGTTGGCAGCCCTGTAACATCCTCCTCACAGTTCACACTGCCACCCAGCTTTGTGTCATCTGCAAATTTGCTTAATGTTACTTTTAATCCTTTCAACTAAATCATTGATGTATATTGTAAATAGCTGCGGTCCCAGCACCGAGCCTTGCAGTACCCCACTAGTCACTGCCTGCCATTCTGAAAGGGACCCGTTAATCCCTACTCTTTGTTTCCTGTCGGCCAACCACTTCTCTATCCATGTCAGCACTCTACCCCCAATACCATGTGCCCTAATTTTGCCCAATAATCTCCTATGTGGGACCTTATCAAAGGCTTTCTGAAAGTCCAGGTACACTACATCCACTGGCTCTCCCTTGTCCATTTTCCTAGTTACATCCTCAAATAATCCCAGAAGATGAGTCAAGCATGATTTCCCCTTCGAAAATCCATGCTGACACGGACCGATCCTGTTACTGCAGTTCACATAAATTTCTTGCTGGTCTTGGATGGAGTTGTTCCCAAACCGAGCTGTGGCTCATCGGTAGAAGTCGGTGAGCGGTGCTTGGGACATGGCGATCTTGCTGAGGCAGTACTGAGAGGTGTTGGTGAGCTTGCTTGACCGTCGGTTTGGGCGGGTAGTCCTGGACATAGAAACATAGAAACATAGAAACTAGGAGCAGGAGTAGGCCATTCGGCCCTTCGAGCCTGCACCGCCGTTCAATATGATCATGGCTGATCATCCAACTCAGTATCCTGTACCTGCCTTCTCTCCATACCCCCTGATCCCTTTAGCCACAAGGGCCACATCTAACTCCCTCTTAAATATAGCCAATGAACTGGCCTCAACTACCTCTGTGGCAGGACATGTTTCTGGTGATCAGTGGAGAGGAGCTCACGTCATGGACTTTGTTCTGCAGGGAGCCAAGGATCGAGGAGCGGGCAGCCCGGCCGTGACGCCCCGGGCTGGGAGTCCGCGCACATTCGGGGGGCTTCAGCGAGGCTTCCTGTTGCGGAGGTCCGAGCCCCGGGTCAGTGGGAGGCCGCTGGGACGGGGGAGTCACCCCCACTCGGACACCGAGCTGCCCCAGAGCCTCCGTGACCCCGCGCCCACCGCCGGGCCCCAGCCAGCTGGCCAAACCCCAGACCCACGCCACGGAACAGAGGAGCAAGGTCAAGCTGAAATGCAAGAACGTCTTCAAACTGCAGAAGGGAGTGAGTGACCACCTGGATGAGATGATGACCATGGGTGCGTCACTCTACCCCTCCCTCTACCCTCCCCTCCATCAACCCTACCCTCCCCACAACTCTCCACCCCCTCCCATTCACCCTCTCTCTCTCCCTCTCTCCCCCTCCTCTCCCTCTCTCCCCCCCCTCGCTCTGTCTGACTCTCTCTTTCGCTCTCTCTCTCTCCCCCCACTCTCCCCCCTCTCACCCCCCACTCTCTCCTCCCTCTGGCCCCTCTCCCTTTCCCCCTCTCTCTCTCTACTTGTCTCTCCCTCTCCCTCTCCCCCCCCCCCTCCTCCCCCTGCCCCTCACACTGTCTCTCTCCTGGTTTCCAGACTGGGGCCACCCAGACGTGACGGCTGCGATCAGCAGACACCCCCGGCTGCCGCAGCAGATGCGGGACCCCCACTTTGCGCAGACCATGCGGTGGCTGCAGGACGACCCCGAGGGCTTCATGCAGCACTTTGAGGAGAGCGACGAGGAGATGATCTTCGTCAAGGACCTGCTGGAGATCATTGGTCAGTTCACAAGGGATAGGAGCAGAATTAGGCCATTCGGCCCATCTAGTCCACTCCTCCATGATCTATCCCTCCCTCCTAACCCCATATACTTTAGACCCAGTCTGAAGAAGGGTCTCGACCCGAAACGTCACCTATCCATGTTCTCCACAGATGCTGCCTGACCCGCTGAGTTACTCCAGCACTCTGTGAAACGTCACCTATCCATGTTCTCCACAGATGCTGCCTGACCCGCTGAGTTACTCCAGCACTTACCCATTGCCCTTCAGCCCACCGGGTCCGGGCCAACCAGCGATCCCCGCACACTAACACTATCCTACACACACTAGGGACATTTTTTACATTCATACCAAGCCAATTAACCTACAAACCTGTACGTCTTTGGAGTGTGGGAGGAAACCGAAGATCTCGGAAAAAACCCACGCAGGTCACGGGGAGAACGGACAAACTCCGTACAGACAGCGCCCGTAGTCAGGGTCGAACCAGGGTCTCCGGCGCTGCTTTCGCTGTGAGGCAGCAACTCTACCGCTGCGCCACCGTGCCTTCTCCCCGTAACCCCTGACACCCGTTCTAATCAAGAATCTATCTATCTCTGCCTTAAAAATATCCACTGACTCCACAGCCCTCCACAGCCGTCTGTGGCAATGAATTCCACAGATTCTATGTTTCTATGTTTCTATTCACCACTCTCTGGCTAAAGAAATTCCTCCTCATCTCCTTCCTGAAAGAACATCCTTTAATTCTGAGGCTGTGCCCTCTGGTCCTAGACTCTCTCACCAGTGGAAACATCCTCTCCACATCCACTCTATCCAGGCCTTTCACTATTCTGTAAGTTTCAATGAGGTTCCCCCCTCGTTCTTCTAAACTCCAGCGAGTGCAGGCCCAGTGTTGCCAAACGCTCATAGTAGGTTAACCCACTCCCTCAGTGAGAGGGTGATGATCAGGATTGAGGGAGCGCAGTGGGTAGAGCTGCTGCCTCACAGCGCCACAGACCCGGGTTCCATCCTGACCTTCTCGGCTGCTGTCTGTGTGGAGTTTGCACGTTCTCCCTGTGACCGCGTGGGTTTCCTCCCACATCCCAGAGACGAGCGGGTTTGTAGGTTAATTGGCCCTCTGTAAATCGCCCCCTATTGTGTAGGGAGTGGATGAGAAAGTGGGATAACATGGAACTAGTGTGAACGGGTGATCGATGGTCGGCACGGACTCAGTGGGGCCGAAGGGCCTGTTTCCGTGCTGCACTGTGGGAGGAGCGGGGTGGGGGTCAGAGGCAGGGTCCTCACCACCTCTCTCCCCCTCTTTCTTCACCCCTCCCCTCCCCCCCTCCCACCCCGCACCCTCTCCCACCCCCCCCCCCCCCACCCCCCCCCCTCTCTCTCTCTCCCCCAGGGGACCATTCTCCCCCCCCCCCCCCGGGGCAGCCCAGGGCTCGGTCCCCCCTCGCCCCTTTGTCCAGTCGCCCCCCCCCCCCCAGGCCCCCCCCCACCCCCCCCCCCCCCCCCCCCCGACTCCCACCCCCCCCCCCCACCCCCCACGCCCCCGCCCCCCCCCCCCCCCCCTCCCTCCCCCCCCCCCTCGCCCCCCGCCCCCCCCCTCAACACCATCGCGAGCAAGACATCCGGGGGTAACAGACAGGGCTCAGTGGACCCAGCTCTTCTAGGACCACACTGAGTGGATGAGCAAAGACCGAGCCAGGCTCGAGCGGTGAGATTCCTCAACTCCCACACACTGACCCACACACACTGACCACACTGACCCACAAACTGACCCTACACACACTGACCCACACACACACTGACCACACACTGACCCACACACTGAGCCACATCACTGACCCACACACTGACCCACACACAAATGCCCACACACTGACCCACACACTGACCAGGCCGTCCATCACAACTGACCAACACACTGATCCTCACACTGACACCCACACTGGACCCACACACCACACTCACCCACACACTGACCCACACACACACTGACACACAATGACCCCACACTGACCCCCCCCCAACCACTGACCCACACACACACCCTGACCCACACACTGACCCACACCTGCGACCATACACTGACCCCCACACATGACCCACACACACACTGACCCACACACTGACCCACACACTGACCCAACACTGGACCCAACACCATGACCACAACACACTGACCCACAACTGACTCACACACCATCTGACCCAACACCTGACACACTACCAATGACCCACACACTGACCACACACTGACCCACACCTGACTGACCACCACCACTGACCCACATGACTGACCCTCACCACTGACCACACACTGACCCAACACACCACTGACCCAACATCACACCACTGACCACACACTGACCACAACACTTGCCCATCAACTCACTGACCTCACATAACTGACCTCATACTTGGACCCACCAACAGTGACCCACACATGACCCCACACACACACACTGACCCACACACACACTGACCCACACAACTGACCACCACACTGACCCACACACACTGACCACACATTGACCCACAGACCCACACTGACTCACTCACTGATCCTCATGACCCACACACCCACCACTGACCCACACATGACCCACACACTGACCCACACACACAGCTGACACACACTGACCACAAACTGACACACACTGACCCACACACTGACTGACCACACACCCACACACTGACCCACACACACTGACCCTCACACTGACCCACATGACCCAACACTGACCCCACACACTGACCCACACACTGACCCACACACACTGACCCACCACTACTCACTGACACACTGACCCACACACACACTGACCCACACACTGACCCACACACGACCCACACACTCACCACACCCTGACACCACTGACACACTGACCCACACAAACAATGACCCACACACTGACCCACACACACCCAACACACTGACCCACACACTGACCCACACACACACTGACCACACTCCACCACCGCACACTGACACACTGACCTCTCACTGACCCACACACTGACCCCACACTCTCACTGAACGCTACATGAAACCCATACACTGACTCACACACTGAAACATCACACTCACTGACCCACACACTGACCCACACATGACCCACACACTGACCCACACATGACACATACACTGTCCCACACACACTGACCCACACACTGACCCACACAACACACCACACATTGACCACACACTGACCCACACACACCACTGACCCCACACATGACCACACACTGACCCCACACACACCCACACTGACCACACTCTACACACTGACCCACAACTGACCCACACTTGACCCACACACTGACCCACACACTGACCCACACACTGACCCACACATGACCCACACACACATCCCACACACCTATGACCCACTGACCCTGACACACTGACCACACACACAGACCCACACACTGCTCACCCACACACACACTGACCCACACACTGACCCTCCACACACACTGACCCACACACCCACACTGACCCACACACTGACCCACACACACACTGACCCACCCCACACACACTCGACACTGACCCACACACCACTGACCCACAACCCACACACTGACCCTTACACTGA
Source organism: Okamejei kenojei (assembly GCA_035221665.1). Classification (NCBI taxonomy): domain Eukaryota; kingdom Metazoa; phylum Chordata; class Chondrichthyes; order Rajiformes; family Rajidae; genus Okamejei; species Okamejei kenojei. The sequence goes on along the minus strand of CM069142.1, from coordinate 72,243,059 downwards.
CCACACACAACACACACTGACTCTGACCCACACACTGACCCCACTCACTGACCCACCACACTGACCCACATACACTGACCCACACCACTGAACCCTGACCCACACACACACCTGACCAAACACACCCACACACACCTGACACACACTGACCCATCACACTGACCCACACACACTGACCCTGACCCACACACTCACCACACAGACCCACAACACTGACCCCACAACAGACCCACACACTGACCCACACACACACTGAACCTACACATCTGACACACTGACCCACACACTCACAGACACTGACCCACACACACCCTGACACACTGACCCTCACACACACTGACACCACACAAAACACACACGACCCACACACACACGCCCCTCACACTGACCCTCACACCACTGACCCTCACACTGACACCACACACCACTGACTGACACAACTGACACACACTGACCCTTGACACACACACACCCCACACTGACCCACACTGACCCTCAAACACTGACCCACACACACACTACCCTCACACTGACACCAAACACCACTGACACACACACTGTCCCACACACACACTGACACACTGACCACACACTGACCCTCACAACCCCACACACACACTGACCCTGACCCTCACACTGACACACACACACTGACACACACAACACTGACCCTCAAACACACTGACCGAACCACACACACAGCAGACCTCACACATGACACACTGACCCTCCACACTGACCCACACACTGACACACACACACTGACCACACTGACCCCTCACACTGACACACACACACAGACACCACACACTGACCCCACACACTGACCCACACACTGACCCTTACAACCCAACTGACCCACACCACTGACCCCCAATGACCTCACACATGGCCCACCCACACACTGACCCTCACACACTGACCCACACACACACTGACCGCCACACCCACACAACACACGGACCCACACCGGACCCCACACACTGACCCTCACACTGACACACAACACACAATGACCCACACACTGACCCTCAACACACACACACTGACCCTCACATGACCACACACCACATGGACTCACACTGACCCTCACACTGACCCACACACACACTACTGACCCATACACACTGTCCCACCCTCAACACACTGACCACACACACACACAATGACCCTCACACTGACCCTTCACACACTGACCCAAAACACACTGACCTTACTCACATGACACACCACACACTGACACACACTGACCCACACTGACCCACCACACACTGACCCCTCCACTGACCCACACACACACATGACCCCTCTCACTGACCACACTGAACCCACCCACACTGGACCCACACTGACCCACACACTGGGGGCCACACACTGCCCACACACTGACCCTCACACACCCCTCCCAACACTGACCTCACACACACACTGACCCACACACACACTGACCCACACACCACTGACCCAACACACACTGGACCCACCCACACACCTCACACTGATGACCCATGACCCACACTGACCCACTCACACTGACCCCACACACTGACCCACACATGACCCAACTGCACCCACACTGACCACTGGACTCACCACATGACACTCTGACCTCCACACACACACACTGACCCACACACTGACCCACACACACCTCTACACTGACCCACACACTGACCCCACACTGACCCACACCCACTGACTCATGACACACTGACCTCACACAGACCACACACACACTGACCACACACTGACCCCACACTGACACTCACTGACCTCACATGACTCCACACTGACCAACACACACTGACCCACTGACCACTCACACACACACACTGACCCACACACACACTGACCCACACTTTGACCCTCACACTGACCCACACACACATGACATACACTGACACACACTGCCACACAACATGACCCACACACTCACACACTGACCCACACACACATGACCCACACACTGACCCACTGACCCAACATGACTCACACACTGACCCACCACACACTGACACACACTGACCACCCACACACAATGACCCTCACACTGACCCACCACACTGACCATACACTGACTCACACACTGGCAACACTGACCACACAACTGACCCCACACCACTGAACCACACACTGACCCACACACTGACCACTCACACTGACCCACACACATACTGACCCCCCAGTGCATAACCCCCCCCCCCCCCCAAAAACTGACCCACACACTGACCACAACACCACACTGACCCACACACTCACACACTGACCCACACACACACTGACCACACACTGACCCAACACACACTGACCCTCACACTGACCCACACACACATTACACTGACCCATACACACACACTGACTCATAACACACTCACACACGACCAAAACACACACTGACCCACACACTGACCCACACTGACTCACACACTGACCCACACAGCTGACCCACACACTGACCCACACACACACTGACCCTCACACTGACCCACACACACACTGACCCTCACACACACTGACCAACACACTGACCCACACAGTGGGGGAGAGCTTGGGGATGGGAGTGAGAGGGGGGGAGATTGTGTCAGTGTGTGCCTGTATGAGGGTCAATGTGAGGGTCAGTATGATGGTGGGGTGGGGAAGGAGGAGACGGGGAGGGGGAGGGGGGAGGGGGGACAGTGTACAACAACATTGACTAGACATTCAGACAGGTGCACGGACAGGACAGGTTGGGCGATACGGGCAGGTGGGACTCGTGTAGCTGGGACATTGTTGGCGGGCCAGCAGGGAGGAGCAGGGCTGAAGGGCCTGTGTGAGCTGGGCTACGTGTGGGATCTCTGTGCCCTCACTCTCCCCCCTCCCCCCTCCCCCACAGGTTGCTGCAGTCCAAGGACACTCGGTTCCGGGCCGGGCTGACCACTCTGCTGTCGGCCGGAGTGCTGGACATCCTGCTGGCTGACCGCAGCCCCAGCCCGGCCACAGAGACAGACAGCGGCAGCAACGACTGACCAGACCCGCGGGGGGCGGGGGAGGGGAGGGGGGGAGCAGGACAACAGGGAACCCGACCCCCCCCCAAAAAAATAAACCCTGTAACTGAACCCACACAACACGACCGGAGTCTCAATGCATCTGCTCACCCCTAGGGGGACAAGTCTACCTGGGGTACAATCCCTGCAGGTGTGACGCTACCTGGTGTAATGTCCCTGCAGGTGTGACGCTACCTGGTGTACAGTCCCTGCAGGTGTGACGCTACCTGGTGTAATGTTCCTGCAGGTGTGACGTTACCTGGTGTAATGTTCCTGCAGGGGGGTTTTTTTTGTGACGCTACCTGGGGTAATGTTCCTGCAGGTGTGACGCTACCTGGGGTACAAATCCCTGCAGGTGTGACGCTACCTGTGGTACAATCCCTTTTTTTTTCAGGTGTGACGCTACCTGGGGTACAGTCCTGCAGGTGTGACTTTACCTGGTGTAATGTTCCTGCAGGTGTGACTCTACCTGGTGTAATGTCCCTGCAGGTGTGACGCTACCTGGTGTAATGTTCCTGCAGGTGTGACGCTACCTGGGGTACAGTCCCTGAGGGACAGGTGTGACGCTGGGGGGGAGGGGGGTGGAGATGGGGGGGGGGGGGGGGGGGGAGCGGCTACCTGGTGTAATGTTCCTGCAGGTGTGACGCTACCTGGGGGACAGTCCCTGAGGGACAGGGTGTTACAATGCAGCTTTTTGAAGCCTTGACCATCATCCGCTCCCCTCCCCTTCACAGCGCAGGCTTGGCTCAGGTGCTGGTCGGCACCGACTCGATGGGCCGAAGGGCCTGTTTCCCTGCTGTATCTCTAAAATCAATGTTGTGTGATTCTTGGATGTGAGGGGAAGGGATGGGGACGGGGGGGGGGTGGTGGCGGGGAGTGGGGTAGCACAGGAAATGGCCCTTCGGCCCACAATGTCCGTGCAAAACTCAATGGCAATTTAAATTAATCTTGTCTGCCTGCAAGTGATCCGTATCCGCCGTATCAACGTGCGTGTCCAACAGCCTCTTAAACACCACTGTGGTATCTGCCTCCACCCCCGCCCCTGGCAGTGCGTTCCAGGCACCCACCCCCCTCTGTGTAAAACACCTGCCCCACACATCTCCTTTAGACTTTGCCCCTCTCACCTTAATGCCAGAGACCGGGTTCCATCCTGATAATGACCGCCCTCTATGCGGACCTCGTGGGTTTTCTCCGGTTTCCTCCCACACTCCAAAGTCGTGCAGGTTTGTAGGTGAATTGGCTCGGTATAATTGTAAATTGTCTATAGTGTGTGTGTGTGTAGGATAGTGTCATGTGGTGCGGGGATCGCTGGTCTTTTTTTTTTTTTGTTTTTTTTGTTTTTTTATTTACCCCCATGTAAGGTCGGCACGGACTCGGTGGGCCGAAGGGCCAGTTTCCGCTCTGTATCTCTAAACTAAACTAAACTATGCCCTTATAAAGTCACAGAGTGATACAGTGTGGAAACAGGCCCTTCGGCCCAACTTGCCCTCACCGGCCATCATGTCCCAGCTACACTAGTCCCACCTGCCCGCGTTTGGTCCATAACCCTCCAAACCTGTCATATCCATGTACCTGTCTAAGTGTTTCTTAATCGATGGGATAGTCCCAGCCTCAGCTACCTCCTCTGGCAGCTCGTTCCATACACTCACCACCCTCTGTGTGAAAACGTTACCACTCAGATTCCTATTAAATATTTTCCCCTTCACCTTGAACCCATGTCCTCTAGTCCTCGATTCCCCTACTCTGGGCAAAGAACAGGCAAAATGCTGGAGTAAATCAGTGGGACAGGCGGCATCTCTGGAGAGAAGGAATAAGTGACGTTTCGGGTCGAGACCCTTCCTCAGACTGATGTGTTCAAGTTCAAGTGAGTTTATTGTCGTGTGTCCCTGATAGGACAATGACATTCTTGCTTTGCTTCAGCACACAGAACATAGAAGGCATTTACTACAAAACCGATCAGTGTGTCCATATTACCATATATAAATATACAACACAATGAATAAATAAACTGATAAAATGCAAATAACAGATAATATATTTAATTATTTTTTTTATATTTTTTTTTTAATTTTTTTAGAGGGGTATTAATGTTCAGAGTCTTGTCCGAGCCCAGGTTTAATCCAGCATGATGGCTGTGGGGAGTTAGCTATTTCCTGAACCTGGTCGTTGCAGTCTTCAGGCTCCTGTACCTTCTACCTGAAGGTAGCAGGGAGATGAGTGTGTGGCCAGGATGGTGTGGGTCCTTGATGATACTGCCAGTCTTTTTGAGGCAGCGACTGCGATAGATCCCCTCGATGGAAGGAAGGTCAGAGCCGATGATGGACTGGGCAGTGTTTACTACTTTTTGTAGTCTTTTCCGCTCCAGGGCGCTCAAGTTGCCGAACCAAGACACGATACAACCAGTCAATAAGCTCTCTACTGCGCACCTGTAGAAGTTAGCGAGAGTCCTCCTTGACAAACCGACTCTCCGTAATCTTCTCAGGAAGTAGAGGCGCTGATGAGCTTTCTTGATCATTGCATCAGTGTTCTCGGACCAGGAGAGATCTTCAGTGATGTGCATGCCCAGGAATTTGAAGCTGCAGACAGATGTGATAGTAAATCCTCTTCCTTGACAAATAGTCACCTGTGTTGGACGCCACCTTGGGAAGCATCGACCTCGTAGGAAACCCTGGGACTACCTTTAATCGGACTTCACCTTGCACTAAACGTTATTCCCTTGATCCTGCATCTGCACACTGTGGACGGCCCGATTGTAATCATGTATTGCCTTTCTGCTGAGCAAGGGGCAAGGGACAGACAAAATGCTGGAGTAACTCAGCGGGACAGGCAGCATCTCTGGAGAGAAGGAATGGGTGACGTCTCAACCCGTTCCTTCTCTCCAGAGATGCTGCCTGTCCCGCTGAGTCACTCCAGCATTTTGTGTCTGTCTTCGGTGTAAACCAGCGTCTGCAGTTCCTTCCAGCGCTGTACAATAACCCAGTCTATCCCTCTAGTTGGGGGCAAAGTGTCTTGTGTTCTCACCCCCTCACCCTGATTCTCTCCCATCTGCTGGGGACCGACCCACTTGCAGAAATACTCTCCTCCCCTGTCCTAATTGTGCATTTAATCCTCTTAACCACTTCAATCAGCTCACACCTTAATCTCCCTTTTTTTTATTTTTTTTTTTTTACCTTCCCCCCCTTTTCCCCCTTCTTATTGTTTTTTTTTTTTTTTTTTTTTTTTTTTTTTTTCTTTTTTTTCCCCCCCTTTCCTCCTCCCCCCCTTAATCTCCTTCATCAGCTTTCAATTTAACCCTTGCACACCCACCATCGCACACTCCAACACCCGAACCCCCCCAGCTCCCGCGCACAGTGATGGGAGCCCCCGGTATTTAGTCGTGGCATCGCTCAGAGAAACCGCAGCCTCACAGCGCCAGAGACCCGGGTTCCATCCTGACTACGGGTGCCGTCTGTCTGTCTGTGTGCTCGATCTCCCTGTGACCGCGTGGGTTTCCTCCAGGTGCTCCAGTTTCCTCCCACAATGCTCCTCTAGTGTGTAGGGAGTGGATGAGAAAGTGGGATAACATAGAACGGGTGATCGATGGTCGGTGGGCCGAAGGGCCTGTTTCTGTGCTGGATATCTAAACTAATCCACACACGAGGTCACATCGCTGTGTTGAGCTTGTAATTAATCGAAGATAGACACTAAAAGCTGTAGTAACTCAGCATCAGGCAGGTCAGGCAGCATCTGTGGAGAACATGGATAGGTCACGTTTCACAGAGTGCTGGAGTAGCTCAGTGGGTCAGGCAGCATTTTAATTAGGCAAGAAATAGTATTGGGTAGGCTAATGGGACTGAAGGATGATAAATCCCCTGGGCCTGATGGTCTGCATCCCAGGGTCCTCAGGGAGGTGGCTCTAGAAATAGTGGGACGCATTGGTGATCATTTTCCAATGTTCAATAGATTCAGGTTCAGTTCCTGTGGATTGGAGGATAGCTAATGTTATCCCACTTTTCAAGAAAGGAGCGAGAGAGAAAACAGGGAATTACAGACCAGTTAGCCTGACTTCGGTGGTGGGAAAAATGCTGGAGACAATTATTAAAGAGGTGGAATTTTTTGAGGATGTGACAAGTAAAATGGATGTAGTGTATCTAGACTTTCAGAAAGCCTTTGATAAGGTCCCGCACGGGAGACTGGTGACTAAAATTAGAGCACATGGTTTTGGGGGTAGGGTATTGACATGGATACAAAATTGGTTGGCAGACCGGAAGCAAAGAGTAGGAGTGAACGGGTCCTTTTCAGAATGGCGGGCAGTGGCGAGTGGAGTGTCGCAAGGCTCGGTGTTGGGGCCGCAACTGTTTACCATATATATTAATGATTTGGAAGAGGGAATTAGGAGCAATCACTAGCAAGTTTTTGCGGATGACACAAAGCTGGTGGCAGTGTGAACTGTGAAGAGGATGTTAGAAGGTTGCAGGGTGACCTGGACAGGTTGAGTGAGTGGGCAGATGCAGTATAATATAGATAAATGTGAGGTTATCCACTTTGGCGGCAAAAACAAGGGGGGAGATTATTATCTCATTGGGGTTAGGTTATGTAAGGGGGAGGTACAGTGAGACCTGGGTGTCCTTGTACACCGGTCACTGAAAGTTGGCGTGCAGGTACAGCAGTCAGTGAAGAAAGCTCATGGAATGTTGGCCTTCATAACAAGAGGATTTCAGTATAGGAGTAGAGAGGTTCTTCTGCAGTTGTATAGGGCTGGGTGGCAGTGTGAACTTTTAAGAAAGGAGGGAGAGAGAAAACAGGGAATTATAGACCAGTTAGCCTGACATCGGTGGTGGGGAAGATGCTGTAGTCAATCATAAAAGATGAAATAGCGGCAGTAACAGGATCGGTCCGAGTCAGCATGGATTTAAAGGGGAAATCATGCTTGACTAATCTTCTGGAATTTTTTGAAGATGTAACTAGGAAAATGGACAAGGGAGAGCCAGTGGATGTAGTGTACCTGGACTTTCAGAAAACCTTTGATAAGGTCCCACATGGGAGATTAATGGACAAAATGAGGGCACATGGTATTGTGGGTAGAGTGCTGACATGGATAGAGAAGTTATTAAAGAGGTAATAATGGGGCATTTGGATTGCAGTAAAAGGATTAGTCCAAGTCTAATGGATTTATGAAAGGGAAATCATGCTCGACTAATCTTCCGGAATTTTTTGAGGATGTGACAAGTAAAATGGATGAAGGGGTGCCAGTGGATGTATCTAGACGTTCAGAAAGCCTTTGATAAGGTCCCGCACAGGAGACTGGTGACTAAAATTAGAGCACGTGGTATTGGGGGTAGGGTGTTGACATGGATAGAAAATTGGTTGGCAGACCGAAGCAAAAGAGTAGGAGTGAACGGGTCCTTTTCATAATGGCAGGCAGTGGCGAGTGGAGTGCCGCAAGGCTCGGTGTTGGGGCCGCAACTGTTTACCATATATATTAATGGTTTTGGAAGAGGGAATTAGGAGCAACACTAGCAAGTTTGCGGATGACACAAAGCTGGGTGGCGAGTGTGAACTGTGAAGAGGATGTAGGAGGTTGCAGGGGTGACCTGGACAGGTTATGAGTGAGTGGGCAGATGCGTGGCAGATGCAGTATAATATAGATAAGTGAGGTTATCCACTTTGGCGGCAAAAACAAAGGGCAGATTATTATCTCAATGGGGTTAGTTAGGTAAGGGGGAGGTGCACAGCGAGACCTGGGTGTCCTTGTACACCGGTCACTGAAAGTTGCCGTGCAGGTACAAGCAGGCAGTGAAGAAAGCCTAATGGCATGTTGGCCTTCATAACAAGAGGATTTCAGTACAGGAGTAAAGAGGTCCTTCTGCAGTTTGTATAGGCTTTCTGGTGAGACCACATCTCGAGTATTGTGTAACAGTTTTGGTTCTCCTAATTTGAGGAAGGACATCCTTGTGATTGAGGCAGTGCAGCGTAGGTTCACAAGATTGATCCCTGGGATGGCGGGACTGTCATATGAGGAAAGATTGAAAAGACTAGATTTATAATCACTGGAGTTTAGAAGGTTGAGGGGGAATCTTATAGAAACATATAAAATTATAAAAGGACTGGACAAGCTAGATGCAGGAAAAATGTTCCCAATGTTGGGCGAGTCCAGAACCAGGAGCCACAGTCTTAGAATAAAGGGGAGGCCATTTAAGACTGAGGCGAGAAAAAACTTTTTCATCCAGAGAGTTGTGAACTTATGGAATTCCCTGCCACAGAGGGCAGTGGAGGTCAAGTCACTGGATGGATTTAAGAGAGCGTTAGATCCAGGGGCTTGTGGAGTCAAGGGATATGTGGAGAAGGCAGGCATGGGTTATTGATAGGGGACGATCAGCCGTGATCACAATGAATGGCAGTGCTGGCTCAAAGGGCTGAATGGCCTCCTCCTGCACCTATTTTCTATATTAAGGTCTTGACCTGAACCGTCGCCTATTCCTTCGCTGCATAGATGGTGCCTGACCCGCTGAGTTTCTCCAGCATTTTTGTCTACATTCTGGGCTCAATAGATACACTGTGCAGAATACACTTCACACCTAATAAACCTCAGCCTGTTCTGCAGTGGAATACAAGGGTGGGTCAGACATGATGAGCGTTTTTCTGGGAGAGGCCACGGAACGGCAGAGAGCGTAGATGGGCCACATCGCGGCGGGACACCGAGAATGTCGGGGGCCGCTGTGGATGCAGGGGGGTCCAGGCCGGGGGCTCGCCATGAACGATGGGGAAGATAAGACGGTTTGCAACTTATTCAGCAGCTCGTGTTGTACCGCAGCGGGTAGAGCTGCTGCCTCACGGCGCCACAGGCCTGGGTTCCATCCTGACTGCGGGGTTTGTACCTTCTCCCCATGACCCGCGTGGGTTTTGTCCGGGCGCTCCGGCTTCCTCCCACACTCCAGAGACGCGCGGTGTTTGCAGGTTAATTGGCTTTGGTAAAATTGTAAATCGTGTGAGGATAGTGTTAGCGTGCGGGGATCGCCGGTCCGCACGGACTAGGCGGGCCGAAGGGCCTGTAACCGCACTGCATCTCTACACTAAACTGGCTGTATACGTTTACTGGTTTGTCTGCACAAATATAGCATTTCCCTGTACCTGGGGGGGAGGGGGGGGGGGGGAGAAAGGGGATTCAAGGCATGGAGATGTAACCCTGCCCACAGGATGTAACGCTGAGGCTCTAGAAGGTGCTGGTCAGGCCGCATTTGGAATATTGTGAGCCATTTTGGGCCCCATATCTGAGGAAGGATGTGCCGGCTCTGGCGAGGGTCCAGAGGAGGTTTACAAGAATGATCCCAGGAATGAGTGGGTTAATATATGATGATCGTTTGTCGGCACTGGGCCTGTACTCGCTGGAGTTTAGAAGAATGAGGGGGGGACCTGATTGGAACGTACAGAATAGTGAAAAGCCTGGATCGCATGGATTTGGAGAGGATGTTTCCACTGGTGGGAGAGTCTAGGATTAGAGGTCACAGCCTCAGAATTAAAGGACGTTCCTTTAGAAAAGAGACGAGGAGAAATTTATTTAGTCAGAGGCTGGTGAATCTGTGGAATTCTTTGCGACAGACGGCTGTGGAGGCCAAGTCAGTGGATATAGACAGATTCCTGATTAATACGGGTGTCAGAGGTTATGGGGAGATGGCAGGAGAATGGGGTTAGGAGGGAGGGATAGATCAGCCATGATTGAATGGCAGAGTAGACGCAATAGACAATTTGTGTAGAAGTAGGCCATTCAGCCCTTCGAATCAGTACCCCGTTCCTGTCTTCTCCGCATATCCCCTGACTCGAGGGGCTGAATGGCCTAATTCTGCTGCTATCACTTATAGTAGCATACAGAATAGTTGCAGGAGAAGGCCATTCGGCCCTTCGCGCCATTCAATGTGATCATGGCTGATCATCCCCAATCAGTACCCCATTATTACCTTTACCCCAGACCCCTTGATTCTTTTAGCCCCAAGAGCTGACTCTAACTCTCAGTGGAAAATGATGAAGCCACTGCAGTAACTCCAGGCCGGGAGAGCGGGATGGTTTACTCATTTATTTTTTGAAATGCAAGATCGTCCGGCAGCGCGTGTGGTCCACGGCCCGACAAGTGCAGTATTCCCTGAAGTCCGCATGTAAGTGCATGAAACCGCAGGACATGCAAAGGTGGAGAGGCTCCAGTGCAGCGGCAGAGGACCCAAGCGTCGCCCGCTCTCCCCTCACGACGGTTTCGGAGGAGGGAGCGCCTCGCACTCGCACGACGCACACGCTAAAGCCTGCGGCCTTACAGTATTTACAGGGTAGTTTACAACCGGACCGCACGCTGATCCCCCCCTCCCTCTCCCTCTCCCACACACTCGCCGCTGACCCAGGCCGCTGCTCCCCGCTTGCCCGAAGCTCCCTGCGGTCAGTGGAGGGCAATCCGTGGTGGGCACAGCGAGGGGCAGGCGGGCTCACGGTGAAGCGGGAACTCCCACACGCACAACACCCACCGGGGAGAACTCTCCACAGACACACCGGCGAAGCATAAATAAGACCCACAGCGGCTGGGGAGAACTCCAACCCTTCCCCGGAAAACCAGGAGCAACGGGATCTTTCACGTCTAGAGTGGAGAGAGGGAGAGAGAGGGAGAGTGGAGTCGAATATCCCGTGCAAGGTGAGGCTGGGCTCTGGGGACCCACAGGCCAGCATGGCGTAGACGCGCGCGCACACACACACTGATGCAGGGCAGGGCACACTTGGCCATCAGGCACCACTCCATCCAGATGTGCTGGAGGGGGAGGGGAGCAAAGACCATCGCCACAGCTGGATGAAGTGACCACCTCACCCACAAAGGTTGGACGTCACTGTGGGGCAAGTCTTTGACCTGCCCGCCCACAGCCTAGGTTTAATAATTATATTACTACTTTATTTCGTTAAACTATCATATTATAAAAAAAACAACGATGCAACTGTCATGAGTTTTCTGTTTTAGAGGGGGGGGGGGGGGGGGGGTCAGTGCTCTAGAACAAATATATTCTGGTCGGGGGAGACACAAGGAACTGCAGGTGCTGCTTTACGGCGACAACAACAAAAAAAGACACAGAGTGCTGGAGTAACTCAGCGGGCCAGGCAGCATCTGTGGAGAACATGGATAGGTGACGTTTCGGGTCGAGACACTTCCTCAGACCCCTTGAAGAGTGAAAGAAGCAACTGCACGGGCTGGGGAACTATGGAGTCTAAGGACAACACCCCTAACAGTGTTGGGGAGGTTATGGGGAAAGGCAGGAGAATGGGGTTGAGAGGGAGAGATAGATCAGCCATGATTTAATGACGGAGTAGACTTGATGGGCCGAATGGCCTAATTCAGCTCCTAGAATTTATGAAGGCGCCAACCTGAAAAAATGTCCTCCAGAGATGCCGCTGAGTTACTCCAGCACTCTGTGAAACGTCACCTATCCATGTTCTCCACAGATGCTGCCTGACCCGCTGAGTTACTACTCCCAGCACTCTTGTGAAACGTCACCCTATCCATGTTCTACACAGATGCCGGGGTACACAAAAAGCTGGAGAAACTCAGCGGTGCAGCAGCATCTAAGGAGCGAAGGAGATAGGTACGTTTCGGGTTGAGACCCTTCTTCTACAACAGATGCTGCCTGACCTGCTGTGTTACTCCAGCACTGTGGGCAAGGTGGTACAGGGCCAACACAGAGTTGAAGCTCCCTCTACACTGCCGCTGGGCTGGGGGAGAGTGATGCGGAATGACACTGTGTCACCGCTCTCACTATTGAGGGAACATGGCAGGCCGCATCTCTGGAGAGAAGGAATGGGTGACGTTCCTTCTCCTCCTGCCTTCCACAGAGGCAGCTTCACACCACCAGCCTGGAGACACGGGAAGGGGAGGGGAGTGTGGAGGGGGGGGGGTGTTCAGGTGGGACATCATGGCGCAGGAAGCAGCACGGAGAGTTGAAGTTGGGGCGGGACTCGGCTAGTGGTTCACAGTGAGGGGTCCAGCGCACACAGCCTCCGTCGACACAGAAACTCAAGCCCCCACTCCCTCCCAAGGGCTCCTTCCATCATCACTGGCTCACAGAGCAGTAACTGCCTGGACGCATACCTTCCCCCTACCTCCACTGCCGGTGTGTTGCAGAGCCCAGCCCCACCCACACGCCCGCCCGTCCCCCACGCCACTACCAATCATCATGGCCACTACACACATTCAAACACACCTACGTACACACCTCATACCTGGGAGTGAGGGCGAGTCTGTCAAATGGAATTAAGAAACAGGGGAGCGGGGGAGAGGCAGAGAGTGGATGGGAGTACAGAGAGAGAGACAAAGGTGTGATAAAGGTAGAGGCTGGAGAAACTGAAGGTGGAGGGTGGGGGGGGGGGGGGGAGAGGAAGTCGATTTGAAGAAGAGACAAGGGAGTGGGGCAAAAGAGTGGGGGGAGGGAGTGGGGGAGAGAGGGTTGAAGATGGGAAGAGAGAGACAGAGAGAAAGGAGAGGTTGGGGAGAGAAAACAAAGAGAGAGACTGATGGGGAGAGAGGGAAGGTGGACCAGAGCGAGGGGAGGGAGGAGAGAGCTTCCCAATGCTGTGACGGGCAGGTAGGAGCGATGGGGCAGCTGGTGTGAATACATTCAGCACTGTAGTCAATCACAGGCGGCCAGAAAACTGTGCCCCAGGGGAGGGAGAGAGGCAGAGGGTGGACAGAGAATCACGACGGTGGAAGGGCGATTAGTGGGTGGGGAGGGGCCAGTGTGTGTGCATGTGTGAGTGGGTCTGTGGGGGAGGAGGGGCGTGTGGGCGGGTGGGTGTACACTGGCAGGCTGTGCGGGCCGGCTGCTGCTCTATGGGTTGTGTGTGTGTGTTTTGTGTGTTTGTGTTGTGTGTGTGTGTGTGTGTGTTGGTGGGTGGGTGATGGGTGTGTGGTGTTGTGTGTGTGTGTAGTTTTGTGAGTGTGTTGTGTGTTGTGTGGAGGGTGGCTGTGGTGTTTGGTGTGTTGGTGTGTGTGTGGTGTGTGTGGTGTGTGTGTGTGTGTGTGTGTGAGTGTTGTGTGTGGTGGGGTGTGGGTGTGTGTGGAGTGGCCTGTGTGTTGGGTGTGTAGTGTGTGTTTTGGGGTGTTGTGTGTGTGTGTGTGTTGTGTAGTGTGGTGGAGGGGATTGTGTGTTGGTTTGTATGTTGGTGGTGTGTATGTGAGTGTGTGTGTGTGTTTGTGGTGTGAGTGTGTGTGTGTGTGAGTGTGGGTGTGGTTGTGGGTGTGGGTGTGGGTGTGGGTGGGTGGGTGGGGTGTTGTGGAGGGGCTGTGTGTTGTGTGTGTGTGTGTGTGTGTGGTGGGGGTGTTGTGTGTGAGTGGTGTGTGTGTGTTGGAGGGGCTGTGTGTTGTGTGTTGGGTTGTGATGTGTGTAGTGTTTGTAGTGTGGTGTGTGTGGAGGGGGCTGGTGTTTGGTGGTTTGGGTGTGTATTGTGTGTGTGTTTGTGTGTGTTGGTGTGTGTGTGTGTGTGTGTGTGTGGGTGTGGTGTGGGTGGGTGGGTGTGGGTGTGGGTGGAGGGGCTGAGTGTTGGGTGTTTGTGTTGATGTGGTGTGTGTGTGTGTGTGGGTGTGTGTGTGTGTTGTGTGTGTGTGTGTTTGTGATGGGTGTGTGTGGAGGGGCTGTGTTGTTGGGTGTGTGTGTTGTTTGTGTGTGTGCACAATCGGGTGGGGCGGGCGTTGGTGTGTTGGGTGCGTGTGTGTGTGTGGGTGTTGTGTGCGCTGCGTTGTGGTGTTGGTGTGTGTGTGTGTGGTGCGTGTGGTGGGGAGGGCGGAGGTTTGATGTGTGTGTGTGTGGGTGTTGTGTGGTGGGTGTGGGTGGTGGCACTGGCGTGCTGCTGCTGCTGCTGCTTCCTGCTGAGTGGGAAGTGAGTTGCTGTCAGGTGAGGGTGCTGGACGTTCCAGTCACAGAGCCACTGGTCATCCGGCCACGGGTCACCCTCTGCTCTACACAAACCGTCTTCTTGAACTCCTGGTTTCATCGTAACTCTCGACCCCTTTGCCGATCTTCCCCGTCACCCCACCACACCCCCGATCAGGCCGCCCGCCCACAGATAACGAGGCTATGGAGACCAAGGGGGGGTGAGCTTTGGGTCGGAGTGGACCGAGCGGTCAGTGATCTCCAGCGAACTCTGCCCCGCACCCGCCGCCCACCTCACTTTCAACACCCAGTCACACAGCACGGAGAACATGACCCTCCGAGCCCCAACTTTACCCACACTTGGCTAACATGCCCCATCTACAACAAGCCCCACCTGGCCTGCTTTTTTTTGGCCCACAACCCTGTTAAAACCACTCCTATCCATGTACCTGTCTGAATGTTTGTTAAACCGTTGGGATAGTCCTCAGCCTTAACTACCTCCTCCGGCACTCGTACCGATGCACCCACCACCCTTTGTGTAAAAAGTTACCCCACAGATTCCTATTAAAATCTTCCCTTCCCCCCACACCTTAAACATATTCCTCTGGGTCCCTCGATTCCGTTTATTCCTGGCAAGAGACCCCCCCCCCCAACAGACAATAGGTTGTCAAGGAGGTAGGCCATTCGGTCTCCCATCGAGCCAGCACCACCATTCATGTATCATGGCTGATCATTCACCGCCAATCAGTACCGCTGTCTGTGCGATCCACCCGATCTATTCCTCTCATGATTTGGTACAACCTCTATAAGATCTCCCATCCTCACTCCTGCGCTCCATGGAATAGCGACCCAGCCATCTCCAGTCAGCCTCTCCCTGTAACTGCACACCCCTCTAGTCCTGGGCAACATCCTCGTAAATCTTCATCTGTACCAACCCCGTTCCTCCAGCTTGACCAACATCTTTCCTATAACACGGTGCCCAGAACTGACACAATACTCTAATTGGCGGATCTCATTCCACCAACTCTTATACAACTGCAACATGACCCTCCCAACATTCTTGCACTCAACCTCTGCAGATGAAGTGCCGACGTGCCAAAAGCCTTCTTGACCCGCACTGTCTACCTGCGACTTCACGTGCACTTATTCCACTGTCAAACGCCTCCAAGCTCCACTTTTCCCTTCTCCCACTCTTCCCCTCCTGTGATCAGGCCCAACAAGTCGCACAACCAGCAACTTCCACAATAAACCCCCTGCAGGTTGGATGGATGTGGGGAGGTGAGGGGGGGGGGGGGGTGGGTGGGAGGTAGGGGGGGGGGGTCGGGAGGGTGGAGAGTAAGCTCATTTGAGAAGGGACGGGGGGATGGTGGGTGGTGAGGGTGTCTGGTCGCCTAACTGTCAGGAAAGTACGGTATCTCTAGGCAATGGAGGGGAGGGTTGGGATGTGAATGTGAGGAGGAGGGGTGATGGTGGTGTCGAGTTGAGTATTTAACGCTGGGAGGGGTCGTGGTGGGAGTGGGTTCGGTAAGTGATAGTGAGAACTACCATGCTCCGACGAACAGTAGGAATGACAGATGTAGGATTGGGCGAGCCCCTGGCTAAGAACTCCCAGTCAAGAAGCTGAAAAGAAGTGGGGTGATTCGAGCAACAGAGCAGGGAAGACCCCAGAAGAATAATCCAGTTGAGGAAGGAGCCTTGGGGGGACATGGGCGGGGCGGTGGGCGGGGGGGGGGGGAGGGGCGAGGGTGTGGGCGTGGGCGGGAGGCGGGGCTGCGGGGCGGCAGGGCGGGG
>CM069142.1:72108221-72225878 GCA_035221665.1 Okamejei kenojei | reverse complement strand
GAAGACAAAAGCCGGACTGACCTAGCCACTCTGAGTAATTACTCATCCGCACCGTGTCCCATGTTCACACCCTCTCCCCACTCAGTTGCGTCCACTCTTCGCTGTAGGGGTACCCCAAAGTCCAATGTGAATCAGTGATCTTTCAAGCTCCCACTTTCCAAAAACGCTCCGCGGCCCATGGTTCTAGACAGGCGACACTGCAAGATGTTGATGCGGGGAACTGAAGGGCAAGTTTGTCCGTTCGATGTCTGGATCCAATGCCGTCAGCGCTTCATGTTTTTAGGAGTCTGATGCACCATACATGTTATCTGAATTTGTAATGTAGCTGATTTGGAATTAGTTGACAAACTATAATGTTTTATGATCTTGGGTTACTCAAGGGGGATGGGAATAAGCGTGTAATATTATAATGACATGCAACTGTGTTAGGCTGCCATGATCACAACATACAGCCCCTTCCGTTTAAATATTGGACTTTGTTATAAGGAGAATGGCTTGCAGGTTGTAAGGGCTAGGACTCAAGGGTCAGGATATGAGAGAGGGTGTGCCAACTTGGAGTCAGGGTAGGAGTTGTGTTAGTACCAGGTTGTGCAGTGAGACCCTAGGCTTGGTCAACATGGCGCCAAGTGATTTGATGTATATCCTGATTTCCATACATTATCATATTGATGAACGATCATTCATGTGCTAGCCGCTTGTTTGATCAGATGCCTGCGGCCTCTGGTGTGGAATGTAATTAGAATGTATTTAACCCGTAACTTTATTCTGTAGACGTAATCCAATTGAACAGCATAAATGTTGCCATTTCAAGTGTAAGTTAAAAGACTCGCTACAGTATAGCACCAGATTGCCCACAATTTATCAAACTGAAAAAAGCTAAAGCTCCGTACCAATAGCGGAGGGGGGGGAACACCCCACCCTCCCCACACTCTGCCCCCCCTCAGTCTCTACGACCCTCAGGCTTGGTCTCTCGCCAATTTCTCACTCCCAACCTCTCACCCAATGTGGAGCCACTGTAACATCCTCCTCCACGAGTTCACACTGGCCACCCGCTTGTGTCATACTGCCATAATTTGGCCTTAATGTTACTTTATCCTGTTCAACTAAATCATTAATGTTATTGCTAAATAGCTCGCGAGGTCCAGCACCGAGACTCTGCATGTAACCCACTAGTCACTGCCTGCCATTTGAAAGGGACCCGTCTAATCCACTTATACTCTTTGTTTACCTGTCGGATCCAACCTACTTCTTCTATCCATGTCAGCCACTCTACCCCCAATACCATGATGACCTAATTTCTAGCCCTCCAATAATCTCCTATGGGGACTCTTTATACAAAGGCTTTCTGGAAAGGTCCCAGGTACACTACATCCACTGGCTATCTCCCTCCTCCCCAGTTGTGTATCCATTATTTTCCTAGTTAATCCTTCAAATATCCCAGAAAGATGAGTCAAGCATGATTTCCCATTCGAAAATCCATGCTGACCACGGACCGATCCTAGTTACTTGCCCAGATTCACTATATAAATTATTGTGTCATTGGATGGAGTTGTTCCAAATCCGAGTAGTGAGTCCCTCATCGGGGTAGAAGGTCGGAGAATGAGGTGCTTTGGACAATGGCATGATCTTGCTGTGGCTGCTACTTTGAGAGGTTGTTGGTGAGCTTTGCTTATTTGACGTCGGTTTGGCCACGACGGAATGCGGGTTAAGATAGTGTCTCTGGACATAGAAACATAGAACATAGAAACTAGGTGCAGGAGAGGCCTTGTCGGCCTGTCGAGCCCTGCTATCCGTCGCCGCTTCAATGATCTATGGACTGACATCATCCACACTCAGTATCTTGTACTTGCCTTCTTCTCCATACCCCCTACTCTGATCCCTTTAGCCTACAAGGGCTCACATCTGAAACTCCCTCTTAAATATATGCAAATGAACTTAGCGCCTCAACTACCTGCTGTGGCAGGGGACATTTGTTTCTAAAGGTGATCGTGGAGAGGAGCCTCCACGTCGATGGACTTCTGATTCTGCAGAGTGAAGCCAAGGATGAGGAGAGCGCGGGCAGCCCAGAAGCCGTGAAGCCCCGGCGCTCTAAGGGATGTCATCCGCCGCACATTCGTAGGGGGCTTTCAGGCGATGGCCTTCCATGTTAGCGTGGTGGTTAGGTCGAGTCCTTCCGGGTCAGTGGTGAAGGCGCCTGCGGACGCGAAGGGACGTCACCCCCACATAGACACGAGCCACTGCCCCCAGAGCCTTTAGTGACCCCGCGCCACAGCCGCGGCGACCCCAAAAGCCATGCCGGTCCAAATCCAAAGACCCACAGCCACGGAACACCAGAGGAGCTCAAAGGACGTCCAAGCTGAAATGCAGAAGTCTTCAAACTTGCAGCACGAAGGCGATGTAGAGTGACCACCTGAGATGAGATGATGACCATGGGCTATGCAGTACACTTCTACCTCCCTCCCTCTACCCTCCCCTTTACATCCAACCCTCACCCTCCCCACAATCTCCACCCCACCTCCCATCCCCCCCCCTCTCTCTTCTCCACTCTCATCCTTCTTCGTACCCCCTCGCTCTGTCATGACTTCTTTTCTTTGGCTGCTCTCTCTCTCTTCACCCCAAACTCAGCACACTCTCCCCCTCTGTTTGACCTCACTCACCCCCGCACTTCTCCCATCTCTCCCTTTGGTCACCCACCTTCTACCCTTTCTCCCCTCTCTCTATCTCTCACTTGTCTTCTCCCTACTACCCTCTCCCCCCCTCCATTCCCCCCTTGCCCCTCACACTGTCTCTCATCCTGGTTTCCAGACTGGGGCCCACCCAGACGTGACCGGTCTGTTTACGCATCACGCAGACAACCCTCGAGCTGCTGCAGCCAGAATGCTGCGGCTCTCCCCACTTTGCGCAGTATCCATGCGCGTGGCTGCAGGACGACACGAAGGGACTTCACTGCCTAAGCCACTTTGAGGAGAGCGACGAGGAGATGATCTTCGTCCAAGGACCTAGTTGAGAGAATCATTGGTCATTTCACAAGGGATAGGAGCAAGACATTAGGCCATTCGCCTCCATCTATGTCCACTCCTCCAATAGATCTATCCACTCCCTCCCTAACCCATATACTTTAGACCCAGTCATAGAAGAATCGGGTTGACCGATCTCGCACACCGAAACGATCAGCCTCATCCAATAGTTTCCACAGATGCCTCGCCTGACCCGCTGAGTTACTCAGCACTCTGTGCAAACGTCACCAAGTTATCCATGTTCATCCACAGATGACCTTGCCTGTGACCCGCTTGAGTTACTCCGAGCACTGTGTGAAACGTCACCTATCCATGTTCTCCACAGATGGCCTGCCCTGACCCGCTGAGTTACTCCAGCATCTCTGTGACACAGCGCTCTCACCTATCCATGTTCTCACACAGAATGCTGCACTGTCCGCCCTGGAGTTACTACTCAGACACTTACATTGCCTTCAGCCACGGCTGTGCGGGCAACCAGCGATACCTTCCGACACACTAGACACTATTACACGCACCAGAGGACATTTCTTATACATTCTCTACCCAAGCAATTAACCTACAAACCTGAGCACCAGTCTTATGTGAGCATGTGCACGCGAGTGAAACTTGAGATCTCGACGAAAAACGCGGAGGATGAACGATACAAACTCAGCTACAGACAGCACCCGCTAGGTACAGGGGTCCGAACCAGGAACGTTCCGGGCTGCCTGAGACTCTTCTGCTCGATGATTGGCAGCAACTTACCGCTAGCGCCACCCTGTTCGCCTCTTCTATTTTTTTTTTTTTTTTTTATCCCCCGTAACCCTGACACCCCGTTAATAATCAAGAATCTATCTATCTCTGCCTTAATAAATATCTACTGCCTCCACAGCCTGTCTCGTGCTGGCCAAAGAGTTCACAGATTCTAGTGTTTTCTATGTTATCTATTCACACTCTCTGGTAAAGACAATTCCTCCTCATCTCCTTCCTGAAAGAAATCTTAATTCCTGAGGCTGTTGCCCCTCTCTGGTCCTAGACTCTGCCACTAGTGGATAACATCCTCTCCACATCCACTCTATCCTAACGCCTTTCATATTCTGTAAGTTTCAAATGATGAGACCCCCTCTCATATCTTTCCTAAAACTCCAGCGAGTGCAGGCCAGTGCTTAGCCATTCGGTCATCTGTAGGTTAACCCTACTCCCTCAGTGAGGTGAGGGGTGGAATGATCATGGATTGAGTTGATGCGCGTAAGTGGCGTAGAGCATGCTGTCTACTCACAGCGCCACTAGACTCGGGTTCCATCCTAGATCCTTCTCTGGCTGCACATGCTCTTGTCGCCTGGAGTTGCACGTCTCTCCCACTGTAGACTCCGCGTCGGCGTATCGCTACCACATTCCAGAGACGCATGGCGGGTTAGTGATAGCGTTAATTAGCGCCCTCTGTAAATCGCCCCCCTAGTGCTGTAGGCGGACAAGTGGAATGAAGAAAGTGGTCTGATAAACATGGAACTATAGTGTGAAGGTTGCCAAGAAAGGTTGATCTTTTTGATGGTCAGGACATTCGGACTCAGTTACAGGAGGTCCGAAGGGCCTGTTTCGAGCTGCCACTGTGGGATGAGCGGGGGGTGGGGGGTCAGAGGGGCGGGGGACAGAGCGAATCTCTCACCACACTTCTCTCCCCCATCCTTTTTCACCCCTCCCCCTTCTCCCCCCACCCCCCCTCTCTCTCTCCTCCCCAGGGCCGAGTCATTCTCCTAGACTGGCGGGCGGCCACGCCAGGGCTCGAAAAGTCGCCGATTTGTCCAGTCGCTGGTAGTCTAGCTTGGGGCCCGCAGAGAAAAGAGGTCCTCAGCTCACTCAATCGCCGGATAGACAGCACCCGACATCCGGACCGTGGTCCGGATCATCAGTAGAGCCCCACTTTCCCAGCGACACACATGAGTGAGATGAGCAAAGACCCGAAGCCAGGAGCCGTTAAGCGGTTGAGATACCTCACACTGCACCCAAACATCATGACCCACACACAACTGACCCAACACATCGACCACACACTGACCACACAACACTGACCCACACAACTGATCCCACACACACAACTGACCCACAACACACCAATGAACCCACACACTTGCGTGACCCACACACTGACCACACACTGACTTCCATACCACTGACACCCAACACCACTGACACACACTGACACACACCACACACACTGACCACACACTGCACCCACACCACTGATCCCCCACACTGACACCACACACTGATCACACACTGCACCACACACACACATCGACCCACACACTGAACCACAACACTGACCCACACAGCTCTGACCCACACACTGACCACACAACTCGACCACACACTGACCTCTATACAACTAGACCCACACACTATGTACCCAACACACTGACCCACACACTGACCCACACATTGAACCCTACACACATCTGACCCCACAATCACCACACACACATGACCCTCACACTGACCCTCCTCAGCTGACCTCACACACTGACTCCTCACACACGACCCACAGCACACACTGACCCATACATGACTCACAACTGACCCTCAACACACCTGCACCCACACACGTGATCCCACACACTGCCCACACACTGACCCACACACACTGACCCACACACTGAACCCACACACACACTGACCCACACACTGACCCATCACACCAACTGACCCACACACTGACCCACACACTGACCCAGCCACACAACTAAGAACCACAACACTGACCCACACACTGACTCCACACTACTGACCCACACACTGACCCATCACACTGACCCACACACACACTGACCCTACACACTGGACCTCTCACACTGAACCCACACACACACTGACCCACACATGACCACTCACATGACCCACACACACACTGACCCACACAGCTGACCTCACACACACTGACCCACACACACACTGACCCACACACACACTGACCCTCACATTGACCCACACACACACTGACCCTCACACTGACCCTAACACTGCGACCCACACACACACTGGACCCACACGTGCACCACTCCACACTGACCCACACACACACTGACCACACACTGACCCACACACTGACCCTCACACACCACATGACCAACACACACTTGACCCTCACACTCGACCCACACACACACTGACCCTCACACTGACCACCACACACACTAGACCCACACACACACTGACACACAACTGACTCACACACTGACCACTCACACTGAACCCACACCACACTCTTTGGATCCCACACATAGACCCTCACACTGACCCACACACACACTGACCCCACACACTGTACCCCCCACATGAACCTCACACACACCTCGCACCCTCACAATGACCCTACACACACAACTCGACCCTCACACTGACCCACACAAACACTGACCCTCACACATGGACCCCAACACTGATCCCACCGACACACCACCTGCAACCCACACACTGCATCCCTCACACTGACCCACACACACATCTGAACCCACACACTCGACCCACACACCTGACCCTCACACACACTGACCCACACACACACACATGACCTCACACTGACCACACACCACACACTGACCCTCACACTGACCCACACACACATGACCCACACACACGCACTGATCCACACACTGAGCCCCACACACTGACCTCACACTGGACCACACACAACATTGACCCACACACTTACCTCGACACTGCCCACACACTGACCCACACACACACATGACCACACACTAGACCCGACACACACACTGACCTCACCCTGACCCTCACACTTGACCCACACACTTGACCCACACATGACCCTACAACTGACCCTCACACTGAGCCCACACACTGACCCACACACTGCACCCACACACACACCTGACCCACACACTGACCACACACTGACCCTCACACTCGACCACACACTGATCCCACAACATATGACTCACACATCTGACCTCACACACACATGACCCACACACACTTGACCACAACACACTTGACCTCACACTGCACCCTACACACACACTGACCCACACACAAATAGACCGATACACTGACTCACACACTGATCCCACACACACACTGCCCCACACTACACTACTGACCCTACCACACACACTGCCCCAGACCAATACACTTGAACTCACTCGACTGACCCACACACACACTGACCCACACCCCCCCCCCCCCCCCCCCCCCCCCCCCCCCCCCCCCCCCCCCCCCCCCCCCCTCACACACTAAATGACCCACACACACATCTGACCCATACATGACTACACACATGAGCCCACACACTGACCAACACACTGACCACACCACGTGACCCACACACACTACGTGAGCCCACACACACACTGACCTCACACTGACCCACATCACACACTGACCCAAGCACTGCACCACACACTGCACCCACGCACACCACACTGCCACCCATACATTGACTCACACAACTGACCCACACACACACTGACCCACACACTGAACCACACACACTCCTGACCCGACCTGACCCACACACACACTACCCACACACACACTGACCCATACACTGACCTCACACATGACCCACACGCTGGGACCACACACTGACCCACACACACATGCACCCTCACACTGACCCACACAACACGTGACCCTACACACACACTGACCAACACACTGACCACACAGTGGGAGTGAGTGAGAGCCTTGGGGATCGGGGAGAGTGAGAGTGGGGGGTGAGATTGTGTCAGTGTGTGTCTGCTTATGAGCGGTCAATAGTGAGGCGTCAGTCTGATGGTGGGGTGGGGTAAAGGAGGAGAGATGTGGGATAAGGGCGAGGGGGGAGGGGGAAGACAGTTGTACAACAACATCTGACTAGACATTCGGGGACTTAGGTGCCCTACGGACAGGACATGGTTGGGCTATATGCGGCAGGTGGACTGTGTGAGCTGCCCGCCGACATTGAGTTGGCTGAGGCCAGACAGGTGAGCGTGCTGGAGGCTGAGAGGGCCTGTGTGAGTAGCCGGCCTACGTGTCGTGGATCTCTGACTGCCCTCCGCTCCCCCCTCCCCCCCCCCCTAACCCCAGCAGGTTACTGACTACGATCCAAGGCACACTCGGTTCCGGGCCGCGAGGCTGACCACTCTGCTTGTCGGTCGCCCCGAGTGTCTTAGGACATTCCTGCCCTGGGTCATGATCCGCCCCCGCCCAGCCCGGCCACAGAGACAGACAGCGTCGGTAGCGCAGCATGGACGAGAGAGATCTGACCAGCAAAACCGCAGGCGGGGGTCGACGGGTGCCTACGGGTGAGGGAGGGCGAGCAGGACAACAGGGAACCCGACCCTCCCCCCAAAAAATAAACCCTAGTAATCGAACCCACACAACACAGACCAGGTGAGTGTGTCAATTGCATCCCTGCTCATCCCCATAGGGGGAGACACAGTTCTACCTGGGGTACAAATCCCTGGCAGGGTGTGACGCTACCTGCGTTTTTTGTAATGTCCCTGACAGGTGTTGACGACACTCACCTGAGTCGTCCAATGCAATCTGCTCACACCCTAAGGGACAAGTCTACCTGGTACAATCCCTCTGGTGTGACGCTACCTGGTGTAATGTCCCTGCAAGGTGTGAACCAACCTGGTGTAATGTTTTCCTGCAGTGTTACTTTACCCTGCGTGTAATGTTCCTGCAGTGTAACTTTACCTGGTGTAATGTTCCGGCCGGTGTGACCTACCTGTAATGTCCCTGCAGTGTGACGCACCTGGTGTAAGTTCCTGCAGGTGTGACTTACCTGTGTAATGTTCCTGACGGTGTACGCTACCGGGACCGTCCCTGAGGGACATGTGTACAATCAGCTTTTGGAACCATGACCACATCGCCCTCCCCTCCCTTTCACAGCACATGCTTGGTCTCAGGGCTCGCCTTAGGTCACACTGGACCGCACTCGATGGGCGAAGGGCCTGTTTTCCCCTGCCTGGTATCTCTAAAATCAATGCTTGTGTGATTCCTTTGCCGTTGCCAGATATGGGATTGTGAGGGGAGAAGGGAGTGATTGTGAGGGGACATCGGGCGGGGAAGGGGGGGTGAGGATGGTGCGGGGAGTTGGGGATAGACCCTCTAGGAACAGGCCCTTCGGACCACAATGTACCTGTGCACAAACTCAATGGGCAATTATAAATTAAATCTTGTCCTTGCTCTGCCAAGCTGATCCTGATTATCTTGCCGTATGCAACGTGCGCTGTGTCCAACAAGCTCTATAAACACCACTGTGCGTATCTCGCCTCCACCCCCGCCCCTGCAGTGCAGTTCCAGCGCACCCACCCCCCTGCTTGTGTAAAACACCATGCCCGCCACATCTACCTTTTAGACTTTTATAATTTCCCTCTCACCTTAATGCCAGAGAACTGGGTTCCATCCTGAGTAGATGAGACCGCACTCTTTGCGGACCTCGATGTGGGTTTTCTCGCGTTTCCTCCCACACTCCAAAGTCGTGCAGGTTTTGTAGTTGTGAATTGGCTCGGTTTGATAATTGTAAATTGTCTCTATAGTTGTGTTGTGTAGTAGTGTTGATAGTCGCGAAGGTAGGATCGATGCGTCTGCACGGACTCGGTGGGGCGAAGGAGTGCCTTGTTCTTCGCCGCTGGTATTCTCTAAACTAAACAAACTGTGCCCTATATAAGAGTGTCCACAGACGTATTTGATACCACCCCGTGGTCTGGAAACAGGCCCTTCGGCCCAACTTGCCTCACGCGCATCATGTGCCCAGCTACACATTAGTCCCACCTCGCCCTGACGTTTGCGTCCATAACCCTCCAAACCTGTCATAATCCATGCTACCTGTCTAAGTAGTTCTTAATCGGATGGGATAGTCCAGCCTCAGCCTACCATCCTCCCTATGCACGCTTCTCGATTCCACATGCACTCACACCCTTGTGTGAAACGCTTACCCTCAGATTCCTACTTAAATATTTTCCCATTCACCTTGGAACCCATGTCCTCTAATGTCCTGATTCCCCTACTCTAGGGCCAATAGAACAGGCAAAATGTGGAGTAAATCGAGTGGGACAGGCTCTGGCATCTAATGCGAGAAGATAGGAATAAGTGCACGGTTTTAGTTGTTTCGGGTTCAGAGACCCTATCTCAGACTGGATGTGTTCAAGTTCAAGTGAGGTTTATTGTCACGTGTCCATCTGATATGACAATCGATCCTTCTTGCTTTTGCTTCAGCACACAGAACATAGAGGCATTCTTACTACAAAACTTCGATCAGTGTGCTCCAATATACCCATCATATAAATACAGAATAAACATCATGTGAATTAAATAAACTGCATAAATGCCCAAATCAACAGATGGAGGGTATTAATGGTTCAGAGTGCTTGTAGTCCGAGCAGGCTTTAATAGCCTGATGGCCTGGTGGGGGAGAGTAGTCTATTCCTGAACCGGTACGTTTGTGCAGTCTTCAGACTTCCTGCTACTATCTACCTGAAGGTTTGCGGGAAGAGATGAATGTGTGTCGAGCCAGGATGGGTGTGGAGTCCTTAGATGCATGCGCTGCCCAGCTATTTATGATGGTAGCAGCCGATGACTGCGAAGTAGATCCACTTAGGATGGAAGGTATGAGTCAGAGACCGATGATGGAGGCTTGGGCAGTTGCTTTACTACTTCTTGCTAGTCTCTTTCTCGCCTCCAGGGCTGTTCAATGTGCCGAACCAAGCCACGATGCTAACTCCCCTCTTCCGTCCATATGGCCCGGTCAGCCCCAAACTCTCTACTGTGGACCTCGTGATGTTAGAGAGAGGTTCCTCCTTCGACAGACGATCTCTCCAAAACATTCATCAACGAGAGTAGAGTCAGTTAATTTTGGTTTATTCTCCATGGGGTTTTGTATTGTCTGAAGTCCGCCTGAATTGAGCTCTTTCTTGATCATTGCCATCAGTGTTCTCAGACCAGAGATTTGCGAGATCTTCAGTGATGTGTACGCCAGGCTAATTTTGCAAGGCCTCGCAGACTAAATGTGATAGTATAGGATTTATAGTCACCTGTTGTTGACGCCACCTGGAGGAGCATTCTGACCTCGTAGGAAAACCCTGCGGACATACCTTTCATCGCGACTTCACCTTGCATGCTAAACGGTTATTCCCTTGATCCTGCATCCTGCACACTGTGCGACGGCCCGATTGTAATCATGTATTGCCATTTACTGTGTGCATTAGGAGGCATATGCGGACAGACAAAATGCTTGGAGTAACAAAACTCAGCGGGACAGGACAGCATCTCTGAGAATAGAAGGAATGGGGGTGACGTCTCAACCCGTTCCTTCTCTCCAGAGATGCACAATGCCTGTCCCGCTGAGTTCACTCCAGCACTTTTTGTGTCTGTCTTCGGTGTAAACCAGCGTCTGCAGTTTCCTCTTCCAGCGCTGTACAATAACCCAGTCCATCCCTCTAGTTGGGGGGCATATCTCCAAAGTGTCTTGTGTTTCTCACCCCCTCACCCTGAATCTCTCTCCACACTGCTTATGGACCACAATACCACTATTTCTTGTTACCACCGACCCACTTGCAGAAAATACTCTCCTCCCCTGTCCTAATTGTGCATTTAATCCTCTTAACCACTTCAATCAGCTCACACCTTAATCTCCTTCATCAGCTTTCAATTTAACCCTTGCACACCCACCATCGCACACTCCAACACCAGAACCCCCCCAGCTCCCGCGCACAGTGATGGGAGCCCCCGGTATTTAGTCGTAGCATCGCTCAGAGAAACTGCAGCCTCACAGCGCCAGAGACCCGGGTTCCATCCTGACTAACGCGGTGCCGTCTGTCTGTCTGTGTGCACTCGATTCTCCCTGAGGTGACCGCGCGTGGGGGTTTCCTCCAGGTGCTACCAGCTTTCTTCCCACAATGCTCCTCTAGTGTGTAGGAGTGGATGAGGAAAGTGGATAACATAGAACGGGTGATCGAAGGGTCGAGGGGTGGCGGAGCCGATCAAGGGCCTGTATGTTTCTGTGCTAGAGGATATTCTAACTTAATCCACACACGATGGTCACATCGCTGTGTTAGCTTGTAATGTAATCGAAGATAGACACTAAAGCTGCCTAGTAACTCAGCATCAGCGCAGGTCAGGCAGCATCTGTGCCGGAGAACATGGATAGGTCACGTTTCACAGAGTGCTGGAGTAGCTCAGTGGGTCAGGCAGCTATTATTTAATTAGGCAAGAAATAGTATTGGGTAGGCTAATGGGACTGAAGCGTATGATAAATCCCCTGGGCCTGATTAGGTCTGCATCCCAGGGTCCTCAGGGAGGTGGCTCTAGAAATAGTGGATGCATTGGTGATCATTTTCCAATGTTCAATAGATTCAGGTTCAGTTCCTGTGGATTGGAGGATAGCTAATGTTATCCCACTTTTCAAGAAAGACTTGGTTAGGAGAGAGAGAAACAGGGAATTACAGACCAGTTTAGCCCTGACTTCGGTGGTGGGAAAAATGCTGGAGACAATTATTAAAGAGGTGGAATTATTAAAGAGGATGTGACAAGTAAAATGGATGAAGGGGTGCCAGTGGATGTAGTGTATCTAGACTTTCAGAAAGCCCTTTGATAAGGTCCCGCACGGATAGAGACTGGTGACTAAAATTAGAGCTCATGGTAATTGGGGGTGTTGGTGGTAGGGGGGTGTGTTGACATGGATACAAAATTAGGTGGCAGACCGGAAGCAAGAGTCGGATTTTAGTCAGAGGGGTCCTTTTCAGAATGGCAGGCAGTGGCGAGGATGTCGCAAGGCTCGGTGTTGGGCCGCAACTGTTTACCATATATATTAATTGAGTTGGAAGAGGGAATTAGGAGAAAACTCCTAAAAATAATTTATTAAAATATTTATTATTAACACATTCTATCATCCCAATTTGCGGATAAACACCCCTTCTTCGAAAGCTGGTCTCTACATCTTAAAAAGGTCCTAAGCAGGCATGAAGAAAATCCCAAAAACAAAAAAAAAAAAAAAAAAAAATAAATAAATAAAAAAAAAAAAAAACCCCCCAACCCAACAAGAAAAAAAAAACCCACCCAAAAAAATTTTTATAACACCCCACCAGTATAAGGAGTAAAGAGGCGTTTCTTCTGCAATATTTTTTTTTGTTTTATTATATTTTTTTTTGGGCTCTGGTGAGGCCACTTCTGGTAGTGATTGTGTACAGTTTTGTATTGGTCTCCTAATTTGAGGAAGAACATCCTTGTGATTGAGGCAGGTGCAGCGTAGGTTCACGGAGATTGATCCCGGGTATAGAGAGGATGGCGGGACTGTCAGATGAGGAAAGATTGAAAAGACTAGGCTTGTATTCACTGAGAGTTTAGAAGGATGAGGGGAGGAGCGGGATGTTATAGAAACATATAAAATTATAAAAGGATTTTTTCTCTGGGAAAGCTAGATGCCAGGAAAATATGTTCCCAATGTTTGGGCGAGTCCAGAACCAGGGGCCACAGTCTTAGAATAAAGCGGGAGGTTATTTAAGACTGAGGTGAGAAAAAAAACTTTTTCACCCAGAGAGTTGTGAATTTATGGAATTCCCCCTATGCCACAGAGGGCAGGAGTGTGAGGCCAAATCACTGGAAGGATTTAAGAGAGAGTTAGATAGAGCTCAAGAGAGCACTTAGGCTCGTGCGAACTTGTCACCTCGCTGGGAGTATGCGGGAGAAGGCAGGCAAGGGGTTATCTGACAGTTGGAGACGATCAGCCATGATCACAATGATCCTTGCAGCCAATGATAGGCGGTGCTGGCTCAAAAGGCCGAATGGCCTCCTCCTGCACCTATTTTCTATGTTTCTATCTCTGGACCGAGAACATGGATAGGTGACGTTTCACAAAGTGCTGGAGTAACTCAGCGGGTCAGGCAGCATCTGTGATAGAGAACATGGATAGGTGACGTTCACAAAGTGCTGGAGTAACTCAGCAGGGTCAGGCAGAGTAGCATCTGTGGAGAACAGGATAGGTGACGTTTTTCACAGAGTGCTGGAGTAACTCAGCGGTGTCAGGCAGCATCTGTGGAGAACATGGATAGGTGACGTTTCACAGAGTGCTGGAGTAACTCAGCGGGTCAAGGCAGCATCTGTGGAGAACATGCGTAGGTGACTGTTTCACAGAGTGGCTGGAGTAACTCAGCGGTCAGGCAGCATCTGTGGAGAACATTGGATAGGTTGACGTTTCACAGAGTGCTGGAGTAATCTCAGCGGGTCAGCAGCTGAGATCTGTGGAGAACATGGATAGGTGACGTTTCACAAGTGCGGAGTAACTCAGCGTGTCAGTCAGCTTCGGGTGTGACAAGAGAACATGGATTAGGTGACGTTTCACTAGAGTGTTTTACCTGGAGTAAACTCAGCGGGTCAGGCAGCATCTGTGTACTATGAGAACATGGATAGGTGACGTTTCACAGAGGCTGGAGGTAACTCAGCGGGTCAGGCAGCATCTGTGGAGAACATGCGGATAGGTGACGTTCACAGAGTGCTGGAGGGTGTAACTCAGCCTGGGTCAGGCAGCATCTGTGGAGAACATAGGATAGTGACGTTTCACAGAGTGCTTGGAGTACAAATACGGTCAGGCAGCAGTTGGTGGAATGAACATGGAATTGGTAAACGAACAGTATTGTGCTGGAGTAACTCAAGCGGGCCCCTTCAGGCAGCTTAAACGTCACCTTGTCTGTGAGACATGGATAAACGATGAATTGGGTCGGGCCCCTTCAACCTAAACACGTCACCTTCCATTGGATGGATTGGAGGTGATAAATTTTCCAATGTTCTATAGACTTCAGATCCTAGTTTCCTGAGGATTGGAGCGTAGAAAACAGGGAATGTTATCCCACTTAGCTTAAGAAATCGTGTGGAGGGAGAGAGAAGTCAACAGGTATTCAAATAGACCTAGTGAAATAGGCGCCTGACATCGGGGGGGGGGGGTGGAGGGGGATTGTGTGGGCGAAGATGCTGAAAGTCAATCATAAAAGAGAATAGCGGTTTCCAGTAACAGGATCGGTCCGAGTCACATTTAAAGGGAAATCATGCTTGACTAATCTTCTGGAATGGTAATTTTTTGAAAGATGTAACTAGGAAAATGGACTAAGGGAGAGCCAGTGGAATGTAGTGTACCTGGACTTTCATAAAACCCTTTGATAAGGTCCCACATGATCATAAAATAAAATATTAAATTAAAAAAGGAGATTAGTGGACAAAATTAAGGGCCACACTGGTGCGTATTGGGGGTAGAGTAGCTGACATGGATATGAGAAGTGGTATGGCAGACAGGAAACAAAGAGTAGGGATTAACGGGTCCCTTTCAGAATGGCCAGGCATGTGACTAGTGGGGGTACCGCAAGGCTCGGTGCAGGGACCGCAGCTATTTACAATATACATCAATGATTTGGATGAAGGACTTAAAATAACATTAGCCAAATTTGCAGATGACACAGCTGGAAGTCGCAGGGGGTGGCAGTGTGAACTGTGAGGAGGATCAGGGTGACTTGGACAGGTTGGGTGAGTGTGGCAGATGCCCAAAATAGGCAGAGATAACAGTGTAATGTGGATAAATTTTGAGGTTTATCCACTTTGGTGGAAAAGAACAGGAAGGCAGATTATTACCTGAATGGTGTCAAGTTGGGAAAAGGGGAAGTACAACAGGATCTGGGGGGGTCCTTGTTTCATCAGTCACTGAAAAGTAAAGCATGCTTAGGTACATGCAGGCATGCTGAAGAAAGCGAATGGCATGTTGGCCTTCATAACAAGAGGAGTTGAGTGTAGGAGCAAAGAGGTCCTTCTGCAGTTGTACAGGGCCATAGTGAGACCACACCTGGAGCATTGTGTGCAGTTTTGGTCTCCAAATTTGAGGAAGCACATTCTTGCTATTGACGGAGTGGCTGGTATGCTTTCTGCGTAGGTTTACAGGTTTAATTCCCGGGATGGCGGGACTGTCATATGTTGAAAGAATTAAGCGACTGGGCTTGTATTCACTGGAATTTGGAAGGATGTGAGGGGATCTTATTGAAACATATAAGATTATTTAGGGGTTGGACATGCTAGAGGCAGGAAACGTTACTGATGTTGGGGGAGTCCAGAACCAGGGGCCCCAGTTTAAGAATAATGGGTAGGCCATTTGGAAATCTTGGAAAAACCTTTTCAGCCAGAGTTGTGAATCTGTGGAATTCTCTGCCTCAGAAGGCAATGGAGGCCAATTCTCTGAATGCTTGCAAGAGAGAGTTAGGTAGAGCTCTTTAAAGATAGCGGAGGTACGTCATGCGGATATGGGTGGATATTGAGGAAGGATTCAGTTGATTAAGCGGCGGGTAGTGCTACTAATTGTGGATGATCAGCCATGATTTACAGTGAATGGCGGTGCTGCCTCAAAGGGCCGAATGGACTACTCCTGCACCTGTTATCAACAGATCTCCAGAGATGCTGCCTGATCTGTCACCTGAGTTACACCAGCAGTGTCCCCTCTCACGGGAAGTGTTGAGCTAGTGTAACCAACACTGCCACCAATGGTGGGGGCTTTTTGCCTGTATATTCGGAGAAACCTTCTCCACTCTCACTTGCTGCCTCCAGGATCTGGGCGTCGAGGACTGAAGACCATGGTGTGTGGCTCATTGTGTCAATCTGAGGGGGAGTCCCTTTCGGGGCTTCGATGACATCCACTCCATCCCAACAGGGAATTGCTGCATCTAATATGAGGTCATTATGATTAGCGAACCCCAGAGAGCCTGTGAAGATGCTTCTTCCCTTCCCCCACACCCCTAGATACTCCCCAAATGGCCCCATACCTGAGGGAAGGATGTGCCGGCTCTGGAGATGGTCCGGAGATTTACGAGATTTACCCCAGGAATGAGTGGGTTAACCTTTGATGTGTTTGTCAGCACTGGGCCTGTACTCACTGGAGTTTAGATGAGTGAGGGGGGACCTCATTGAAACGTACAGAATAGTGAAAGACCTGGATAGAGTGGGTGTGGAGAGGATGTGTCCACTGGTGGGCGAGTCTAGGACCAGAGGTCACAGCCTCAGAAATAAAGGATGTTCCTTTAGGAAGGAGGTGAGGAGGAACTTCTTTAGTCAGTGAATCTGTGGAACACATTGCCACAGATGGCTGTGGAGGCTAAGTCAGTGGATATTTTTAAGGCAGAGATAGTTAGATTCTTGATTAGTACGGGTGTCAGGGGTTATTGGGAGAAGGCAGGAGAATGGGGTTAGGAGGGAGAGATAGATCAGCCGTGATTGAATGGTGGAGTAGACTTGATGGGCCGAATGGCCTAATTCTGCTCCTAGAAAGTATGAAGATGGCGTCTGAGGCACAGGTTCAACAAGAGTATCCTGGGGTTGAGTTCTCACGAAGGCCCTTAAGACTCATCTTCATGTCGAGGTTATGCCCTCAGCGTGGGGGAGAGTGGGTTGGGACTGGACTGGACTGGGAGAGGGAGGAGCGGCGATACAGAAGCTCTGGGCGAGGCTGTGTGTGGTGCGCGAAAGTGAATCAGTCCACGGGAATAGGGCCGGCAGGTACAGTTTAATGTCGATAAGAGGATTCAATAGATTATCACTGACAGTGAAGTGAAGAGGAAGTCGAGCATTGTCATGCATGAAGCACAATCGGCTAGCAAGCAGGTCCAGCCATTTCATCGGCTGTTGGCGTTTAGGAAATGTCCATCCCATCCTCCACTGGAATAGCAAGGAACTGCAGATGCTGGTTTAAACTGAAGATAGACACAAAAAGCTGGAGTAACTCAGCAGGACAGGCAGCATCTGTGGAGTGAATGAATGCGTGAGGTTTCGGGTCGAGACCCTTCTTCAGACAGATGTGATAGTAGATCCTCTTCTGTGACAAATAGTCACCCGTGTTGGACGCCATCTTGGGAAGCATCTACCTCATTGGAGACCCTGGGACTATCTTTAATCGGACTTTACCTTGCACTAAACGTTATTCCCTAGATACTGTATCTGCACACTGTCGGCAGCTCGATTGTACTCATGTATAGCCTTTCTGCTGACCAGTTCACAGGCAACAAAAAAGCTTTTCACTGTACCTCGCTACACATGACAAGAAAATAAACTGAACTACAATGCTGAGAACTATATTCCTGGGCTCAATATCGTTTAAGAAATAACTGCAGATGCTGGAAAAATGCTTGAGACTGAAGAAGGGTCAAAGTCAAATGTGGGTCCCTTGAAGGCAGACACGGGTAAAATAATTATGGGCAACAAGGAAATGGCAGAAGAGTTGAACAGGTACTTTGGATCCGTCTTCACTAAGGAGGACACAAACAATCTCCCAGATGTACTGGAGGACAGAGGATCTAAGGGGATCGAGGAACTGAAAGAAATTTTCATTAGGTGAGAAATAGTATTGGGTAGGCTAATGGGACTGAAGGATGATAAATCCCCTGGGCCTGATGGTCTCGCATCGCAGGGTCCTCAGGGAGGTGGCAGTAGAAATAGTGGACGCATTGGTGATCATTTTCCAATGTTCAATAGATTTAGGATCAGTTCCTGTGGATTAGAGGATAGCTAATGTTATCCCACTTTTCAAGAAAGAAGCGAGAGAAAACGGGGAATTACAGACCAGTTAGCCTGACTTCGGTGGTGGGAGAGATGCTGGAGTCAATTATTAAAGAGGTAATAATGGGGCATTTGGATAGCAGTAAAAGGATTAGTCCAAGTCTAATGGATTTATGAAAGGGAAATCATGCTCGACTAATCTTCCGGAATTTTTTGAGGATGTGACAAGTAAAATGGATGAAGGGGTGCAAGTGATGTATCTAGACTTTCAGAAAAGCCTTTTTGATAAGGTCCCGCACAGGAGATGGTGATAAAATTAGAGCACGGTGGTATTGGGGTAGGGTGTTGACATGGATAGAAAATTGGTTGGCAGACCGGAAGCAAAGAGTAGGAGTGAACGGGTCCTTTTTCAGAATGGCAGGCAGGGCGCAAGTGGGCTGACCACAAGGCTCGATGTTGGGGCCCGCAACTGTTTACCATATATATTAATGATTTGGAAGAGGGAATTAGGAGCAACACTAGTAAACCCCCCCCCAAGTTTGCGGATGACACAAAGCTGGGTGGCAGTCAAGTGAACTGTGAAGAGGATGTTAAGAGGTTGCAGTGGTACACTGGGACAGGTTGAGTGAGTGGGCAGATGCGTGCAGATGCAGTATAAATATAGATAAATGTGAGGTTATCACTTTGGCGGCAAAAAAAACAAGGGGGCAGATTATTATCTCAATGGGGTTAGGTTAGGTAAGGGGGAGGTGCAGCGAGACCTGGGCGTCCTTGTACACGGTCACTGAAAGTTGGCGTGCAGGTACAGCAGGCAGTGAAGAAAGCTAATGGAATGTTGGCCTTCATAACAAGAGGATTTCAGTACAGGAGTAAAGAGGTCCTTCTGCAGTTGTATAGGGCTCTGGTGAGATCACATCTGGAGTATTGTGTACAGTTTTGGACTCCTAATTTGAGGAAGGACATCCTTATGATTGAGGCAGTGCAGCGTAGGTTCACAAGATTGATCCCTGGGATGGCGGGACTGTCATATGAGGAAAGATTGAAAAGACTAGATTTATATTCACTGGAGTTTAGAAGGTTGAGGGGGAATCTTATAGAAACATATAAAATTATAAAAGGACTGGACAAGCTAGATGCAGGAAAAATGTTCCCAATGTTGGGCGAGTCCAGAACCAGGAGCCACAGTCTTAGAATAAAGGGGAGGCCATTTAAGACTGAGGTGAGAAAAAACGTTTTCATCCAGAGAGTTGTGAATTTATGGAATTCCCTGCCACAGAGGGCAGTGGAGGCCAAGTCACTGGATGGATTTAAGAGAGCGTTAGATCTAGGGGCTAGTGGAGTCAAGGGATATGTGGAGAAGGCAGGCATGGGTTATTGATAGGGGACGATCAGCCATGATCACAATGAATGGCAGTGCTGGCTCAAAGGGCTGAATGGCCTCGTCCTGCACCTATTTTCTTTGTTAAGGTCTTGACCTGAACCGTCGCCTATTCCTTCGCTGCATAGATGGTGCCTGACCCGCTGAGTTTCTCCAGCATTTTTGTCTACATTCTGGGCTCAATAGATACACTGTGCAGAATACAGTTCACACCTAATAAACCTCAGCCTGATTCTGCAGTGGAATACAAGGGTGGGTCAGACATGATGAGCGTTTTTCTGGGAGAGGCCACGGAACGGCAGAGAGCGTAGATGGGCCACATCGCGGCGGGACACCGAGAATGTCGGGGGCCGCTGTGGATGCAGGGGGGTCCAGGCCGGGGGCTCGCCATGAACGATGGGGAAGATAAGACGGTTTGCAACTTATTCAGCAGCTCGTGTTGTACCGCGGTAACGCAGCGGGGTAGAGCTGACCTGCTCACGGCGCCACAGCCTGGCACAACACCCCCCCCCCCCCCCCCCCCCCCCCCGTTCCATCCTGAACTGCGGGGTTTGTAACCTTCTCTCCCCATGACCCGCGTGGGTTTTGTTCGGCGCTCCGGCTTCCTCCCACACTCCAGAGTACGCGCCCGGTGTTTGCAGCTGTTAATTAGGCTTTGGTAAAATTGTAAATGATCTCGTGTGAGGATAGTGTTAGCGTGCGGGGATCGCCGTGGTTTCGGTGCGCACGGGCTAGGCGGGGCCGAAGGGCCTGTAACCGCACTGCATCTCTACACTAAACTGGCTGTATACGTTTACTGGTTTGTCCCCCCCACCCCCTGCACAATATATAGCATTTCCCCCTGTACCTGGGGGGGATGGGGGGGAGAAGGGGATTCAAAGGCATGGAGTATGTAACCCTGCCCACAGGATGTAACGCTGAGGCTCTAGAAGGCGCTGGTCAGGCCGCATTTGGAATATTGTGAGCCATTTTGGGCCCCATATCTGAGGAAGGATGTGCCGGCTCTGGCGAGGGTCCAGAGGAGGTTTACAAGAATGATCCCAGGAATGAGTGGGTTAATATATGATGATCGTTTGTCGGCACTGGGCCTGTACTCGCTGGAGTTTAGAAGAATGAGGGGGGACCTGATTGGAACGTACAGAATAGTGAAAGGCCTGGATCGCATGGATTTGGAGAGGATGTTTCCACTGGTGGGAGAGTCTAGGATTAGAGGTCACAGCCTCAGAATTAAAGGACGTTCCTTTAGAAAAGAGACGAGGAGAAATTTATTTAGTCAGAGGGTGGTGAATCTGTGGAATTCTTTGCGACAGACGGCTGTGGAGGCCAAGTCAGTGGATATAGACAGATTCCTGATTAATACGGGTGTCAGAGGTTATGGGGAGATGGCAGGAGAATGGGGTTAGGAGGGAGGGATAGATCAGCCATGATTGAATGGCGGAGTAGACGCAATAGACAATTTGTGTAGAAGTAGGCCATTCAGCCCTTCGAATCAGTACCCCGTTCCTGTCTTCTCCGCATATCCCCTGACTCGAGGGGCTGAATGGCCTAATTCTGCTGCTATCACATAGTACATACAGAATAGTTGCAGAAGGCCATTCGGCCCTTCGCGCCATTCAATGTGATCATGGCTGATCATCCCCAATCAGTACCCCATTATTACCTTTACCCCAGACCCCTTGATTCTTTTAGCCCCAAGAGCTGACTCTAACTCTCAGTGGAAAATGATGAAGCCACTGCAGTAACTCCAGGCCGGGAGAGCGGGATGGTTTACTCATTTATTTTTTGAAATGCAAGATCGTCCGGGCAGCGCGTGTGGTCCACGGCCCGACAAGTGCAGTATTCCCTGAAGTCCGCATGTAAGTGCATGAAACCACAGGACATGCAAAGGTGGAGAGGCTCCAGTGCAGCGGCAGAGGACCCAAGCGTCGCCCGCTCTCCCCTCACGACGGTTTCAGACGCCTCGCACTCGCACGCACACGCTAAAGCCTGCGGCCTTACAGTATTTACAGGGTAGTTTACAACCGGACCGCACGCTGATCCCCCCCTCCGTCTCCCTCTCCCACACACTCGCCGCTGACCCAGGCCGCTGGCCGCTGCTCCCCGCTTGCCCGAAGCTCCCTGCGGTCAGTGGAGGGCCATCCGTGGTGGGCACAGCGAGGGGCAGGCGGGCTCACGGTGAAGCGGGAACTCCCACACTCACAACACCCACCGGGGAGAACCCTCCACAGACACACCGGCGAAGCATAAATAAGACCCACAGCGGCTGGGGAGAACTCCAACCCTTCCCCGGAAAACCAGGAGCAACGGGATCTTTCACGTCTAGAGTGGAGAGAGGGAGAGAGAGGGAGAGTGCAGTCGAATATCCCGTGCAAGGTGAAGCTGGGCTCTGGGGACCCACAGGCCAGCATGGCGTAGACGCGCGCGCGCACACACACTGATGCAGGGCAGGGCACACTTGGCCATCAGGCACCACTCCATCCAGATGTGCTGGAGGGGGAGGGGAGCAAAGACCATCGCCACAGCTGGATGAAGTGACCACCTCACCCACAAAGGTTGGACGTCACTGTGGGGCAAGTCTTTGACCTGCCCGCCCACAGCCTAGGTTTAATAATTATATTACTACTTTTATTTCGTTAAAACTATCATATTAATAAAAAAAACAACGATGCAATGTCATGAGTTTTCTGTTTTGGGGGGGGGGGGGGGTCAGTGCTCTAGAACAAATATATTCTGGTCGGGGGAGACACAAGGAACTGCAGGTGCTGCTTTACGGCGACAACAACAAAAAAAGACACAGAGTGCTGGAGTAACTCAGCGGGCCAGGCAGCATCTGTGGAGAACATGGATAGGTGACGTTTCGGGTCGAGACACTTCCTCAGACCCTTGAAGGTGAAAGAAGCAAGCAGCACAGGGCTGGGGAACTATGGAGTCTAAGGACATCACCCCTAACAGTGTTGGGGGTTATGGGGAGAAGGCAGGAGAATGGGGTTGAGAGGGAGAGATAGATCAGCCATGATTTAATGACGGAGTAGACTTGATGGGCCGAATGGCCTAATTCAGCTCCTAGAATTTATGAAGGGCGCCAACCTGAAAAAATGTCCTCCAGAGATGCCGCTGAGTTACTCCAGCACTCTGTGAAACGTCACCTATCCATGTTCTCCACAGATGCTGCCTGACCCGCTGAGTTACTCCAGCACTCTGTGAAACGTCACCTATCCATGTTCTACACAGATGCTGGGGTACACAAAAAGCTGGAGAAACTCAGCGGGTGCAGCAGCATCTAAGGAGCGAAGGAGATAGGTGACGTTTCGGGTTGAGACCCTTCTTCTACACAGATGCTGCCTGACCTGCTGTGTTACTCCAGCACTGTGGGCAGGGTGGGTACAGGGCAGACACAGAGTGAAGCTCCCTCTACACTGCCGCTGGGCTGGGGGAGAGTGATGCGGAATGACACTGTGTCACCGCTCTCACTATTGAGGGAACATGCAGGCAGCATCTCTGGAGAGAAGGAATGGGTGACGTTCCTTCTCCTGCTGCCTTCCACAGAGGCAGCTTCACCAACCAGCCTGGAGACACGGGAGGGGAGGGGAGTGTGGAGGGGGGGGGGGTGTCAGGTGGGACTCATGGCGCAGGGAGCAGCACGGAGAGTTGAAGTTGGGGCGGGACTCAGCGCACACAGCCTCCGTCGACACAGAAACTCAAGCCCCCACTCCCTCCCAGGGCTCCTTCCATCATCACTGGCTCACAGAGCAGACTGCCGGTGTGTGGCAGAGCCCAGCCCCACCCACACCCCCACGCCACTACCATCATCATGCCACTACACACATTCAAACACACCTACGTACACACCTCATACCTGGGAGTGAGGCGAGTCAGTCAAATGGAATTAGAACAGGGGAGCGGGGGAGAGGCAGAGAGTGGAGGGAGACAGAGAGAGAGACAAAGGGTGATAAAGGTAGAGGCTGGAGAAACTGAAGGTGGAGGGTGGGGGGGGGAGAGGGAAAGTCGATTTGAAGAGGACAAGGGAGTGGGGGAGAGAGAGGGTTGAAGATGGGAAGAGAGAGACAGAGAGGAAAGGAGAGGTTGGGGAGAGAAAACAAAGAGAGACTGATGGGGAGAGAGGGAAGGTGGACAGAGCGAGGGGAGGGAGAGAGAGCTTCCCAATGCTGTGACGGGCAGCGATGGGGCAGCTGGTGTGAGCATTCAGCACTGTAGTCAGTCACAGGCGGCCAGAACTGTGCCCCAGGGGAGGGAGAGAGGGCAGGGTGGACAGAGGATCACGACGGGGGAGAGCGATTAGTGGGTGGGGAGGGGCAGTGTGTGTGCATGTGTGTGTGGGTCTGTGGGGGGAGGGCGTGTGGGCGGGGTGGGTGTACACTGGCAGGCTGTGCTGGGCCTGCTGCTACCTGTGTGTGTGTGTGTGTGTGTGTGTGTGTGTGTGTGTGTGTGTGTGTGTGTGTGTGTGTGTGTGTGTGTGTGTGTGTGTGGTGTGTGTGTGTGTGTGTGTGTGTGTGTGTGTGGTGTGGTGTGGTGTGGGTGGGTGTGGGTGATGTGTGTGGAGAGGTGTGTGTGTTGGTGTGTGTGTGTGTGTGAGTGTGTTTGTGTGTGGTGTGTGTGTGTGTGTGTGTGTGTGTGTGTGTGTGTGGTTGTGTAGTTGCGCGGTGTGTGGTGTGTGTGTGTGTGTGGTGTGGTGTGGTGGGTGGTGTGCGCTGTGTGTGTGAGAGTGTGGTGTGAAGTCGCGCGGGTGGGTGGTGGGGAGGCGGTGGGCACTGGCGTGCTGCTGCTGCTGCTGCTCCTGCTGTAGTGAAGTGAGTTGCTGTCAGGTGAGGGTGGGGCTGGACGTGTCCAGTCACAGAGCCACGTGGGTCATCGGCCAGCGGGTCACCCTCTGCTCTACATCCTCTTCTTGAACTCCTGGTTTCCGTAACTCGACCCTTTGCCGATCTCCGTCACCCCGATCAGCCGCCGCACACAGAACGAGGCTATGGAGACAAGGGGGGGGGGGGGGGTGAGCTTGGTCGGAGTGGACCGAGCGGTCAGTGAGCTCCAGCGACTGCCCCACACCCAGCCGCCCACCTCACTTCACACCCAGTCACCCAGCACGGAAACAGGCCCTTCAGCCCAACTTACCCACACTGGCTAACATGCCCCATCTACACAAGCCCCACCTGCCTGCGTTTGGCCCACATCCCTATAAACCCGTCCTATCCATGTACCTGTCTGAATGTTTGTTAAACGTTGGGATAGTCTCAGCCTTAACTACCTCCTCCGGCAGCTCGTACCATGCACCCACCACCCTTTGTGTGAAAAAGTTACCCCACAGATTCCTATTAAATCTTTCCCCCCTCACCTTAAACATATGTCCTCTGGTCCTCGATTCCGTTATTCTGGGCAAGAGACTCAACAGACAATAGGTGCAGGAGGAGGCCATTCGGCCCTTCGAGCCAGCACCACCATTCAATGTGATCATGGCTGATCATCCCCAATCTGTACCCTGTTCTGTGCATCCACCCGATCTATTCCTCTCATGATTTTGTACACCTCTATAAGATCTCCCAACCTCCTCCTGCGCTCCATGGAATAGCGACCCAGCCTACTCAGCCTCTCCCTGTAACGCACACCCTCTAGTCCTGGCAACATCCTCGTAAATCTTCTCTGTACCCGTTCCAGCTTGACAACATCTTTCCTATAACATGGTGCCCAGAACTGAACACAATACTCTAAATGCGGTCTCACCAACGTCTTATACAACTGCAACATGACCTCCCAACTTCTGCACTCAACACTCTGGCTGATGAAGGCCGACGTGCCAAAAGCCTTCTTGACCGCCCTGTCTACCTGCG
Organism: Okamejei kenojei; assembly: GCA_035221665.1. Lineage (NCBI taxonomy): Eukaryota > Metazoa > Chordata > Chondrichthyes > Rajiformes > Rajidae > Okamejei > Okamejei kenojei. Next base: position 72,200,139 of record CM069142.1, on the reverse strand, counting down.
ACTCCACTGTCAACGGCCTCAAAGCTCCACTTCCTCCTGTGATCAGGCCCACAGTCGCAACCTGCAACGCCTCATAACCCCTGCAGGTGGATGGATGGAGGGGAGGGGGGGGGTCGGGAGGGTGGGAGAGGAAGCGAGGGAGAAGGGGGGAGGGTGGGAGGGAGAGGTCGTAGAGTGGGATAGTGAGGGGGAGGGTGCGAGGGGAAGGTGAGAGGGGGGGGAGGGTGGGAGAGGAGGTTGAGAGGGGAGGGGTCGGGGTGGAGTGGGGGAGGGAGAGGGAGAGGGAGAGTCTACCTGCTCCGACGAACAGTAGGAATGAGCAGATGAGGATGGGCGAGCCACTGGCGAAGACGCCCAGCATGAAGCTGAAGAGTGGGGTGAGCAGCAGGATGACCCAGAAGAGCCAGTTGAGGAAGGGCCATGGGCGGCGGCGAGGCAGTATCCTCTGCCCCGGGAAGGTGCCCTCCTTGGCGTACTGCTCTTGCAACGCGTCCTGTGCAGGGAGGGAGGACACAAGGCATCAGTGAGGCCACACCTGCACCATCTGGGCTGGACACAACATATACCACACCCAATATCATAGCCACTGTAACTTAAACAAATAAGTACAATGTACAGATAATGGATAAAGGGGGGAGAGAGAGAGAGGGACGGGGAGAGAGGGAGGGAGAGATAGAGAGAGAGAGAGAGAGAGAGAGAGAGGCGGGAAGATTAGCGCTGTTTATTAGTGTCACATGTACTGAGGTACAGTGAAAAGCTGATCAGAACCAAAAATCTGTAGCCTCCTTTTGCCCTGTTATTTTATTTAACTCACATGTTTAATCGATAATGTTTTATTATTAATGTTTAATGTTTTATGGGTCATTCCTAACTGTCACTGTGTGTCATGTTGTTAATGGCGGGCGGAGCACTAAGGCAAATTCCTTGTATGTAAACGTATTCATTCATTCAATCGAGCCATGCACCGTGTACAGATACAGGGTAAAGGGGGGAGAGAGGGAGGGGGGGGAGAGAGGGAGAAGGGAGGTGAGAGGGAGGGAGGGGGGAGAATGAGAGAGAAGGGTGGAGCTGCGGTCTCCGGTAGGAAAGTGCCGATTCGGGCACGCCAAGCGTATGTGTTTGACCGTCCCGACGTCTGAGTTTGGATCATCCCGACGAGAGGGCCTGTCCATCCGTCAGTCCTTAGCGGCGACTACGGAGGGTTCATAGCCTCGACCATGGATGAACAACGAGGAGGACTGACTGAACTTTGTGCCTTCCACCAAGAATGCTGTGGTGGATGTTTGTGTTAAATTCTATCGTGTATTGTGTCATTTTGAATGGCGTGATCATATTGAATGGCGGTGCAGGCTCGAAGGGCCCATTTTCTATTTTCTATCCTGCACCTATTTTCTATGTTTCTATGTGTGTTCCTTTTAAGTGTATCGCTGCTGGCAAATTCATATCACTGCACCTTCGGGTACATGTGACGAATAAAATTGACTTTGAGAGAGGGAGAGGCAGGGAGGAGAGAGCTGGGTTTAGTTTCTTGTCACATGTACCCAGGTACAGGGAAAAGCTGTTTGTTGCGTGCTGTCCAGTCAGCGACAAGATAATACGTAATTACATTTGAGCCATCTACAGAACACAGGTACAGAATAAGGTTCAGTGCAAGGTAAAGCCAGCAAAGTCCAAACAATGGTAGTCCGAGGGTCACCAAAGAGGACTTCAGTCTGAAGTAAGGTCTCGACCAGAAACGTCACCTATCCATGTTCTCCACAGATGCTGCCTGACCCGCTGAGTTACTCCAGCACTCTGTGAAACGTCACCTATCCATGTTTCTCCACAGATGCTGCCTGACCCACTGAGTTACTCCAGCACTCTGTGAAAACGTCACCTATCCATGTTCTCCACAGATGCTGCCTGACCCACTGAGTTACTCCACACTCTGTGAAACGTCACCTATCCATGTTCTCCACAGATGCTGCCTGACCCGCTGAGTTACTCCAGCACTCTGTGAAACGTCACCTATCCATGTTCTCCACAGATGCTGCCTGACCCGCTGAGTTACTCCAGCACTCTGTGAAACGTCACCTATCCATGTTCTCCACAGATGCTGCCTGACCCGCTGAGGTACTCCAGCACTCTGTGTCTATCTTCAGAGATAGAGAACTTGGGGATGGGCGATGAGTGTACGGAAGGGGGGGGTGCGGGGGGGGAAGGGAGCAGGGTGAGTGAGGTTGGGATTGGGAGGCGGTGGGAGAATCGGGGGCACCGTGGGGTGGGGAACGGACGGTCTGGGGTGCCTGTGTGTGAGGGGTGGGGCTATTCCCCAGTGAGGCTGGGTCTACTCCAGGGTCACCCATTCTCTTCCCCCGTCACAGCAATGGCGGAAACCCCCACCGGGTCCGCAGCGACCAGCGATCCCCGCACATTAACACCACCTGACACACGAGGGCCAATTTACATTTACACCAATGAACCTACAAACCTGTACGTCTTTGGAGTGGGGAGGGTGTCAAGGGTTATGGGGAGAAGGCAGGAAAATGGGGCTAGGAGGGAGAGAGAGAGAGATCGATGGGACGAATGGCCTAATTCTACTCCTATAACTGGTGAACTAGTTGTAACTTGTGAAAGCGAAGATCTCCATGAAAAACCCACTGCAGGTCACAGGGTTCAAACTCTGTACACCAACCAACATGCCCCATCTACACTAGTCCCACCTGCCTCCATTTGGCCCAAACCTGTTCTATCCATGTACCTGTCTAACTGTTTTGTAAACGTTGGGATAGTCCCAGCCTCAACTCCCTCCTCTGGCAGCTCGTTCCTTATACTCACCACCCTCTGTGTGGAAAAGTTGCTATTAAATTGTTTCCCCTCACCTTAAACCCATGTCCCCTGGTCCTCGATTTACCTACTCTGGGCAAGAGATTCTGTGCGTCTACCCGATCTATTCCTCTCATGATCGATCTCTAAACCTGTCCTATCCATGTTCCTGTCCAACTGTTTCTTAAACGTTAGTCAAATAGGTAGGTGGTAGGTGGAGCCCTACCTTCTCCTGGTACAGCTTGTGGAGCCAGGCCGCACACTCCTTCTCATCCTCAGGGATCTCATCCACAGAGAACCTCCTGCCAAACAGAAACACTCAGTTCAGTTTATTGTCCCGTGTACCCGTGTACCGAGGTACAGGGAAAAGCTTTTTTGTTGCGTGCGGAAAGACAATACATGATTACAATCGAGCCGTTCACAGTACAGATACAGGATAAGGGGGGGGGGAGAGGGGAGAAAGAGAGAGAAGGGGTGGGGAGAGAGTTTAGTTTAGTTTAGTGTCACGTGTATCGAGGTAAAGGGAAAAGCTTTTGTTGCGTACATATAATATAGATCTCGTGCTGGCGAGAGCAGGAACAGGGAGATATGGGACCTGAATGTGTGGCTGAGTAACTGGTGCAGGGGGCAGGGATTTACATTCTTCGATCATTGGGATCTGTTTTGGAGTGAGGGGGAACTGTACAAAAGGGATGGATTGCAACTTAACAGGTGGGGGACCAGCATTCTGGCAGGCAGGTTTGCCACTGCGACACGAGTGGTTTTAAACTGAATAAGGGGGGTGGGGTGTCAAATGGGATAGTCGAGGATGGAGTTAAAGGGAAAGAGAGTAAAGGGATGGTTAATGACCCCAGAATTAACGGGAAAGGAAGCTCACAAAGGGATAGGAGAGTATGGCCAAGTGTAATAGGGATCGATGTGAAAGGTGAGATGCGTAAGGAATTAAAAGTATTGTATTTGAATGCGTGAAGTATAAGAAGTAAAGTAGATGTGCTTGAGGCTCAGTTAGAGGTTGGTAGATAAAACATTGTGGGATTACTGAGACGTGGCTGCAGGAGGATCGGGCCTGGGAACTTAATATTCTGGGTTATACATCCTTTTGAAAGGACAGGCAGGTGGGCAGAGGAGGGGGGGTAGCTCTGCTGGTGAGGGATGGAATTTAAACCCTTGCGAGGGAAGACATACGGACTGACGAGATAGAGTCACTGTGGATTGAGTTGAGGAACTGTAAAGGCAAGAAGACACTAATTGGTGTTATCTACAGACCCCCAAATAGTAGCCCGGATGTAGGGTGTAAGTTGCAGCAGGAACTTACTGGCATGTAACAAAGGTAATGCCACTGTGGTGATGGGGGATTTCAATATGCAGGGAGACTGGGAAAATCAGGTTGGTTCAGGACCCCAAGAAAGAGAGTTTGTAGAATGCCTCCGAGATGGATTCTTAGAGCAGCTTGTAATGGAGCCGACCAGAGAAAAGGCTATTCTGGATTTAGTGTTGTCCAATGAACCAGATATGATAAGAGAACTCGAGGTAAAGGAACCGCTTGGAGGTAGTGATCATAATATGATTAGTTTTAATCTGCAATTTGAGAAGGAGAAGATTAAATCGGAAGTGTCAGTGATGCAGTTGAACAAAGGGGACTATGGAGGCATGAGAGGGGAGCTGGCCAAGGTAGACTGGAAAGGGATTCTAGCAGGAATGACGGTGGAACAGCAATGGCAGGAATTTCTGGGCATCATCCGGAAGACGCAGGATCATTTCATTCCAAAAAGGAAGAAAGATTCTAAGGGGAGTAGGAGGCAACCCTGGCTGACAAGAGAAGTTAGGGATAGAATAAAACTAAAAGAAAAGATGTATAACACAGCAAAGAGTAGCCGGAAGCCGGAGGATTGGGAAACTTTCATAGGACAACAGGAGGAAACAAAACGGGCAATACGGGATGAAAAGATGAAGTACGAGGGGAAGCTGGCCAGGAATATAAAGAAGGACAGTAAAAGCTTTTTTAGATATGTTAAGGGAAAAAGAGTAGCTTTTAGTATGTTAAGGGAAAAAGTCAAATGTGGGTCCCTTGAAGGCAGACACGGGTGAAATTATTATGGGCAACAAGGAAATAGCAGAAAAGTTAAATAGGTACTTCGGATCCGTCTTCACTAAGGAAGACACAAACAATCTCCCAGATGGACTGGAGGACAGAGGATCTAAGGGGATAGAGGCAATATCTCCAAGTTTGCGGATGACACGAAGCTGGGGGGCAGTGTTAGCTGTGAGGAGGATGCTAGGAGACTGCAAGGTGACTTGGATAGGCTGGGTGAGTGGGAAAATGCATGGCAGATGCAGTATAATGTGGATAAATGTGAGGTTTTCCGCTTTGGTTGGAAAAACAGGAAAGCAGACTATTATCTAAATGGTGGCCGATTAGGAAAAGGGGAGATGCAGTGAGACCTGGGTGTCATGGTACACCAGTCATTGAAAGTAGGCATGCAGGTGCAGCAGGCTGTGAAGAAAGAGAATGGTATGTTAGCGTTCATAGCAAAAGGATTTGAGTATAGGAACAGGGAGGTTCTACTGCAGTTGTACAGGGTCTTGGTGAGACCACACCTGGAGTATTGCGTACAGTTTTGGTCTCCAAATCTGAGGAAGGACATTATTGCCATAGAGGGAGTGCAGAGAAGGTTCACCACACTGATTCCTGGGATGTCAAGACTGTCTTATGAAGAAAGACTGGATAGACTCGGTTTACACTCTCTAGAACTTAGGAGATTGAGGGGATCTTATAGAAACTTACAAAATTCTTAAGGGGTTGGACAGGCTAGATGCAGGAAGATTGATCCCGATGTTGGGGAAGTCCAGCCAAGGGGTCACAGCTTAAGGATAAGGAGGAAACCCTTTAAGACCGAGATGAGGAAAACATTTTTCACACAGAGAGTGGTGAGTCTCTGGAACTCTCTGCCACAGAGGGTAGTTGAGGCCAGTTCATTGGCTATATTTAAGAGGGAGTTAGATGTGGCCCTTGTGGCTAAGGGGATCAGAGGGTATGGAGAGACGGCAGGTACGGGATACTGAGTTGGATGATCAGCCATGATCATATTGAATGGCGGTGCAGGCTCGAAGGGCCGAATGGCCTACTCCTGCACCTAATTTCTATGTTTCTATGTTTCTAGGAACTGAAAGAAATTTTCATTAGGCGAGAAATAGTATTGGGTAGGCTAATGGGACTGAAGGATGATAAATCCCCTGGGCCTGATGGTCTGCATCCGAGGGTCCTCAGGGAGGTGGCTCTAGAAATAGTGGACGCATTGGTGATCATTTTCCAATGTTCAATAGATTCAGGATCAGTTCCTGTGGATTGGAGGATAGCTAATGTTCTCCCACTTTTCAAGAAAGGAGCGAGAGAGAAAACGGGGAATTACCGACCAGTTAGCCTGACTTCAGTGGTGGGAAAGATGCTGGAGTCAATTATTAAAGAGGTAACAATGGGGCATTTGGATTGCAGTAAAAGGATTAGTCCAAGTCAGCATGGATTTATGAAAGGGTAATCATGCTTGACTAATCTTCAGGAATTTTTTGAGGATGTGACAAGTAAAATGAACGAAGGGCTGCCAGTGGATGTATCTAGATTTTCAGAAAGCCTTTGAGACTGGGAGACTGGTGACTAAAATTAGAGCACATGGTATTGGGGGTAGGGTGTTGACATGGATAGAAAATTGGTTGGCAGACCGGAAGCAAAGAGTAAGAGTGAACAGGTCGTTTGCAGAATGGCAGGCAGTGGCGAGTGGAGAGCCGCAAGGGTCGGTGTTGGGGCCGCAACTGTTTACCATATATATTAATGATTTGGAAGAGGGAATTAGGAGCAACACTAGCAAGTTTGCGGATGACACAAAGCTGGGTGGCAGTGTGAAAAACTGTGAAGAGGATGTTAGGAGGTTGCAGGGGGACCTGGACAGGTTGAGTGAGTGGGCAGCGTGTGGCAGATGCAGTATAATATAGATAAATGTGAGGTTATCCACTTTTGGCGGCAAAAACAAGGGGCAGATTATTATCTCAATGGGGTTAGGTTAGGTAAGGGGGGAGGTGCAGCGAGACCTGGGCGTCCTTGTACAACCGGTCACTGAAAGTTGGCGTGCAGGTACAGCAGGCAGTGAAGAAAGCTAATGGAATGTTGGCCTTCATATAACAATGAGGATTTCAGTATAGGAGTAGAGAGGTTCTTCTGCAGTTGTATAGGGCTCTGGTGAGACCACATCTGGAGTATTGTGTACAGTTTTGGTCTCCTAATTTGAGGAAGGACATCCTTGTGATTGAGGCAGTGCAGCGTAGGTTCACGAGATTGATCTCTGGGATGGCGGGACTGTCATATGAGGAAAGATTGAAAAGACTTGGCTTGTATTCACTGGAGTTTAGAAGGATGGGGGGATCTTATAGAAACATATAAAATTATAAAAGGACTGGACAAGCTCGATGCAGGAAAAATGTTCCCAATGTTGGGCGAGTCCAGAACCAGGGGTCACAGTATTAGAATAAAGGGGAAGTAATTTAAGACTGAGCTGAGAAAAAACTTTTTTACCCAGAGAGTTGTGAATTTATGGAATTCCCTGCCACAGAGGGCAGTGGAGGCCAAATCACTGAATGAATTTAAGAGAGAGTTGGATAGAGCTCTAGGGGCTAGTGCAGTCAAGGGATATGGGGAGTAGGCAGGCACGGGTTATTGATAGCGAACGATCAGCCATGATCATATTGAATGGCGGTGCTGGCTCGAAGGGCCGAATGGCCTCCTCCTGCACCTATTGTCTATTGACGCGACGTGGGGGGAGCGCCGTGAGGGAGGGGTTTGCAGCCACAGTGAACCTCTCCGCATGTGGTGTTACACCCCCTCCCACCCAATAAACCTGCCACATTATTGCCACCATACTCATGGTCATAAGGGATAGAGCATAATGAGGCCACTCGGCCCATCAAGTCTACTCCGCCATTCAATCGAGACTGATTTATCTCTCCCTCCTAACCCCATTCTCCTGCCCTTCTCCCCATAACGACTTAAACAATTGTGAGCAGTTTTGGGCCCCACATTTGAGGAAGGATGTGCTGGCTCTGGAGAGGGCCCAGAGGAGGTTTACAAGAATGATCCCAGGAATGAGTGGGTTAACCTATGATGAGCGTTTGACGCCACTGGACCTGTACTCGCTGGAGTTTAGAATGAGGGGGGACCTCGTTGAAACACACAGAATAGTGAAAGATAGACACAAAATGCTGGAGTAACTCAGCGGGACAGGCAGCATCTCTGGAGAGAAGGAATAGGCGATGTTTTGGGTCAAGACCCTTCTTCAGACTGATGTCAGGGGAGTGGGTGGGACAGAGAGAGAATGTAGTCGGAGACTGGTGGGAGAACTGGGAAGGGGGAGGGGATGGAGAGAGAGGGAAAGCAAGGGCTATCTGAAGTTAGAGGTCAATGTTCATACCGCTGGGGTGTAAACTACCCAAGCGAAATATGAGGTGCTGTTCCTCCAATTTGCGCTGGGCCTCACTCTGACAATGGAGGAGGCCCAGGACAGAAAGGTCAGTGTGAATGTAGGGAATGGGAGGGGGAGTTGAAGTGCCTGAGGCAATCCGGGAGATCAGGTAGGTGAAGGTAAGACGTAACAATACACATAAAACAAACTGACTGAGCGGAGTAAAACAAAAAACCCAAAAAACAACCCACAACATAAAACACAAACACACAAAACAAAACAAACACACAAACAAACAAAAAATAAAACTCAACACTATAACGTGTTGGATGAAGCGATCGCCAAGCCTGCGCTTGGTCTCGCCGATGTAGAGAAGTTGACACCTGGACAGCGGATACAGTAGATGAGGTTGGAGGAGGTGCAGGTGAACCTCTGCCTCACCTGGAAAGACTGTTTGGGTCCTTGGATGGAGCCGAGGGGGGAGGTGAAGGGACAGGTGTTGCATCTCTTGCGGTTGCAGGGAAATGTACCTGGGGAGGGGGTGGTTTGGGTGGGAAGGGACGAGTTGACCAGGGAGTTGCCAAGGGAACGGTCTCTGTGGAAAGCAGAAAGGGGTGGAGATGGGAAGATGTGGACAGTAGTGGGATCCCGTTGGAGGTGGCGAAAGTGTTGGAGGATTATATGTTATATGCGACAGCTGGTGGGGTGGAAGGTGAGGACAAGGGGGACTCTGTTCTTGTTACGAATGGGGAGAGAGGGAGCAAGAGTGGAGCTGCGGGATATCGAGGAGTTTAGAAGAACGAGGGGCGACCTCATTGAAACGTACAGAATAGTGAAAGGCTTGGATAGAGTGGATGTGGAGAGGAAGTTTCCACTAGGTAGAGAGTCTAGGACCAGAGGTCACAGAGAGTTGTGTCTGTGGAATTCTCTGCCTCAGCGGGACAGGCAGCTTCTCTGGAGAGAAGGAATAGGCGATGTTTCGGGTCGAGACCCTTCTTCAGACTGATGTCAGGGGAGAGGGTGGGACAGAGATAGAATGTAGTCGGAGACAGTAAGACGCTGGAGGCCGATTCTCTGGATGCTTTCAAGAGAGAGCTAGATAGAGCTCTTAGGGATAGCGGAGTTAAGGGATATTAGATTAGATTAGATTCCTTTATTGTCATATCTCTTCATATCCTTTAAGGGATATGAAGAGAAGGCAGGAACGGGGTACTGACTGTGGATGATCAGCCATGATCACATTGACTGGGGTGCTGGTTCGAAGGGCCGAATAGCCTCTTCCTGCACCTATTGTCTATGTTTCTATGCAACACGGTGCCGCCACTCACCTGATACACATGTCTGCGTGGTACTGCTTGCCGTGAAGGATTCCCAGCAACGTGGGGGTCTCTTGGTCTCGGAAGTTTAACGTCACGTCGTAGACGGCAGTAACTGAAGCGCAGTGCGGGGTGGGGGGAAAAAGAGTGAGAAATCAGGAACAGAAATCAGCAGTTTTGGTCCCCTAATTTGAGGAAGGACATTCCTGTTTTTGAGGGAGTGCAGCGTAGGTTTACAAGGTTAATTCCCGGGATGGAGGGACTGTCATATGCTGAGAGAATGGAGCAGCTGGGATTGTACACTCTGGAGTTTGGAAGGATGAGAGGGGATCTCATTGAAACATATAGGATTATTAAGGGTTTGGACACGCTAGAGGCAGGAAACATGTTCCCGTTGCTGGGGAAGTCCAGAACCAGGGGCCACAGTTTAAGAATAAGGGGTAAGCCATTTAGAACGGAGACACTTTTTCACACAGAGTTGTGAGTCTGTGGAATTCTCTGCCTCAGAAGGCGGTGGAGGCCGGTTCTCTGGATACTTTCAACAGAGAGCTAGATAAAGCTCTTAAAGATAGCAGAGTCAGGGGATATGGGGTGAAGGCAGAAACGGGGTACTGATTGGGGATGATCAGCCATGATCACAGTGAATGGCGGTGCTGGCTCGAAGGGCCGAATGGCCTACTCCTGCACTTATTGTCTGTTGTCAATAAATTCCCAGATGATTCAAACGGCAATCGTGGGAAACACTGGTTGTGTCTCTCCGGTGGGAACTTCAGGTGGGACCCCTGATGGGCCGGGTGAGTGGAGTTGGGCTGATGATAATGGCCCAGCGAGATCTTTGATTCAAGAAGAGCTGGGTAGGGGGGGGGAATGATTTAACACCGCAGGTAGTGGGGGTGGGGGGATGGGCGTCGGAGGGGTAGTGGGGGGCAAAGGGGGTGGAGGAGGGGGGGAGGGAGTTGGTGTGGGGAGTGGTGAGAGGTGGCATAATGGGGGAGGGAGGAGGAGGGGTTGGGGGGTGGGGGAGAGGGGGAGGGGAGGTGAGGGGTTGGGTGCGTGGAGGGGGTGTTGGGGAGGGAGGGGTTGTGTGGAGGGGGATTGGGGGTAGAGGAGGAGGTGAGGGGGTGTGTGGGGGAGGGGAGGTGGGGGGGGTTGGGGGAGGGGGTGCGTGGAGGGGGGTTTGGGGGAGCAGGGTGTGGGGGAGAAGAGGTGGGGGGGTTTGGGGGGGGAGGGGTGCGTGAGGAGGGGGGTTGGGGGGACTATGGAGGGTGTGACCGTGGAGGGGGGTTGGGGGTGTGGGGAGAAGGGTGTGGGGAGGGGGAGGCGGGGGGTTGGGGGGAGGGGTGCGTGGAGGGGGGGTGGGGCGTTAGGGTGCGTGGAGGGGGGGGGGTGGGAGATTTCACCACTGTGTTGGTTTAGACTAGTGAGAGGGGATGTTATTGATGGGAGCTGGAGTGTGAGGGAGCAGCCGCTGGCCGGGGTGGGAGGATGCTCACTTGTCCCCCTGAGATACTCCACGGTGGTGGTGAAGCCCTTGGTCCGGGGCAGCAGGCTCCGGTGATGCTTCAGTTTGGGCAAGCCCTTGGACTCCGCCACCTCCATGCTGATGCGGTGCTTCTTCTCCGTAAACCTCGTGCCCTCGCAGTACAACAGGAACTGCAAGCACAAGGTGGCAGAGCGGTCAACGTTCTGCCCGTCACGTACCCACCGCCAGGACACCAGCTCTGGACGGTCGGTGATACCACCCACGGTTGACACAACGCGGAACATAGAATGGTCTCCACCCAGAGATGCTGCCTGTCCCGCTGAGTTACTCCAGCATTTACTGTTGTTTAGTTTAGAGATACAGCGATGAAACAGGCCCTTCGGCCCACCGAGTCCGCACCGCTGAGTTACTCCGGCTTTTTGTGTCTATCTTCGGTGTAAACCAGCATCTGTAGTTCCTTCCCACTCTCTAGTTGATGATGGTCTATCCTACATTACAGTGTGGAAATGAACTGCAGATGCTGGTTTAGACCAGACACAAAATTCAGGAGTAACGTAGCTGCCACTGCAAGACCCAGTACGGGCAAGTTGGGCCGAAGGGCCTGTTTCTACGCTGTGTGACTACAACTCTGCTTATACTTGTATAAGACGTTGGTGAGTCCGGGCGTATCAGTAATGGGCTCCGTGTTATAGGAAACATGTTGTCAAGCTGCAAAGGGTGCCGAGAAGATTTACGAGGATGTTGCCAGGACCAGAGGGTGTGAGCTACAGGGAGAGGTCGCGTTTCTTTATTCCTTTAAGGACTTTATTTCTTGAAGCGCAGAAGGTTGAGGGGTGATATTATAGAGGTGCATAACATCACGAGAGGAATAGATTGGGTACTCTTGCCCAGAGTAGGTGAGTCAAGGACCAGAGGACATAGGTTCAAGGTGAGGGAGAAAAGGCTTAATAGGAATCAGAGGGGTAACTTTCTCACACAGAGGGTGGTGGGTGTATGGAACAAGCTGCCGGAGGAGGTAGTTGAGGCTGGGACTATCCCATCGTTTAAGGAAGTTAGACAGGTACATGGATAGGACAGGTTTGGAGGGATATGGGCCAAGCACAGGCATGTGGGACTAGTGCAGCTGGGGCATGTTGGCCGGTGTGGGCAAGTTGGGCCGAAGGGTCTGCATCCATGCTGTATCACTGTATGACTCTATGATTGCCAGTTAGCATGGACTGGGTGGGCCGAAGGGCCTGTTTCCATGTTGTATCACTCTATGACACTACTTGTTGGAAACAGACGTGCAAAGTCTCCCCCAGACTCCCCGGCCGCTGACACTACCCTGGCCATCCGCCCCCACCGCGCACGCACGTACGCACGCACTCACCCACATGTACTGCGGGTAGTCCCGCAGAGCCTGCAGGCCGTTGGTCACCGTATCTCTGTCCTCGTCCCAGCGCCGCTTGCAGAAAACTATCTCCAGGAAATACCACGTCCACCCGATCAGTGGCACGTACAGCAGCTCGTGTTTCGCCAGCACTTTGGAGCTCTAGGCACACGGGCAGAATTGGATGAGGCACCCACCCACTCACCCTGGGACCCCACCCACCCTGACCACCCCCATCCTTCACCACCCTGCCCCCCACGCCCCCCCACCCTGCCCCCCCCACCTGACCCCCCCACCCTGACCACCCCCATCCTTCACCCCCCACCCTGCCCCCCCCACCCCTGCCCCCCACCCACCCCTCCCCCCCACCCCCCACCCCACCTCCCCCCCCCACCCCCACCACCCACCCTGACCACCCCCCATCCTTCACCACCCTGCACCCCCCCACCCTGCCCCCCCCCCCCCCCCCACCCTGACCACCCCATCCTTCACCACGCTGCCCCCCCCCACCTGACCACCCCATCCTTCACCACCCTGCCCCCCCGCCCCTGTCCACTCACCCCCCATCCTTCACCACCCTGCCCCCCCCCACCCTGACCCCATCCCACCCTGCCCACCCCCATCCTTCACCACCCTGCCCCCACCCTGACCCCCACCCACCCTGACCCCACCCCCCACCCTGACCACCCCCATCCTTCACCACCCTGCCCCCCACCCACCCTGACCCCACCCCCACCCTGACCACCCACCCCCATCCTTCACCACCCTGCCCCCCCCCCACCGCGTTTGGTCCATATCCCTCCAAACCTGTCCCATCCATGTACCTGCCCAACTGCTTCTTAAAACGTTGGGGTAGTCGCAGCCTCAACTATCTCCTCCGGCAGCTCGTTCCTTACACCCACCACCCTTTGTGTAAAACAATGCCGCTCAGGTTCCCCCTACACCTTACATTTTCCCCTCTCCCTCTCCTTAGTCTTTTTTTGGACTGGATAGCACACAAACAGAAGCTTTTCACTGTACCTCGCGTTGTGGACATAGCCCAGACCATCGCACAAAACCAACCTCCCTGCCATTGACTCCATCTACACCTCACCGTGCCTCAGCAAGGCCAGCAGCATCATCAAAGACCAGTCTCACCCCGGCCACTCCCTCTCCCATCAGGCAAGTGTGAAAATGCACTCCTCCAGATTCAGGGACTGTTTCTTCCCAGCTGTTATCAGGCAACTGAATCATCCTCTCACCAAATAGAGAGCAGTCAATAGACAATAGACAATAGGTGCAGGAGTAGGCCATTCGGCCCTTCGAGCCCAGCCATTCAATGTGATCAAGGCTGATCAACTACCTCAATGGTGACCCTCGGACTATCCTCGATCGGACTTTGCTGGCTTTGCCTTGCACTAAACCCTTATCCGGTATCTGTACACTGTAAATGGATTGATTGTAACCATGTGTTGTCTTCCCGCTGACTGGTTAACACGCAACAAAAGCTTTTCACTGTACCTCGGTACACGTGACAATAAACTACACTGAACTAAAACTCATATTGATAGCACCTCATATTTCGCTTGGGCAGCTTGCAACCCAGCAGTACAAGTTTGATATCTCTAACTTTCTCCAGCAAGTAACCCTTGCTACCCGTCTCTCTCCACTCCACCCCATCATAGTTCTCTGACGTGTTTGACTGGCCTCCAGGTTAAATTTTACTTTGTATCACCTTCCCCTGGCGAACAATAACGTGTACTACATTTTCCTGGAGTTTCATCCCTTTTGATCCGCCCTTTTCACACCCCACCCTTCCTTATCTCTGTGTCTCCCTCTCCCCTGACTCACAGTCTGAAGAAGGGTCTCGACCCCAAACGTCACCCATTCCTTCTCTCCACAGATGCCGCCTGCCCCGCTGAGTTACCCCAGGGTTTTGAGTCTATCTCGGACAAAACTGAACGGGGGGGACTGAGTGCCCTGCAAGTGGTAACCGAGAGGTGTAAACGTGGAGCGTGTTACTGACCCCGAGCACGCCGTATCTCTCACACATGGTCCAGCCGCACAGGAAGTCAATCTCGTAATTGTGGTTCAAGATGACGATGACGTGTTCCTTTCCGAACCTGTCCACAGTGGCCTGGTCAGTGAAGAGCGTGCATTCTGTGCCAGACCACCACTCCAGCAGCAAGACCAGCTCTACACAGAGACACACAGAGACAGACAGAGAGGGAGAGGGAGAGGGCCAGGTCAGAAGGAGCAATGGCCGCCAGGCACACACCTTCAACACACCCCCACACCCCAAACATCGCAAACCGGTCACCTGCCAAAGGCCAGGAGGCAAAGGATCATTGGCCGCTCCACGGGGGGGGAGGAATGCACGAGAATTTGTCGACTCCTTGCAGCCCAAGATCATCAGATTTTGTGCAGCCAGGAGTTTAAAACTGTAAGGGGTGGGGACATTCAGCAGATCAGGAGGCATTGAGGGGGAGAGGAACGGAGTTCTGACAAGGGGCCGCTACAATACGGTGGTGCAGCGGTAGAGTTGCTGCTTTACAGTGCTCGCAGCCCCGGAGACCCGGGTACGATGCTGACTACTACGGGAGCTGCCTGTGCAGAGTTTGTACGTTCTCCCTGTCACTGCTTGGGCTTTCTGCTGAAGATGGGTCTCAACCCGAAACATCACCCATTCCTTCTCGCCAGATGTTTTCTCAGAGACCTTCGGTTTCCTCCCACACTCCAAAGACGTGCAGGTCTGTGGGTTAATAGGTTTGGGACAAGTGTAAATTGTCCCTAACGCAGGGATCGCTGGTCGGTGTGGACTCGGTGGGCCGAAGGGCCTGCTTGCACACTGTATCTCTAAACTAAACAATGTGACATCGACCGATTCTCCGTAGATGCCGCCTGACCTGCAGAGTGTTTCGAGCATTCTTAGCTTGTATTTTGGACTTCCAGCACCTCAGCCACAGAGCCCCGCAGCACAGAGACAGGCCCTTCGGCCCATCTAGTCTATGCCGCCCAATTTGCCATTCTGGACTAGTTCCTGTTGGCCCAAATCACTCAAAACCTTTCCTTATCCGTACATTTGACCAAATGTCTTATAAAAGCCAGAATCATATTAGTATCTACAGCTTCCTCAAGCAGCTCGTTCTAGATCCATGGACAAGGGACAGAATTTCGAAGAAACGTGCTGCCGGAGGCTTGGTGGAGGAAGATACGACAGTGGTGTTAGACAATAGGTGCAGGAGAGGCCATTCGGCCCATCGAGCCAGCATCGCCATTCACTGTGATCGGCTGATCATCCACAATCAGTACCCCGCTCCTGCCTTCTCCCCATATCTTTAAAAGTTCTGTCTAACTCTGTCTTGAAAGCAACCAGTGAATCGGCCTCCACTGTCTTCTATGGCAGAGAACGCCACAGATTCACCACTCTCTGGGTGAAAAAGTGTTTCCTCACCTCCGTTCTAAATGACTTACCCCTTACTCTTAATCTGTGACCCCTGATTCTGGACTCCCCCCAACATGCAGACATTTGTTCCTGCATCTAGCCTGTCCAATCCTTTAAGAATTTACCGCAGCCACGGTGGCGCAGCGGTAGAGTTGGCGCCTTGCAGCGAATGCAGCGCCGGAGACCCGGGTTTGATCACGACCACGGGTGCCGCCTGTACGGAGTTCGCACGTTCTCCCCGTGACCTGCCTGGGTTTTCTCCAAAATCATCCGTTTCCTCCCACACTCCAGGTTTGTAAGGTTAATTTGGCTTGATGATAAATGTAAAAATTGTCCCTAGCGGGTGTAGTCTAGGGGGCACCGTCCAGTTGGTATGGCTGCCCAGCCTGCAGCTGTCTGTCTTTTAACTTTTTTATTTTATTTTTAGTGAGTTTTAGTGTTTTGTTTTGGAGTCTAGTCTTTTTTATGTGGGGGGTGGGGGGAGGCAGGGGGGGAAGGGGGAAACTACTTTTCAGGGTCCCTATCTGGTCGGAGAGGCAGCTTTTCTCCGGGCTGCAACTTCGACCCGTCCTCGCGGCCTACCAGCAGGCCTGGAGCGGCGTTTCCTGAGGGGACCACCCAGAACCTCGGCTTTGGAGGTGGCGCAGCGCCATCGTGGGGTACCATCGCGGAGCGGAGCGGGCGATACCTTGCCTGGGTCGCTGCGCTGGAGCTCCAGAATGCTGAGACCGCAGGTGAACATCGCGGGACTGTAAAGCGGCCAGCTGCGGGCGGCAGCGCTGAACTTTAACATCGGGAGCCTGGGATCTCTCGGCGAGATCACCAGTTGTGGAGCTCCATCCAGCGCGGCCTTGTCGGCTTCGGAAGCCACGGACTCCGGTAAGGAAGCGGCCGTTCCAGGTATCCCAAGCCGCTGTGAGGTCTCTCCTGACGCCGGAGCACCATCACCCGGCGAGAAGGCCTGAAACATCGGGCCGCTGCAGTGCCGACTGCGGAGGCCTCAATAGGCCCGACTATGGGTGGACATGGGGATGGGACTGGACTTTGTGCCTTCAAACTTGTGTAGTCAAATTTCACTCCACCAATTGGTGTATGTGACAATAAATGTCCTTTGTCCTTTGGTGTTAATGTGCTGGGGATCGGTGGACCGAAGAGCCCGTTTCTGCGCTGCAGCTCTAAAACTAAAAGACTAAAACTAAATTTTATATTTGTTTCTATAAGATCCCCTCTCATTCTCCTAAATTCCAGTGAATACCAGCCCAGTCGACCAATCGTATATCAGTCCCGCCATCCTGAGAGTTAACCTCCAGCCGCGAGACTGGCTTACTTGCCAACACCCGGCGGGGTCACAACATCGGAGGCCTGGATCGCCTCAGCGCAGAGGGAGAACAAGGAGGGAAGACACAAGGACTTTAAGACTTTTGCCTTCCATCACAGCGAGGAGGTGCCTGGTAGACTCACTGTGGTGGATGTTAAATCTGTGTTTATTGTGTGTTTTGTTATGTTGTTCTATGTTATGACTGCAAGGCAAAATAACATTTTGTTCAGACTGAAAGGTCTGAATGACAATAAAGAAATACAATAGATTACGCTTTCCCCTGGAGGATTGTTAGGCGGGCTCCCCGCTCGGAGTCCGTGACGGAGGGCAGGGTGGGGTGAAGGATACTCACGGCTCCACAGAGAGTAGGCCAGGCAGCAGTTCAGATGCCTGTACAGCTGTTTGCTGAAGAGCCAGATGGGCAGCGTACACAGCTGGACGAAGTTGATGCAGAGGCCGCTGACCACAAAGACAAACCCCAGCAGGAGGTGGACGATGAAGTGGGTCTTCAGGTAGGCGATGGCACTCATGGTTGGTCTAGAAACGTCTACACGGGCCCTCGCTCAGAATAACCGACCTGCAACACAAGAGCCGACAACTCAGTCACAGGAGTTTATTGTCACGTGTAGTGAGGTACAGTGAAAAGCTTTTGTTGCGTGCTAACCAGTCAGCAGAAAGACAATACATGATTAACATGATCAACGCACCCCTTGTAATTCATAAATTCACAAGTGACAGGAGCAGAATTAGGCCATTCGGTCTACTCCGCCATTCAATCATGGCCGATCTATCTCTCCCTCCTAACCCCATTCTCCTGCCTTCTCACCTCTGACACCCGTACTAATCAAGAATCTGTCTATCTCTGCCTTAAAAATATCCACTGACAGCCTCCACAGCCGTCTGTGGCAAAGAATTCCACAAATTCACCGCCCTCTGATTAAAGAAATTCCTCCTCATCTCCTTCCTGAAGGAACGTCCTTTAATACGGAGGCTGTGACCTCTAGTCCTGGGCTCTCTTCGGTCCACTGAGTCTGCACCGACCAGCGATCCTCGCACATTAACTCTATCCTACACATACACTAGGGGCAATTTTACAATTATACCAAGCCAATTATCCTACAAACCTGCATGTCTTTGGATTGTGGGAAGAAACCAAAGATCTCGGAGAAAAACCACGCAGGTCACAGGGAGAACGTACAAACTCCATACAGACAGCACCTGTAGTCAGGACTGAAGCCGGGTCTCTGGCGCTGTGAGGCCGCAACTCTACCCGCTGCGCCACCGTGCCGCCACCATGCAACTTAGCGGGTCAGACTGAGAGTCGGGGAAAGGGGAAACAAGAGATATAGATGGTGATGTAGAGAAATATAGAAGAAATGAATGAAAGATAAGCGAAAAAGTAACGGTGATAAAGGAAACAGGCCATTGTCAGCTGTGGACGAGGAGAAAACGAGTTACAGACAATGAGACTCAACAAGACAGCTTTGGAGTTAGTGCAACAACTTGTGCGCGGGAGTGACGGACAGAGAGAGAGAGAGAGGGGATGCAAGCGTTAGAAACATAGAAACATAGAAATTAGGTGCAGGAGTAGGCCATTCAGCCCTTCGAGCCTGCACTGCCATTCAATATGATCATGGCTGATCATCCAACTCAGTATCCCGTACCTGCCTTCTCCCCATACCCTCTGATCCCCTTAGCCACAAGGGCCACATCCAACTCACTCTTAAATATAGCCAATGAACTGGCCTTGACATTGTAAACTCTTGACATTGTAAACTCTTGACATTGTAACTGAGCGTTACTTGAAGTTCGAGAATCCATATTCATACCTCTGGGGTGTGAGCTGCCCAAGCAAAATAACCTAAACTCAAACTCTAATTTGAGTTTGGCCTCAGTCTGACAGTGGGAGAGAGCAGGGACAGAAAGGTCAGTGTGGGAATGGGAATGGGAATGAAAGTGTTTGACAACCGGGAGTGAACTCTTTTGCTCTTATTGTAGATATGATATTGTACTATGCAAACATGTTCTGTAGTGCTGCTGGAAGCAAGAATGTCATTGTTTTATCTGGGACACATGACAATGAAACACTGTAAACTCTTGACATTGTAACTGAGCGTAGACCAGCGAGCAGCTAGGGAGATCGTGCTGGCTAGTGTCAGTAGCCCAAGGGCTGAAGGTGGGCACACACCCAAAACGTCGCCTGTCTATCCATGTACCTGTCCAAGTGTGTGAAGAAGGGACTCGACCCAAAACGTCACCTGTTCCGTATCTCCAGGAATGCTACCCGACCCGCTCAGTTACTCCAGCATTCTGTGCTTATCTTCTGTTAAATGTTGTCATTGCTCCTGCCTCCACCACCACCTCTGGCAGCTCATTTCAGACATTTTAGTTTAGAGATACAGCATGGAAATAGACAATAGACAATAGGTGGAGGAGTAGGCCATTCGGCCCTTTGAGCCAGCACCGCCATTCAATGTGAACATGGCTGATCATCCCCAATCTGCACCCAGTTCCTCCCTTCACCCCATATCCCCTGACTCCGCTATCTTTAAGAGCCCTATCTAGCTCTCTCTTGAAAGCATCCAGAGAACCGACCTCCACCGCCCTCAGAGAATTCCACAGACTCACAACTCTCTGTAAGAAAAAATGTTTCCTCATCTCTGTTCTAAATGGCCGACCCCTTATTCTTAAACCGTGGCCCCTGGTTCTGGACTCCCCCAACATGGGGAACATGTTTCCTGCCCCTAGCGTGTCCAAGCCCTTCGGCCCACCAAGTCCGTGCCGACCAGCGATCTCCCCGTACACTAGCACTATCCTACACACACCAGGGGCAATTTACCCACGTCAATTGACCCACATGCTTGGAATGTGGGAGGAATCGGGAGCCAACGCATGCAGGTCACAGGGAGATCGTACAAACTCCGTTCAGAGAGCACCGGTAGTCAGGATCAAACCCGGGTGTCTGGCACTATGAGGCAGCAGCTCCACCCGCTGCGCCACAATGCCACGATGTGTGCGCGTGTGTGTATGTGCGTATAAAAAAAATCCCCAACAACTCCTTGAAATGTCCCCACCCGCCCCCACATCAGTCTGAAGAAGGGTCTCGACCAGAAACGTGGCCTTATTTCCTTCTCTCCATAGATGCTGCCTCACCCGCTGAGTTACTCCAGCATTTTTGTCTACCTACCATTTTATGTCTATCTTTAAGAGCTTACCATCTTTATTTTGAATTCAAAAGTTACAAGATACTCCAGCATTAACTAATGGAGGCCCCCAGCAATTAAACCCTCAGCACAAGAAATTCTTAATTCTTACCGAAATGCAAAGAGGGTTAATGGGCGCTAGATGCTAACAGACGAGTAATGACAGCGTCTACACAAAACCTGCCCACATTGCTACCCAGAAATAGGTGCAATGAACTGGGGTTCCGGAGAGTGTACCAGTGATGAACAGAAGTATAACCTTGCATTTTAAATAGCGATAGCCCTTGCTGCTCCTGGCCACTTCCTTTTAGGCTAAAATAGACTTTCCACAAAGCAGCTGCACACACCGGCTGTTCATGATTATGCGGCTGCCAAGTGACCCGCCCCCGAATACTGCACCCAGATACAGGCACAGAGTACTGGAGTAACTCTGAGGGGTCACTTTTTCACACAGAGGGTGGTGGGTGTATGGAACGAGCTGCCAGAGAAGGTAGTTGAGGCTGGGACTATCCCAACGTTTAATAAACAGTTAGACATGTACATGGATAGGACAGGTGCGGAGAGATATGGGCCAAACGCGGGCAGGTGGGACTAGTGTAGATGGGACATGTTGGCCGGTGTGGGCAAGGTGGGCCTGTTTCCACACTGTATCACTCGGTCACTCTATACAGAGTGAAAGTAGACAAAAATGCTGGAGAAACTCAGCGGGTGAGGCAGCATCTATGGAGCGAAGGAATCGGTGACGTTTCGTGAGGCAGCATCTATGGAGCGAAGGAATAGGCGACGTTTCGGGCCGAGACCCTAACGGGTCTCGACCCGAAACGTTGCCTATTCCTTCGCTCCATAGATGCTGCCTCACCCGCTGAGTTTCTCCAGCACTGTTGCCTAACTTCTGCTGAAGGGCCAGTTTCCATGCTGTATCACTCTATGACTCGACAAAGGGCAGAGATGAAAAGACAAGAAGTGTGGGACGGGGGGGTGGGTGGAATTGTGAAGCTGAAGGTGAAAGGGGAGGGGGTGAGGGGAGGAATGGGTGTGAATGGGGAACATGGAAGGGAGGGGGGCAAAACGTAGAGGTAGGGGGTGTTTGTAGGCAAGTTACCTGATAGTGGAGCATTCAGGGTGGTACGGTGAAGCTGCCAGCTGGAGGCAGAGTCTGCGGGCAAGTGCGACCCAGACAAGGCTTGCAGCAGACAGCCACGACTGACGTCAGCCTCAGGACAAAGTCCGCGGGCAGCAAAGCCGTGACACAAGGGCATGGCTCCACGTGGCTGTGGCCAGCTGCAGGTTACTCTGCTCGCACCTCTCCCAGAACAACGCAACACAGCACGGAAACAGGCCCTTCCCCCCGACTCGTCCATACTGGCCAAGATGCCCCATCCAAGCTCGTTCCACTTGCCTCCCCTATCCCTGTAAACCTTTCACAGAGATGGATGGGTCGACTGGGCTTATATTCACTGGAATTTAGGAGGATGAGAGGGGATCTTATAGAAACATATAGGAAAAAAAATAGGTGCAGGAGTAGGCCATTCGGCCCTTCGAGCTAGCACCGCCATTCAATATGATCATGACTGATCATCTAAGATCAGTACCCCGTTCCTG
The DNA here is from genome assembly GCA_035221665.1 of Okamejei kenojei. Classification (NCBI taxonomy): domain Eukaryota; kingdom Metazoa; phylum Chordata; class Chondrichthyes; order Rajiformes; family Rajidae; genus Okamejei; species Okamejei kenojei. The sequence continues at coordinate 72,178,172 of CM069142.1, read as the reverse complement.
CTTTTCCCATATCCCTTGATTCCTTTAGCCCTAGGAGCTAAATCTAACTCTCTCTTGAAAACGTTAAAATTCTTAAGGGATTGGGCAGGTTAGATGCAGGAAAAAATGTTCCCCGTGTTGGGGAAGTCCAGAACCAGCGGTCACAGTTGAAGAATAAGGGGTAGGCAGTTTAGGACTGAGATGAGGAAAAGCTATTTCACCCAGAGAGTTGTGAATCTGTGCAATTCTCCGCCACAGAAGGCAGTGGAGGCCAATTCACTGGATGTTTTCATGGGAGAGTTAGATTTAGCTCTTAGGGCTAACGGAATCAAGGGATATGGGGAGAAAACATGAACGGGGTACTGAGTTTGGATGCTGGCTTGAGGGGCCAAATGGCCTACTCCTGCACCTATTTTCTATGTTTCTATACATGTACCTATCCAAATATCTTATAAATATTGTTATGGTACCTGCCTCAACTACCTTTGGCAGCTCGTTCCGTACACAAACACCCTCTATATGATCAGTTTCCCCTCAGCTCCCTATTGAATTGTTCCCTTCTCACCTTAAAGCCAAGACCTCTTGTTCTTCATTCCCACACAAAGGCTCACAAGGTTAATTCCCAGGATGGCGGGACTGTCATATGCTGAGAGAATGGAGCGACTTTGCTTATATACTCTGGAGTTTAGAAGGATGAGAGGGGATCCAGTCTTCTTGATATAAATGCCAGCATTGAATTTGTCTTCCTTACTACCGATTCGACTTTCAAAATTTGAGAGGTAAATGAAGCATTTCTGCACAGCTGCCCTGCCTCACTCACACACTCCTGTCGGGGTCCTGCAGAATTCAGCAACACTTACTTCAGGTTTGGAGTTTTGCAGCTAACATTAGCCTAACAGCGCAGATACAGAAGTAAAACTCAGCGCTTGAAGAGGCAAGTGAAAGAAGGAACGGCCTCCCTGAAATCAGGAACTGCATCTTCATTTTACACAGCGGTCTCCATCTTGGTCAGGGGAGCTCCCCCCGCCACGGGTACCATGTAATCCCGTACTACCTGCTCCGTGGTCAGATAGCCGGCGACTAAACCGTCTCCCCCACCTAGTTTGCCACGTGAGGAGGGGGCTGTGGACCCCCAGCAGGACCAATAACAATACCTGTCAAAGGGCGGAGGAGCTCCATGCGAGCCAACGGCCATCCACACTTCAGTACATGTTGCAATCACTGTCGTACGTAGCATTGTAAGGAGTGGTGCGTCCGTCACCGTTCCCGTTGGAAACTGGCGGCACTGCATCGCTAATGTTTTCAATAGACACCAGACAATAGGTGCAGGAGTAGGACATTCGGCCCTTCGAGCCAGCACCACTATTCAATGTGATCATGGCTGACCATCCCCAATCAGTACCCCGTTCCTGCCTTCTCCCCATATCCCCTGACCCCGCTATTTTTAAGAGCCCTATCCAACTCTCTCTTGAAAGCATCCAGAGAACCGGCCTCCACCGCCCTCTGAGGCTGAGAATTCCACACACTTCAACGATGATAAACGAATGAAGGGCTCGGTATCCATCACAACACTCACACCAAGCACTCTGTGTATTTCAGACACAAGCAACTGCAGATGCTGGCTGACAAGAAAAGTTCAAGCAATGCATGAATGATACTACAGTTTCACATGCGACATGTAGCGGTGAGAGTCTTTGTTTTGCATACACAAGGTATGTAAAGACACAGAGTGCTGGAGTAAAGGGCCTGTCCCACTTGGGCGTCATTTGCTCATCACGCAGGTGGCACGCGAGGATTTTGAACATCCCAAAATCCTGGGGTGCCGCGCGCTCACCGAGCGTCACTGCCTACGTCACCAAGTCTCACCACGTCTTGCATCGTGACGCGTAAATGACGCACAAATAACGCCCAAGTGGGACAGGCCCTTAACTCAGCGGGTCAGGCAGCATCTGTGGAGAACATGGATAGGTGACGTTTCACAGAGTGCTGGAGTAACTCAGCGGGTCAGGCAGCATCTGTGGAGAACATGGATAGGTGACGTTTCACAGAGTGCTGGAGTAACTCAGCGGGTCAGGCAGCATCTGTGGAGAACATGGATAGGTGACGTTTCACAGAGTGCTGGAGTAACTCAGCGGGTCAGGCAGCATCTCTGGATAGAAGAAATAGGCAAGGTTTCAGGTCAAGAATCTTCTTCACACTCTGTATATAAGGTATTAGGTTGCCGGACATAATGACAGTTCACTGAACATGACCATATATAATGCAGACGAATGGATGTTTCGCCACTAAGAATGTTGGCAACATTTTTGCACAGTTCTTGTTTTGTACATATTTAAATTCTGAATAAAGTTTAATTTTGGAAATAAAAAAGCAGAACACAGAACTGTACAGTACAGGAAGAGGCCCTTTGGCCCACACTATCCATGATGGACATGACACCAAGCTAAACGTCCCCCTTCTGCCTGCATGTGATCCATGCCCTTCATATAGAAGAACGAGGTGGGGGGGACCTCATTGAAACGGACCGAATAGTGAAAGGCCTGGATAGAGTGGACGTGGATATGCCGAGCCATATACTGAGAGAATGGAGCGGCTGGGCTTGTACACTCTGGAATTTAGAAGGATGAGAGGGAATCTTATTGAAACATATAAGATTATTAAGGGTTTAGACACGCTAGAGGCAGGAAACATGTTCCCGATGTTGGGGGAATCCAGAACCAGGGGCCACATTTTAAGAATAAAGGGTAAGCCATTTAGAACGGAGACGAGGAAACACTTTTTCTCACGGAGCGTTGTGAGTCTGTGGAATACTCAAGAGAGAGCTAGATAGGGCTCTTAAAGATAGTGGAGTCAGGAGATATGGGGAGAAGGCAGGAACGGGGTACTGATTGGGGATGGTCAGCCATGATCACATTGAATGACGGTGCTGGCTCGAAGGGCTGAATGGCCTACTCCTGCACCTATTGTCTATTGTGTAGAAAGGAACAGCAGACGCTGGTTTACACCAAAGATAGACTCAAAAAGCTGGAGTAACTCAGCGGGTCAGACGGCAACTCTGGAGAGAAGGAATGGGTGACGTTTCAGGTTGATACTCTTCCTGGGACTTTTCTTTTGAACTGCCTTGTTCCGACCTCCTCTGTTTGAGTCTTTTACCCAGAGTAGCGGAATCAAGAACCAGGGGATAAGGGTTTAAGGTGAGGGGGTGAAGATTTAATAGGAACCTGAGGGGCAACTTTGTCCACGTGGAGAGTGGTGGGTAAATGGAACGAGTTGGCAGACGGGAAGGGTCACTTGAATTGAAGGCTGCGCCAAGGTTTCCATTCACGGCTAGTTCTAATGTCCATCTTGGCCCGTAGAAACCTACGGGATGAGGCTATTTGTGCGGGAAGGAACTGCAGGCGCTGGTTTAAACCGAAGATGGAAACAAAAAGCTGGAGTAAATCGGCGGGACAGGCAACACCTCTGGAGAGAAGGAATGGGAGTTTGAAGGAGGGCCTTGACCCGAAACGTCACCCATTCTTTGTCTCCAGAGATGTTGCCTGTCCCGCTGAGTTGCACCAGCTTTGTGTGTCTGTCTTAGATAAGGCTATTTCACGCCTTGTGTCCCCACAAACAAATGAACGATGGAAGCTACTCCCCCCGACAGCAGTTTGGAGAGCCTCAGTGAGGAAATAGACCCTTCGGCCCAAATCCTCCCACCTATCCCATTTGGCACCACACCCCCGAACTTGGCTGACCCGTATCCCTTAACCACGCCTAACCATGTACACTTGTGCAAGTGTGTTTTAAATGTCACCATGGTGCCCTGCGGTATTGCAAATGGCATCCCTTCACATGTGGCTCAGCACTTCAGCTCCCCCTCCCATTCCGAATCCGACCTTTCTGTCCTGGGCCTCCTCCATGGCCAGCGTGAGCCCCACCGCAAATTGGAGGAGCAGCGCCTCATATTTCGCTTGGGCAGTTTACACCCCAGCTGTATGAACATTGACCTCCAATTTCAGGTAGTCCCTGCTTTCTCCCTCTTCCCAGCTCTCCCACAGCCCACTGTCTCCGCCTCTTCCTTTCTTCTTCCAGCCCACCCCACCCCCACATCAGTCTGAAGAAGAATAGGTGATGTTTCGTGAGGCAGCATCTATGGAGCGAAGGAATCGGTGACGTTTTGTGAGGCAGCATCTATGGAGCGAAGGAATCGGTGACGTTTTGTGAGGCAGCATCTATGGAGCGAAGGAATAGGTGACATTTCGGGCCGAGACCCTAACGGGTCTTGACCCGAAATGTCACCTATTCCTTCGCTCCATAGATGCTGCCTCACCCGCTGAGTTTCTCCGGCATTTTTGTCTACCTTTGATTTTTTCCAACATCTGCAGTTCCTTCATAAAACATCCTTTCACGCGTGATGGGTTATTTGTGTATGACAGCGCCTGGGGACCTCGTGCAGAGTTGCCGCCTCTCCCTCTTCCCACCTGAGCGACGGTGTGGTGTGTACACAGAACAACAGCTCGCAGCTGCCTGTTGTTGCCGTACCTGAGCCCTGTCACCTGAGCCCTGTCACTGTTGGCACCTGGAGAAGCAGGGCGTAGGATCATGTGATAGGAGCAGCATTAGCCCATTCGGCCCTTAAAGTCTACGCCGCCAAGATCTCGGAGAAAACCCACGCGGTCACCGTGAGAAACATAGACAGTAGGTGCAGGAGTAGGTCATTCGGCCCTTCGAGGTAGAACCGCCATACAATATGACAAGACAATAGACAACAGGTGCAGGAGAAGGCCATTTGGCCCTTCGAGCCATTCAATGTGATCACGGCTGATCATCCCCAATCAGTAACCCCGTTCCTGCCTTCTCCCCATATCCCTTGATTCTGTTAACCCTAAGAGCTAAATCTAACTCTCTCTTGAAAACATCCAGTGAATCGGCCTCCACTGCCTTCTGTGGCAGTGAATTCCACAGATTCACAACTCTCTGAGAAAAAAATGTTTTATCCTCATCTCAGTCCTAAATGGCCGACCCCTTATTCTTAAACTGTGACCCCTGGTTCTGGACTCCACCAACACGGGGAACATTTCTCCTGCATCTAACCTGTCCAGAACGTACAAACTCCGTACAGACAGCACCCGTAGTCGGGATGGAACTCGGGTCTCAGGCGCTGCGAGGCAGCAGCTCTACCTCTGTGTCACCGTGCTGCCCGCGGTCTGGGCAGGTTGATTGATTTGTTGATATAAAAAGGATCGGATCATAGGATATGGAGGGGGAGGGTTAGATCAGGCATGTCGTGCCCAGCTAAGATATCAGCCATGATCTTATCAAATGTCAAAATAGCCGCACGTAGTCCTTGTACCATGGATGTAGCAGCGAATGTGGCTGGTTGCTGCCTGGGCATGGAGGATTATCCGCACTGCTGCATAGCACTGGCCCAGCACTGGAACCACCCCCTCTGCAGCACTGTGGGGGCACTGTGTCCAGTGGGGAGGGGCACTGTGTCCAGTGGGAGGGGGCACTGTGTCCAGTGGGGGGGGGGGGGGGGGGGCACTGTGTCCAGTGGGGGGGCACTGTGTCCAGAGGGGGGGCACTGTGTCCAGAGGGGGGGCACTGTGTCCAGGGGGAGGCACTGTGTCCAGTGGGGGGCACTGTGTCCAGAGGGGGGGGCACTGTGTCCAGTGGGGAAGCACTGCAGCCACTGTGGAAGCACTGCAGCCACTGTGGGAGCACTGTAGCCAGTGGCAATGCAGTGGTTCAAGGTAGTGGGGGGGGCTTTACCCCTCTTTCCCGAGGGCAATTTGGAATCAGGAATAAATCGCAGCCTTCTCAGTGATGTGCGGGTCTCAGTGATGAAGGAATTTTTTTTTTTTAAACTGTCAAACTCTCAGCTTTGCTCAAGGAGAAACAGTGGGAGAGTTGTGGCGATCTTGCAGCTGTTGCGTCCACACATACAACTGTGTTTGTGCACAGCTGCAGGTCCCATGTCACAAACTGTCTATACTGTACGTAGAGGAGGGTGCCAGCTACTGGTTGTAAACCCACTCTCTCCCTTCCCCCTCGCCACCTGCCCTCAAACATCATCACACTGCAAGCGATTGCAGAGGTGTTCACGCTCACCTGGGAAACAGGCCCTTCAGCCCAACTCATCCATGCTGACCAAGATGTCTACCTGAGCCAGTCCCACCTGCCCACATTTGGCCCATGTCCCTCTAAACCTTTCTTGTCCATGCAACTGGCCACATGCTTTTTAAAGGTAGACAAAAATGCTGGAGAAACTCAGTGGGTGAGGCAGCATCTATGGATCGAAGGAAATAGGCGACGTTTCGGGTCGAGACCCGATAGGGTCTCGACCCTCGAAATGTCACCTATTTCCTTCACTCCATAGATGCTGCCTCACGAAACGTCACCGATTCCTTCGCTCCATAGATGCTGCCTCACCCGCTGAGTTTCTCCAGCATTTTTGTCTACAGTCATTTTCAATGTCGTTATAGTCCCTGCCTCAATGACCTCCTCTGGCAGCTCGTTCCATATACCCCTGTGTGGAAAAAGTTACCCCTCAGGTCAGTAGTTTTAACTTCCCGACCCTGGAGAGATAATTACAGCGATTATCTCTGCCTCTCAATAAGATCACCCTCCAACTATGCTCCAGGACAGATGCACCACCCTATCTAATCTCTGATCAGTGTCTCTCAGCCTCATCGTCTCTCTCAGAGCTGTGCATCACGGAAACAGGCTCCCAATCACCTGATCTCTCATTAATTGTAATTGTAATTAACCTATTAGCCAAGAATGCAAAAAACAGACTTAATCCCGATTCATACATCTGACGAAATTGCTGCCTGAATTGATAAGGAAGATGAGGAAATACTTTTTATCACAGAGAGTTGTGAATCTGTGGAATTCTCTGCCTCAGAGAGCGGTGGGGGATACCTTCAAGCAAAGATCTGAAGAAGGGTTTCAGCCTGAAACGTTGCCCATCTCCTTCGCTCCATAGATGCTGCTGCACCCGCTGAGTTTCTCCAGCATTTTGTGTACCCAAAGAACCTATAGCGAGCAAGATCGACCACTCGACGAGAAAGACATAGTCCGGTCATGGGCAGATTCATGGGTAATTTTCGGCTCCATTTCCGTAACCGGCTTCCCTGTCCGCACCAAAGATCCCGTAGCGGAGCAAAGATACTAGTGAGGTAAAAATCTTCTCCTCATTTTCAGAATTATAATTTATTAACACAAACTGTTCCCCCGCAACGTTGATTACACTGCGAGTCGGGTCGGGTCCAGTTACTGAAATGAATGAAAAAAAGGCCCACGTTCCGCTCCGTTGCATACTACACGTCAGCCCATTGCATTTAGAAGGAGTGGTCTCTCTTGCTCCGCTATAGGATCTTTGCTTTCAAGAGAAAGCGAGATAGAGCTCTTAAAGATAGCGGAGTCAGGGGACATGGGGAGAAGGCAGGAACGGGGTACTGATTGTGAAACAGCCATGATCACAGTGAAAGCGGTGCTGGCTCGAAGGGCCTACTCCTGCACCTATTGTCTATTGGATTAGAGGGTATTAACTAGAAGAGGTTGGACCAAGATGTGTAGGAAGGAACTGCAGATGCTGGTTTAAATCGAAGGTAGACACAAGATGCTGGAGTAACTCAGCGGGACAGGCAGCATCCCTGGAGAGAAGGAATGGATGATGTTTTGGGTCGAGACCCTTCTTTAGACTGAAGTCACCCATCCCTTCTCTCCAGAGATGCTGTCAGTCCTGACAATAAACAATATGTGCAGGAGTAGGCCATTCGGCCCTTCGAGCCAGCACCGCCATTCATTGTGATCATGGCTGATCATCCCCAATCAGTACCCCGTTCCTGCATTCCCCCCATATCCCCTGACTCTGCTATCTTTAAGAGCCCTATCTAGCTCTCTCTTGAAAGCATTCACTGTGTAGTTCACCCCTTATTTTAAGAATAAGGGGTCGGCCATTTAGAACGGAGATGAGGAAACACTTTTTCACAGAGAGTCTGTGGAATTCTCTGCCTCAGAGGGCGGTTCTCTGGATACTTTCAAGAGAGAACTAGATAGGACTCCTAGCGGAGTCAGAGGATATGGGGAGAAGGCAGGAATGGGGTACTGATTGGGGATGATCAGCCATGATCACATTGAATGGCAGTGCTGGCTCCCTTGACTTTTCAAGAAAGGAGCGAGAGAGAAAACGGGGAATTACAGACCAGTTAGCCTGACTTCGGTGGTGGGAAAGATGCTGGAGTCAATTATTAAAGAGGTAATAATGGGGCATTTGGATAGCAGTAAAAGGATTAGTCCAAGTCAACATGGATTGATGAAAGGGAAATCGTGCTTGACTAATCTTCTGGAATTTTTTGAGGATGTGACAAGTAAAATGGACGAAGGGGTGCCAGTGGATGTATCTAGACGTTCAGAAAGCCTTTGATAAGGTCCCGCACAGGAGACTGGTGACTAAAATTAGAGCACGTGGTATTGGGGGTAGGGTGTTGACATGGATAGAAAATTGGTTGGCAGACCGGAAGCAAAGAGTAGGAGTGAACGGGTCCTTTTCATAATGGCAGGCAGTGGCGAGTGGAGTGTTGCAAGGCTCGGTGTTGGGGCCGCAACTGTTTACCATATACATTTGGAAAGTGGTAAAATCATTGGACAAAGTCAGCATGGATTTACGAAAGGTAAATCATGTCTGACGAATCTTGTGGAATTTTTCGAGGATGTAACTAGTAGCGTGGATAAGGGAGAACCAGTGGATGTGGTATATCTGGACTTCCAGAAGGCTTTCGACAAGGTCCCACATAAGAGATTAGTATACAAACTTAAAGCATACGGTATTAGGGGTTCAGTATTGATGTGGATAGAGAACTGGCTGGCAAACAGGAAGCAAAGAGTAGGAGTAAACGGGTCCTTTTCACAATGGTAGGCAGTGACTAGTGGGGTACCGCAGGGCTCAGTGCTGGGACCCCAGCTATTTACAATATATATTAATGATCTGGATGAGGGAATTGAAGGCAATATCTCCAAGTTTGCGGATGACACTAAGCTGGGGGGCAGTGTTAGCTGTGAGGAGGATGCTAGGAGACTGCAAGGTGACTTGGATAGGCTGGGTGAGTGGGCAAATGTTTGGCAGATGCAGTATAATGTGGATAAATGTGAGGTTATCCACTTTGGTGGCAAAAACAGGAAAGCAGACTATTATTTAAATGGTGGCCGATTAGGAAAAGGGGAGATGCAGCGAGACCTGGGTGTCATGGTACACCAGTCATTGAAAGTAGGCATGCAGGTGCAGCAGGCAGTGAAAAAAGCGAATGGTATGTTAGCTTTCATAGCAAAAGGATTTGAGTACAGGAGCAGGGAGGTTCTACTTCAGTTGTACAGGGTCTTGGTGAGACCACACCTGGAGTATTGCGTACAGTTTTGGTCTCCAAATCTGAGGAAGGACATTATTGCCATAGAGGGAGTGCAGAGAAGGTTCACCAGACTGATTCCTGGGATGTCAGGACTGTCTTATGAAGAAAGACTGGATAGACTCGGTTTATACTCTCTGGAATTTAGGAGATTGAGAGGGGATCTTATAGAAACTTACAAAATTCTTAAGGGGTTGGACAGGCTAGATGCAGGAAGATTGTTCCCGATGTTGGGGAAGTCCAGGACAAGGGGTCACAGCTTAAGGATAAGGGGGAAATCCTTTAAGACCGAGATGAGAAAGACTTTTTTCACACAGAGAGTGGTGAGTCTCTGGAACTCTCTGCCACAGAGGGTAGTTGAGGCCAGTTCATTGGCTATATTTAAGAGTGAGTTGGATGTGGCCCTTGTGGCTAAGGGGATCAGAGGGTATGGAGAGAAGGCAGGTACGGGATACTGAGTTGGATGATCAGCCATGATCATATTGAATGGCGGTGCAGGCTCGAAGGGCTGAATGGCCTACTCCTGCACCTAATTTCTATGTTTCTATGTTTCTATATTAATGATTTGGAAGAGGGAATTAGGAGCAACACTAGTAAGTTTGCGGATGACACAAAGCTGGGTGGCAGTGTGAACTGTGAAGAGGATGTTAGGAGGTTGCAGGGTGACCTGGACAGGTTGAGTGAGTGGGCAGATGCAGTATAATATAGATAAATGTGAGGTTATCCACTTTGGCGGCAAAAACAAGGGGGCAGATTATTATCTCAATGGGGTTAGGTTAGGTAAGGGGGAGGTACAGTGAGACCTGGGTGTCCTTGTACACCGGTCACTGAAAGTTGGCGTGCAGGTACAGCAGGCAGTGAAGAAAGCTCATGGAATGTTGGCCTTCATAACAAGAGGATTTCAGTATAGGAGTAAAGAGGTTCTTCTGCAGTTGTATAGGGCTCTGGTGATACCACATCTGGAGTATTGTGTACAGTTTTGGTCTCCTAATTTGAGGAAGGACATCTTTGTGATTGAGGCAGTGCAGCGTAGGTTCACGAGATTGATCCCTGGGATGGCGGGACTGTCATATGAGGAAAGATTGAAAAGACTGGGCTTGTATTCACTGGAGTTTAGAAGGATGGGGGATCTCATAGAAACATATAAAATTATAAAAGGACTGGACAAGCTAGATGCAGGAAAAATGTTCCCAATGTTAGGTGAGTCCAGAACCAGGGGCCACAGTCTTAGAATAAAGGGGAGGTCATTTAAGACTGAGTTGAGAAAAAACTTTTTTACCCAGAGAGTTGTGAATTTATGGAATTCCCTGCCACACACAGAGGGCAGTGGAGGCCAAATCACTGGATGGATTTAAGAGAGAGTTGGATAGAGCTCTATGGGCTAGTGGAGTCACGGGATATGGGGAGAAGGCAGGCACGGGTTATTGATAGCGGACGATCAGCCATGATCACAATGAATAGCGGTTCTGGCTCGAAGGGCCGAATGGCCTCCTCCTGCACCTATTTTCTATGTTTCTATGACTGCGCTATCTTTAAGAGCCCTATCTGACTCTTAGATACTCCAGCGTAAACCAGTGTCTGCAGTCCCTTCGCACACAAACACGGCTCGGTGCCGTCCACTGGGACAGCCAGTGGTCTACGACAGTGTGCACCGTGGAGGGAGATGTCCAAACTCCACTGCCACGTCGAGCCCAGGGACAGGGACCTTTGCACAGAGACTAGCTGAACGACACATGACTCATAGCTCAGCACTCTGACCGTCTGTGGGTTGAGACTGCCCAGTGAGAGGAAGGGCAAAGTCCTGCCATGCGACGGGCCACCTCATCACGGGACAGGGTGGAACAAAGGCACCCCTCACACGCCCGCCAACTATTCCCAAACCTCCCTGGCCCACTGATTCGTGCAGTAACACCTCCTCTCTCTCTCACCGCAACCAACCAAGCAACTGTTTAAAGGGCAGGTCTGCAATCTTTTTGCAACTCGGACCAGAGATCCACTTTGTTACAATAACCAGTGAGAATCAGTGCGAGTAGATTCTTGGCCCATTCCCACAGCACTGTACCCCAGTGTTACACACACACAGGCCCGTCCCCACCGGTACTGTACCCCAGTGTTACACACACACACACAGACCCATCTCCACCGGTACTGTACCCCAGTGTTACACACACACACACACACACAGGCCCGTCCCCACCGGTACTGTACCCCAGTGTTACACACACACAGACCCATCTCCACCGGTACTGTACCCCAGTGTTACACATATAGACCTGTCCCCACCGGTACTGTGCCCAATAGACTGGCATGTGACTATCAGCACAGCAGCAGTGTATAACTGCAGCCAGTGCTAGTGCCAGTGTGTGCCAGTCAGTGTACCAGAGGGCCACCCTCCTGTGCACTCGCTTACCAGTACGTGTAGTACGCCAGGGCCAGCAGCAGCAGAGCCAGGCAGACTCCAGAGAACAGGAGGTAGGCGGTCTGGCTCACGGGCATCTTCAGCGACCTACACTCACTTTCCCAGCAGCAAAGGCTACAGTCTGTATGGGCTCCTCCAGCCCAGTAAATCCACAGCAGATTATGACCAAGGGCTGGGACACAAAGCCAGGAGCAGCCTGGCTCCGGCTACCACTCAGCCAGGGTCAGGCTGTGACGACCACCTGCCCTGCCGGCCAACATTCCTGACTTAACACAGGGATGAAGCCCGACAATGCCGCCCGCGCTCTCATAAAGAAATCAAACACTCCGGCAGTCAAGAGACCCCACTCCAAAATATGTGCTCCACTTGCCGCCAGCTAATCCATTAAACCGATTAACAATTAGCAGTCACATGCCCTGGATCCATCCCCCTGCATTTACATCAAGTCCAGTCCCGCGCCACGGACACTCAGCGACCCACGCCGGTCCCCGTCGCTCTGCCCTGCCCTGCCCCTGCTCACAGAGGTAGTGGCGGGGAGAGTGTGGTAGAACACATGGCCCTTAACACCCCCCCCCCCCAACCACACACACTGGGTTATGGAGCACACCCCACCCCGCGCACAGTCCCAACATCACTCCCGGGTATATGGAGCCTCTCCGTATAAGGTTAAACCACAGAGTCTCACAGCACGGAAACAGCCCCTTCAGACCAACATGCCCCATCAAAGCTAGTTCTTAGTCCAGAGATACAGCGTGGAAACAGGCCCTTCAGCCCACTGAGTCCACACTGACCATCAATCTCCTGTACATTCGTTTATAGTTTTAGAGATACAGCGTGGAAACAGGCCCTTCGGCCCATCGAGCCCGCGCCAACCAACGATTATTTGTTCTAATTTCTCTACACCATCGTCTATATCCTTCACTTGTTCTAGAACTCTCTATATCATTGTCTACAGCTCTCATTTCCCTCTCCCCTGACTCTCAGTCTGATGAAGGGTCTCGACCCGGAACGTCACCTATTCCTTCTCTCCAGAGATGCTGCCTGTCCCGCTGAGCATTTTGAGTCCATCTCCGACCAGCGATCACCCGTAGATCGACACAAACCGGTAGTGTAACTCAGCGGGTCAAGCAGCATCTCTGGTGTAAAAGGATAGGTAACGTTTCAGGTCGAGGCCCTTCTTCAGACTGAGGTACTGGTTTATCACACCGCATTTACCAAGATGCAGTGAAAACCTCTCTTTGGAAGTCATTCAGGAGAAATATATCATACAGTACATCTGTGTAGATGTAGATTTGGCAACAGCTCTGCCCAAGATTGCAAGAATCACAGAGAGGTTGTAGTTCGGTTTCACGTGACAATAAACCAAACTCAACTGTCACAGTCTATCAACACAACAGACTCCCCACCAAACCCCCTCTACACTTCACACTGCCTCAGAAAAACAGCCGACATCATCAAGGAGATGAGGAGACGTTTCGTTAGTCAGAGGGTGGTGAATGTGGGAGTTTTTTGCCTCAGGTGGCAGTGGAGGCCAAGTCAGTGGATATTTTTTAAGGCAGATATATAAAGATGGATATTTCTAAGCCAGAGATAAAAAGATTCTTGATTTGTAAAGGTATCAGAGGTTATGGGGAGAAGGCAGGAGAGATAGGAGGGAGAGATAGATCAGCCATGACTGAATGGTGGAGTAGACCTGATGGGCCGAATGGCCTAATTCTACTCCTATCACTCATGACCCTAAGGACCACTCAAACCCTGGCCATTCCCTCTTCTCCCCTCTCCTATCAGGCAGAAGATACAGAAGCTTGAAAGCACGTACCACCAGACTCAGGAACACCTTCTTCCCCGCTGATATCAGGCTTGTGAATGGACCTCCCAAAGTTAGGGTGTAGTTCCAATCTCCCAACATCACTCATTGCGGACATTGGACTTTTACACTAATACTGTCACGCCACAATACTGTAAAACTACTTTCTGCACTCTGGTAGTTTTATTACTTGGCTCATTTTATTAGCGTCATGTGTACTGAAGTACAGTAGACAATAGACAATAGGTGCAGGAGTAGGCCATTCGGCCCTTCGAGCCAGCACCGCCATTCAATGTGATCATGGCTGATCATCCCCAATCAGTACCCCGTTCCTGCCTTCTCCTCATATCCCCTGACTCTACTATCTCTAAGAGTCCTATCTAGCTCTCTCCTGAAAGCATCCAGAGAACCGGCCTCCACCGTCCTCTGAGGCAGAGAATTCCAGACTCACAACTCTCTGTGAGAAAAAGTGTTTCCTCGTCTCCGTTCTAAATGGCTTACTCCTTATTCTTAAACTGTGGCCCCTGGTTCTGGACTCCCCCAACATCGGGAACATGTTTCCTGCCTCTAGCGTGTCCGAGCCCTTAACAGTGAAAAACATTTAGTTGCCTGCTATTCATTCAGGTAAATGTACGTGATTGCAATCACGCTGCCCACGGTCTACGGATACACAAATACGATAGAACTTTATTTATCCCAGGAGGGAAATTGGTCTGCCAACAGTCATGAAACACAACAAGATACATGAAACATGAAATTAAAGTGACGAGTAGAAAATGTACAAAATAAATAGGAATTAAATAAGTTAAAAAATAGATAAAAAGGCGGGAGACTGTTGGCGGGCTGCCGTGTGCACAGCGCCAGAACCAGAACCGGTCAGGACATGATAAAGCCCAGTAAAGTCTGGGTCTGGATCTGGATGTAGTACGCTGAAAAGGTTTAGGCACAGCAGCACTCGAAGCGGGACAATTTTATACCGGACTTTTTTTTAAAATTTTTTTTTTACATTTTATCAAGCCAATTAACCCACAAACCTACACGTTTTTGGAGCGTGGGAGGAAACCGAAGATCTCGGAGAAAACCCACGCGGGTCACGGGGAGAACGTGTGTCTCCAGCGCTGCATTAGCTGTGAGGCGGCAACTCTACCGCTGCGCCACCGTGACTGTCCGATAAAAGATAGTGGTTTGCGGGTCTCCGATGAGGTGATGGGAGGTCGGGGGAGAGAGCTAGATAGGGCTCTTAAAAATAGCGGAGTGAGGGGATATGGGGAGAAGGCAGGAACGGGGTACTGATTGGGGATTATCAGCCATGATCACATTGAATGGCGATGCTGGCTCGAAGGGCCAAATGGCCTACTCCCGCACCTATTGTCTATTGTCTAGTGGGTGAGAGGATGGTTCAGTAGCCTGATAACAGCTGGAAAGAAACTGTCCCTGAATCTGGAGGTGTGCGTTCGTTTTCACACTTGTGTACCTCTTGCCTGATGGGAGAGGGGAGGAGAGGGAGTGACCGGGTTTTGAATGACTCCCCTGAGGTGGATGGGAGGTCAGGACCACTCTCTCCAGTTAGTGGTAGGATGGTTGAGTTGCCTGATGACAGCTGGGAAGAAACTGTCCCAGCTAACTGACCCAGTTACTTTAGTTTCTCTATGGCTATCAAGTATGGCTTGATTATACTCGAGTACAGTGCGATCTGATTTAATTGGGCAGCACGCAAACTAAAGCTCTTCACTCCATCTCCATACACGTGACAAAGATAAACCGATTATACAACAGGCAGCTCAAAGGAGACAATAAACAGACGTGACAGTGTAGTATTACTGCTACACAGGAAGTGCAGGTGCAATGGATGTGGAAAGGATGTTTCCACTAATGGGAGCGTCCAGGACCAGAGGTCACAGCCTCACATTTAAAGGACGTTCTTTTGGGAAGGAGATGAGGAGGAATTTCTATAGTCGATGGGTGGTGAATCTGTGGAATTCATTGCCACAGAAGGCGGTAGAGGCCATCAATGGATATTTTTAAGGCAGAGATAGATAGATTCTTGATTGGTAAGAGGTGTCAGGGGATATGGGGAGCAGGCACGAGAATGGGGTTGAGAGAGGAAGATAGATTAGCCATGATTGAATGGCAGAGTAGACTTGATGGGCTGAAAGGCTCCTGGCACTTCCCAGAGGAAAAAAAGGCCAGGGCTGCAGCAGGATGGATTGGAAGGTCAGGAATTCATCCCGAGAAGGAGAGGCCCACACAGGTGTACAAAATCACAAGAGGAACAGATCAGGTAATTGCTCAGAGTCTCCTGCCCAGAGTTGGGGAATACCGATCCTAGAGTACATGGGTTTAAGGTGAGGAAGGAAAGATTGAATAGGAATCTGAGTGATACAGTGTGGAAACAGGCCCTTCAGCCCAACTTGCCCACACCGGCCAACATGTCCCAGCTACACTAGTCCCACCTGCCTGCTCCTGGTCCATATCCATCCAAACATGTCCTATCCATGTACCTGTCCAACTGATTCTTAAACATTGGGATAGTCCCAGCCTCAACTACCTCTTTTGGCAGCTTGTTCCATACACCCACCGCCCATTGTGTGAAAAATGTACCCCTCGGATTCCTATTAAATCGTTTCCCCTTCACCTTGAACCTACGCCTTCTGGTCCTCGATTCCCCTACTCTGGGCAAGGGACCTCCCGATCTATTCCTCTCATGAGGACCTCTATAAGATCACCCCTCATCCTTCTGTTCTCTAAGGAATAGAGACCCAGCTACTCAACCTCTCCCTATAGCTCACACCCTCTAGTCTTGGCAACAGCATCGTAAATCTTTTCTGAACCCTTTCAAGTTTGACAATATTTTTCCTAAAACATGGAGCCCAGAACAACACAATATTCTAGATGCGGTCTCACTGATGTCTTATACAACTGCAACACGACCTCCCAACTTCTACACTCAATACTCTGACTGATGAAAACCAATGTGCCAAAATGTCCACAATGCAACACCTCACACTTCTCTGTATTAAATTCCATCAACCATTCCTCCGCCCACCTGGCCAATCGATCCAGATCCTGCTGCAATCGTTCACAACCATCTTCACTCTCTGCAAAACGATTAACTTTTGTATCATCAGCATACTTGCTAATCTTGCCCTGTATGGTGGTGTATGGGTGTATGGAACGAGGTGCCGGATGAGGTAGTTGAGGCAGGTAATATCACGAACGTTTAAGAAACAGTTAGACAAGTAAACATGGATAGGATGGGGTTAGAGGGATGTAGGCCAAACACAGGCAGGTGGGACTAGTGTAGATGGGACATGTTGGGCAGTGTGGGCTAGTTGGGCTGAAGGGCCACGCTCAAGGGAAGAGGCGGAAGAGGCCAGGTGTGGAACAATCACGGTGGAGCAGACTGCCTCTACAGGTTATTGTCACGGGTACCGAGGTATCGTGAAGAGCTTTGCTCTGCATGCCATCCAAGTGTGGTACATAAGTGTGGCATCACCCCGAAACGTCGCCTATCTCCTTCGCTCCTTAGATGCTGCTGCACCCGCTAAGTTTCTCCAGCTTTTTGTGTACCCCTCAATTCATGTTCATTCGTCATTGGAGCAGAATTAGGCCATTCAGCCCATTAAACCTTTGCCATTCAAGCATAGCTGATCGACCTCTCCCTCCTAACCATTTCCCCAGCCTTCTCCCCAAAACCCCTGACACCCACACTAGTCAAGAATATCTCAATCTCAGCTTAAAAAACACACAATAACTTGGCCTCCACCTGTGACAATGAACCATCCTATCACCAACTAGAGAGTGGTCCTGACCTCCCAACTACCTCACTGGAGACCCTCAGACTATCGTTAATCGGACTTTAATCTGACTTTTTCTTGCACTAAACATTATTCCCTTTATGTGCAGGAAGGAACTGCAGATGCTGGTTTGAACCGAGGATAGACACAGAATGCTGGAGTAACTCAGCGGGACGGGCAGCATCTGTGGAGAGAAGGAATGGGTGACGTTTCAGTCTGGACCTGATACATCACCCGTTCCTCCTCTCCAGAGATGCTGCCCGTCCCGCTGTTACTGCAGCATTGTGTGCCAGTCTGCGGTTATTCCCGTTATCCTGCACACTGTGGACAGCTTAATTGTAATTTTCGACAACAGACAACAGGCGCAGGAGGAGGCCGTTCGGCCCTTCGAGCCAGCACCGCCATTCCATGTGATCATGGCTGATCATCCCCAATCAGTACCCCGTTCCTGCCTTCTCCCCATATCCCCTGACCCCGCTATCTTCAAGAGCCCTATCTAGCTCTCTCTTGAAAGTATCCAGAGAACCGGCCTCCACCGCCCTCTGAGGCAGAGAATTCCACAGACTGACAACTCCCTGTGAGAAAAAGTGTTTCCTTGTCTCCGTTCTAAATGGCTTATCCCTTATTCTTAAACTGTGTTATGGACTCCCCCAACATCGGGAACATTTTCCGCTGACTGGATAGCACGCAACAACGGAAAAAGTTTTTCATTGTACCTTGGTAAACGTAATAATGAACTGGACAAAAGCCAACTCCACTGATTCACCACCCACTGGCTAAAGACATTTCTCCTCACCTCCTTTCTAAAGGTGCGCCCTTTCATTCTGAACTGTCCCCTCCCGCCCTCCCCTGTGCAAGGTGAACAGAGAGCAGCCCCATCGATTGAGACAGATATCTGAACCACCTGGGCCCAGCGACACTGAAACCCAACACAGCAGCAAGATGAGCCGAAGCAACAAAACTCCGGAGTCTATGCAACGCTTCAGGGCATCATCAATATTTAAAATCTAATGAAGGATAGTTATACTAAATTGGTCTCTCTGTATCTGCTCTACTGGAATTGGAGATGACTAATTTTGAAATGACCCAATGTTTAAGATGGAATGGCAGATGCTGGAAAATCGAAGGTAAGACAAAAATGCTGGAGAAACTCAGCGGGAGATGCAGCATCTATGGAGCGGAGGAAATAGGTGACGTTTCGGGCCAAAACTCTTCTTGAGACTGATGTGGAGGGGGGGGGGGGGGGGGGGGGGGGGGGGGGGGGGGGGGGGGGGGAGGGGGCGGGAAGCCCCCCCCTCCCACATCAGCCTCAAGAAGGGTCTCGACCCGAATCGTCGCCTATTTCTTTCCCGCCACCCCAACATCTGAAAAAGGGTCTCGACCCGAGCGTCACCTATTTCCTTCGCTCCATAGATGCTGCCTCGCACTCAGTCACTCAGTAACACCTCGGCAGCTTCTCTTTGGTACAATAGACAATAGGTGCAGGAGTAGGCCATTCGGCCCTTCAAGCCAGCACCGCCATTCAATGTGATCATGGCTGATCATCTCCAATCAGTACCCCGTTCCTGCCTTCTCCCCATATCCCCTGACTCCGCTATCTTTAAGAGCCCTATCTAGCTCTCTCTTGAAAGCATCCAGAAAACCGGCCTCCACCGCCCTCTGAAACAATCCCTGTTTTAAATAGTCGAACGATGGCATTGAACTTTGACAGGTTGAGGCTGAACTGATCTAAACACAGACGAGTTATTTCAAGATGAAGAGTGTTTAATTGTCTTATGTACCGATGACGATACAATGAAATTCCTACTTGCAGCAGCTGAAGTTGCCTGTAAAGACACGACTCATAGACAACATAATAAAAACAAAAAAAATCTATAGCTTCTTTTAAAAAGCTACTCTCCGAGTAAAAATGTTTAAGAAAGAACTGCAGATACTTGAAAAATTGAAGGTAGACAAAAATTCTGGAGAAACTCAGTGGGTGAGGCAGCATCTATCGAGCGAAGGAATAGGCGACGTTTCGGGTCGAGATGTTTCGGGAGAGATTTAAGGAGGACCTCACTTGGAGGTAACTGAGTTTCTCCAGCATCTTTGTCTACCTCCAAGTGAAAATGTTGCCCCTGGGGTCGCCCTTAAATCTCTCCCCCTCACCTAAAGCCTGTGCCCTCTAGTTTTAGAATCTTTAGGGAGTTAGATGTGGCCCTTGTGACTAAGGGGATCAGAGGGTATGGAGAGAAGGCAGGTACGGGATACTGAGTTGGATGATCAGCCATGATCATATTGAATGGCGGTGCAGGCTCGAAGGGCTGAATGGCCTGCTCCTGCACCTAATTTCTATGTTTCCATGTTTCTATGCAGCGTAGGTTCACAAGGTTAATTCCCGGGATGGCGGGACTGTCATATGCTGAGAGAATGGAGTGGCTGGGCTTGTATACTCTGGAATTTAGAAGGATGAGAGGGAATCTTATAGAAACATATAAGATTATTAAGTGTTTGGACACGCTAGAGGCAGGAAACATGTTCCCGATGTTGGAGAAGTCCAGAACCAGGGGCCACAGTTCAAGAATAAGGGGTAAGCTATTTAGAACAGAGATGAGGAAACACTTTTTCACCCAGAGAGTTGTGAGTCTGTGGAATTCGCTGCCTCAGAGGGCGGTGGAGGCCGGTTCTCTGGATACTTTCAAGAGAGAGCTAGATAGGGCTCTCTCAGCCATGATCACATTGAATGGCGTGCTGGCTCGAAGGGCCGAATGGCCCACTCCTGCAAAGGAAAGGTTCAGGGGGATATGGCCCAAACGCGTGGCTTCTATGGGCCATGTTGGTTGGACAGGACAAGTGGATCTAAGGGCATATCTCCCTGCTGTGAGATTCAATGACTCTGTATACAAAAGGAAAAACATATAAAGTTAAGTAATGGGCAGCAAAAATTATACTGCAGGAAAATGAAATACAACAGAATTAAGCAAGGCGTAGGTGAGACTAAAACAAACAAATCCCCATGACCTGACAAACTGTATTCTATGTCTCAAAGGGGGTAGCTATGGAGATGGAGCACGCACTAAGACAACACCTGCCAAAATGCCAAAGATTCAAGTACAGACGAAGAGTGCAAAAGTAACCTTGGCGTTGAAAAACGAGCAACAGATAAAAGAGGGGATTATAGGCCAGTTAGCATGACATTAGCAGCGAGACAGTGTCAGTCCAAATGTACAGGGCAGAGTGAAAGTGGATTCAGTTTACCTAGAAATTAGGGGGACTTTGGACAGTTCTCGTCTCCCTGCTATCACAAAGGCGTCATTAAACTGGAAAGGGTGCAGAAAAGATAAGAGGACGTGGTCAAGAGAGTGTTAAGGGCCATTCTTCAGACTTCAGACTGAAAACGTTACCCGTTCCTTCTCTCCAGCGATGCTGCCTGTCCCGCTGAGTTACTCCAGCTTTTTGTGTCTACCGCAGGTGATCTTCCCCCAGCTACCATGACCTCAGCTTCAGAACGGACAACCTTGAAGATCTGAAGAAGGGCCCCCACCGGAAACGTCACCCATCCTTTTTCTCCAGAGATGCTGCTTGACCCGCCGAGTTACTCCAGCAAGTTTGTGTCCATTTTCAGCCTCGAGAGATTGCCCATTTGGGACTGAGGCAAGAGACAAAGGAACGTCTTCATGGCCTGAGAGGTGGTGAATCTGTGAGGGGCAGGGACTCAGATGCTGCTGGACAGCGATCTGTGGGACTGGTGAATGGCAAGAGCACAGAGAACATAGAACAGTACAGCAACAGGCCCTTCACTAATCACCTCTGCCTGCACGTGATCCGTATCCCTCCATCCACTGCATATTCTTGTGTCTATCTACACTGCCCTCCATAATGTTTGGGACAAGGGCCCAGCATTTATCTATTTGCCTCTGTACTCCACAATTTGAGATTTGGAATAGAAAAAAAAAATCACATGTAGTTAAAATGCACATTGTCAGATTTTAATAAATGCCATTTTTATACATTTTGGTTTCACCATGTAGAAATTACAGCAGTGTTTATACATAGAACCCCCCCCCCCATTTCAGAGGCGAATAAATAAATGATGGGTCTTTGGCCCAAACATTATGGAGTGCGCTGTAAAAGTCTCTTAAACACCACTATGGTATCTGCCTCCACCACCACCCCGGCAGTGCGATCCAGGCACCCACCACCCACTGTGTAAAACACACTTTAAAAAAAATTATTGCATAGCTTCAATTTTAACGTTTAGCTATAGTCAGAAGAAAAGAAAGGAGAAAAAGCAAGAGCGAGAAAAAATGAAATGTGCAAAGATAGAGCCCCTAGACTACCAAAGTAGAGTAGCCAAAGAGTGAATAAATGAAAGAAAGAAGAGAAGAATAGAAAAAATAAGAACAATAAAAGGACAAAAAGAGAAAGAAGGAAAAAAGTGGTGATATACCTGCCTCACATCCCTCCCCACCCAAGCCGGATTTAGATTTCAATCCAAATCCAAATGTACCATACTATCCTTGTAATAAATCAATGAATGGTGTCCATGTAAAACACACCTGCCCGCACACCTCCTTTAAACGGTGCCTCACACCTTAAAGCTGTGCCCTCTAGTCTTTGACACTTCCACCCTTGGAAATGTTTAAGTTCAAGAGAGTTTATTGTCGTGTGTCCCTGACAGGACAATGACATTCTTGCTTTGCTTCAGCACACAGAACATAGTAGGCATTGACTACAAAAACAGATCAGTGTGTCCATATACCATTATATACATAAATACACATGAATAAATAAACGGATAAAGTGCAAATACCAGACAATGGATTATTAATATTCAAAGTTTTGTCCGAGCCAGGTTTAATAACCTGATGGCTGTGGGGAAGTAGCTATTCCTGAACGTGGTCGTTGCAGTCTTCAGCCTCCTGTACCTTCTACCTGAAGGTAGAGGGTAGATGAGTGTGTGGCCAGGGTGGTGTGGGCCCTTGATGATGCTGCCAGCCTTTTTGAGGCAGCGACTGAAAAAGGTCCTGACTGCCGACCCTGACTACAAATCCCATGATTTTACATCCTCTCAACCTCCAACAATCCAGATAAAACAATCGAAGTTGCTCCCACCACTGCTTATGGCTGACACCTACAAATCTCGGCAGCGTTCTGATGAAGCTCTTCTGCACCCTCTCCAAAGCTTGAACTGCTAGATACTTTTAACAGGTGACCATTTTGGGCGCACGTGACAATAAACTAATCTGAACATCCTTCCTGTAGTAAAAAATGCTGGAGAAACTCAGCGGGTGAGGCAGCATCTATGGAGCGAAGGAATAGGCGACGTTTCGGGTCGAGAATCATTAGGGTCTCGACCTGAAACGTCACATATTCCTTCACTCCACAGATGCTGCCTCAACCGCTGTGTTTCTCCAGCATTGTTGTCTACCTTTCCAGCATTTGCAGTTCTTTCTTAAACATCTTTCCTGTAGTAATAGGGTGAGCTGCGTTATTTAATTGAACGGAAGAGTCGGTCCGTTCTTCTATTTCTGACCTGCACTTGACCTCATATGAATCAATCTCCCCATGACAACGTGACCACTTCAGTTCAGTTTATTGTCCCGTGTACCGAGGTACAGTGAAAAGCTTTTGTTGCGTGCTAACCAGTCAGCGGAAAGACAACACATGATTACGATCCAAATCCGACCTTTCTGTCCTGGGCCTCCTCCATGGCCAGAGTGAGTCCCACCGTAAATTTCCCACCATATTTCCCTTGGGCAGTTTACACCCCAACGGTGTGAACACTGACCTCCAATTCCAAGTAGTCCCTGCTTTCTCCCTCCTTCCCCTCCCAGCTCTCCCACAGCCCACTGTCACCGCCTTTTCCTTTCTTCTTCCCGCCCCCACATCAGTCTGAAGAAGGGTCTTGACCCGAAACGTCACCTATTCCTTTCGCTCCATAGATGCTGCCTCACCCGCTGAGTTTGTCCAGCATTTTGTATCGACCTTTAATTTTTCCAGCATCTGCAGTTCCTTTTTAAACATGATTACGATCGATCCATTCACAGTGTACAGATAGATGATAAGGGAATAACGTTTAGTGCAAGGTAAAGCCAGCAACGTCCGGTCAAGGAAAGTCCGAGGGTTGCCAATGAGGTAGATAGTAGTTCAGCACTCTCACCCTAACCACAACGCACCAGCACTGGCTAAATGTCCCTCACAGAGAGATCCAAGATCCCCTCCCCGCTGAATATCTCCCCTCCAACCCCCCTGCTCCTCCCTACCACCAGCACTCCACACGGATAGGACGGGTTTGGAGGGATATGGACCGAATGCCAGCAGGTGGGACTAGTGTAGCTGGGGCATGTTGGTCGGCGTGGGCAAGCTGGGCCGAACGGCCTGTTTCCACACTCAGATAGCGGAGTCAGGGGATATGGGGAGAAGGCAGGAACGGGGTACTGATTGTGGATGATCAGCCATGATCACTTTGAATGGCGGTGCTGGCTTGAAGGGCCGAATGGCCTCCTCCTGCACCTGTTGTCTGTTGTATGACATTCCACACTTCCCTTTTAAACTTTACTTTTGAGATACAGCGCGGAAACAGGGCCGCTCAGCCCAGAGTCCGCGCCGACCAGCGCTCGCCCTGTGGACTGGCGCCATCCCACACACACTGGGGTCCATTCACAGCAGCCAATCCAACTGCAAACCTGCTTGGCTTTAGAGTGTGGGATGAAACCGGAGCACCTGGAGGAAACCCAGGCGGTCACAGGGAGAACCTGCAAGCTGCGTAGTGACAGCACCCGATGTGGGTCTCTGGCGCTGTGAGGCAGCAGCTCGACCCGCTGAGCCACTGCGCTCTACTCCCATTTCCATCCACTCCCATTTTCCCCATCACTCCCCCTACCACCCCCTTGTCCTCACCACCCTCCCCTCCCCTCCCCTCATCTCCTCTACTCCACCCCCTCCTTCCTTCTCCTCACCACCCTCCTCTCCCCACTCCCCCCCCATCATCCCCTCTTGTACATTCACCACCCTCCCTCCCCCACTCCCTCAAATCCCCTTCCCTCCCCACCCCCACTCCCCTGTGCTCCCCTCCGCACACTCCCCCCTCCCCTCATCTCCATGTCCCTCCCCTCGCCAACACCCCATCGGTCCCCCCCCCCCCCCCCTCACTCACCGGTGCCCGTGGCCGCCGCCTCCTCCACCGGCCGCGCTCGCTCCTCTGTGCGCGCGTGTGTGTGTCCGGCCACAGGCCGCTCGCTCTGTGTCTGTGACTGTGCCCCTCTCTCTCTCTCTCCCTCTCTCCCCCCCTCTCCCTCTGTGTGTGTCTACCCCCCCTCTGTCTCTCTCTCTCTGTGTGGCCTCAGGCCGCCGCGCCCTCCCCTCTCTCTCTCTCCCCGGGCGCGTCCGCCCCGCTGCCGGGGCACATCCGGTCCGGTCCGCCGCGCCGGCGCCCCCGCCGGAAGCCGCATCCCGCCCGTCCCGTTCCGGGCCCACCCCCACCAGGTGTGTTTTGTTTCTTTGTGTGTGTGTGTGTGTGTGTGTGTGTGTGTGTGTGAGTGTGTGTGTGTGTGTGTGTGTGTGTGTGAGTGTGAGTGTGTGTGTGTGTGTGTGTGTGTGTGTGTGTGTGTGTGTGAGTGTGTGTGTGTGTGTGTGAGTGTGTGTGTGTGTGTGTGTGTGTGTGTGTGTGTGTGAGTGTGTGTGTGTGTGTGTGAGTGTGTGTGTGAGTGTGTGTGTGTGTGTGTGTGTGTGTGTGTGTGTGTGTGTGTGTGTGAGTGTGAGTGTGTGTGTGTGTGTGTGTGTGTGTGTGTGAGTGTGAGTGTGTGTGTGTGTGTGTGTGTGTGTGTGTGAGTGTGTGTGTGAGTGTGTGTGTGTGTGTGTGTGTGTGTGTGTGTGTGAGTGTGTGAGTGTGAGTGTGAGTGTGTGTGTGTGTGTGTGTGTGTGTGTGTGTGAGTGTGTGTGTGTGTGTGTGAGTGTGAGTGTGTGTGAGTGTGTGTGTGTGTGAGTGTGTGTGTGAGTGTGTGTGTGTGTGTGTGTGTGTGTGTGTGTGAGTGTGTGTGTGTGTGTGTGTGTGTGGGTGTGTGTGTGTGTGTGTGTGTGTGTGTGTGTGTGAGTGTGTGTCAAGTCACCTCTATTTCTATAACATATTTAAAAAATAACTCTCGTTGGCCAAAGTGCTTTACATTTGTTATTAGAATAGTATAAACAAACAAACAAACCAACTGCTTACATACACACACACACATATATATACATACACATACACATACATATAGCCCTCGCTCAGAGGACATCAGGAAAGGCTTGGGAGATGAGTTTTTAGTCTAGACTTAAAGGAGTCGATGGAGGGGGCAGTTCTGATGGGAAGGGGGATGCTGTGTGGACAACACACAGCATAGACAAATGGGACAGATAGAGACAGATAAATGGGTCAGAATAGATCAGTCTGAAGAAGGATCTCCATCCAAAACGTCACCCATTCCTTCTCTCCACAGATGCTGCCTGTCCCGCTGAGTTACTCCAGCATTTAGTGTCTGTCTTTGGTTTAAACCAGCATCTGCAGTTCCTTCCTGCACATTGCAAAGTTTGTTGTGTTTAGGTTCGCTGTCAGAATGCGTAGCAGTTGCAGCAGAAATGCGATCCCCGTCTGTTCAAGGCATTGGTGGGTGTGATGCACA
Organism: Okamejei kenojei; assembly: GCA_035221665.1. NCBI lineage: Eukaryota > Metazoa > Chordata > Chondrichthyes > Rajiformes > Rajidae > Okamejei > Okamejei kenojei. The sequence goes on along the minus strand of CM069142.1, from coordinate 72,152,142 downwards.
GCTGCAGCAGCAGCAACGTGGGGACAGTTCTCACACATTCACGTTGTTTCCAACACATAAACCTCAGAGGCAACAGTGCAACCACCAAGCATGAAGTGGAGACACTAAGATCAAACAGTCAGAGCTCCACAGCACGGAGACAGGCCCTTCTGCCCATCTTGCCCATGTTCATCTAGTCCATCAGAATTTAAAGAACGTTCTTTTTGGAAGGAGATGAGGAGGAATTTATTTAGTCAGAGGGTGGTGAATCTGTGGATTTTTTTCCCACAGACTTTTGTGGAGGCCACAAGTCAATGGATAATTTTAAGGCAGAGATAGATAGATTTTTGATTAGTACAGGTGTCAGGGATTATGGGGAAAAGGCAGGAGAACGGGGTTAGAAGGGAGAGATAGATTCCGAGTTGACTGTGCCTGAACCCCTCTGTCAGTGGATCACCAACTTCCTGACAGACAGGAAGCAGCATGTGAGGCTGGGAAAGCACATCTCGGACCCGCAAACGCTCAGCATAGGAGCACCGCAAGGCTGCGTACTCTCTCCTCTCCTCTACACCAATGACTGCACCTCTACTGACATCTCTGTCAAGCTTCTCAAGTTTGCGGACGACAAAACCCTGATTGGAGCTGATCCAGGAAGTGTCACAGCTGGCGTCCTGGTGCCGTAGCAACAACCTAGAGCTCAATGCTCTTAAGACAGTGGAATTGATTGTAGATTTTATGAGAGCTCCCCTCCCCCCACCCCACTCACCATCAACAACACCACAGTCACATCTGTGGAGTCCTTTAAGTTCCTGGGAACCATCATCTCCAAGGACCTTAAGTGGGGGGCTACCATCGACTCCACAGTCAAAAAGAGGATGTACTTCCTGCGGCAGCTGAGGAGGCACAATCTGCCACAGGCAATGATGGTCCAATTCTACACGGCCATCGTAGAGTCTGTCCTCACCTTCTCCAACATGGTCTGGTTTGGCTCAGCCACCAAGCACGACACCCGGAGGCTGCAGCGAATCGTCAGATCAGCTGAGAAGGTTATTGGCTGCAACCTTCCCTCCATTGATGAACTGTACACTGCAAGGGCCAGGAAGCGAGCGGGCAAGATCATCTCTGACCCCTCTCACCCTGGCCACAAACTCTTTGAATCACTTCCCTCTGGAAGGCGACTCGGACTGTCAAAGCTGCCACGGCCAGACATAAAAAGTTTTTATCCACGAGTAGTTGCTCTACGCAACAGCCAAAAATCTGTAGCCTCCCTTTGATCTGGTATTTTGTTGCTTCACATGCTTGATCAATGGTGTTTTATCATTAATGTTTTATTATTATTAATGTTTAGTGTTTTCTGAGTCATTTGTAACTGTCAATATATGTCGCAAAGAGTAGGAGTAAACGGGTCCTTTTCACAATGGCAGGCAGTAACTAGTGGGGTACCGCAGGGCTCAGTGCTGGGACCCCAGCTGTTTACAATATATATTAATGATCTGGATGAGGGAATTGAAGGCAATATCTCCAAGTTTGCGGATGACACTAAGCTGGGGGGCAGTGTTCGCTGTGAGGAGGATGCTAGGAGACTGCAAGGTGACTTGGATAGGCTGGGTGAGTGGGCAAATGTTTGGCAGATGCAGTATAATGTGGATAAATGTGAGGTTATCCACTTTGGTGGCAAAAGCAGGAAAGCAGACTATTATTTAAATGGTGGCCGATTAGGAAAAGGGGAGATGCAGCGAGACCTGGGTGTCATGGTACACCAGTCATTGAAAGTAGGCATGCAGGTGCAGCAGGCAGTGAAAAAAGCGAATGGTATGTTAGCTTTCATAGCAAAAGGATTTGAGTACAGGAGCAGGGAGGTTCTACTTCAGTTGTACAGGGTCTTGGTGAGACCACACCTGGAGTATTGCGTTACAGTTTTGGTCTCCAAATCTGAGGAAGGACATTATTGCCATAGAGGGAGTGCAGAGAAGGTTCACCAGACTGATTCCTGGGATGTCAGGACTGTCGTATGAAGAAAGACTGGATCGACTCGGTTTATACTCTCTGGAATTTAGGAGATTGAGAGGGGATCTTATAGAAACTTACAAAATTCTTAAGGGGTTGGACAGGCTAGATGCAGGAAGATTGTTCCCGATGTTGGGGAAGTCCAGGACAAGGGGTCACAGCTTAAGGATAAGGGGGAAATCCTTTAAGACCGAGATGAGAAAGACTTTTTTCACACAGAGAGTGGTGAGTCTCTGGAACTCTCTGCCACAGAGGGTAGTTGAGGCCAGTTCATTGGCTATATTTAAGAGTGAGTTGGATGTGGCCCTTGTGGCTAAGGGGATCAGAGGGTATGGAGAGAAGGCAGGTACGGGATACTGAGTTGGATGATCAGCCATGATCATATTGAATGGCGGTGCAGGCTCGAAGGGCTGAATGGCCTACTCCTGCACCTAATTTCTATGTTTCTATGTTTCTATGTCATGTTCTTACTTGTGGGCGGAGCACCAAGGCAAATTCCTTGTATGTGAGTACTTGGCCAATAAACTTACTTACTTAATTCGATCAGCCATGACTGAATGGCAGAGTAGACTTCATGGGCCGAATGGCCTAATTCTACTCCTATCACTTATGACCTTATGTTGACCAAGTTGGCAGATTGGGCTTGTCCCATTTAACTCAAGCCCGTAGCCCTCTAAATCTTTCCCATCCATAATTCTGTCCAAATGTCCTTTAAAAATCTAATTGTATTAATTTCCAGAGCTTCATCCAGCAGCTCATTCTAGATACAGATTACACTCTGAATTTAAAAGTTATCCCTGAGGTCCCTCTTAAATCTCTTCCCTCTCACCTTAAGCCTGCGCCCTGTAGTTTTAGAATCCTCTACCCCCGGGGAAAAAGACTGTGAGCTCTCACTTTATCCATGCCCCGTACATCTCAGCCTCCAACGGGAAAAGTTCCAACCTGTCCAACCTTCCCCTGCAACTGCAGACTGCAAGCCTAGGTAACATCCTGGTGCTAGACACAGAGTGCTGGAGTGACTCAGCGGGTCAGGCAGCATCTGTGGAGAACATGGATAGGTAATACTTTGTGTCCGGACCCTACTTCAAATGGAGTTATTCCAGCAATTTGTGTCTTTTTCTGTAAACCAACATCTGCAGTTCCTTTCTCTGTCTACATTGTTTCTAGACTGCCTAGCGTCGAAGACAAATATACCTGACGCCCCTATCACACCCTCTACCTGTGCTGTCACCTTCAGGGGTTGTACCTGAACACCTGGGTCTCTCTGGTCAATCCTCTCTCGGCCCCGAGTGTTCATTGTGTACATCGGGCGAGTGTATTGTATATTGACAAAACAACAATGAAATTCTGACTGGCAGCAGCACGACAGCACGCCAGGCCAGCAAACACACTGCACAGATAACATATTATTAAATAATAAATTAATTAATTAATAACCACAAAACCTGTGTGGAAACACACCACAAAGTCCTGAGTGCAATGGCTAGTCATTTAGCTGGTGTGTAATAAGGAACTGCAGACGCCGGTTTAAACCGAAGATAGACCAGTGTACAGTTATTGCGTACAGTTCTGGTCTCCTAATCTGAGGAAAGACATTCTTGGCATAGAGGGGGTACAGAGAAGGTTCACCAGACTGATTCCTGGGATAGCAGGACTTCCATATGAAGAAAGACTGGATAGACTCGGCTTGTACTCGCTGGAATTTAGAAGATTGAGGCGGGATCTTATAGAAACTTACAAAATTCTTAAGGGGTTGGACAGGCTAGATGCAGGAAGATTGTTCCTGATGTTGGGGAAGTCCAGAACAAGGGGTTACAGTTTAAGGATAAGGGGGAAGTCTTTTAGGACTGAGATGAGAAAAACATTTTTCACACAGAGAGTGGTGAACCTGTGGAATTCTCTGCCACAGAAGGTAGTTGAGGCCAGTTCATTGGCTATATTTAAGAGGGAGTTGCCAAGAGGATGTGTCCCTTGTGGGTAAAGGGATCAGGGGGTATGGAGAGAAGGCAGGTACAGGATACTGAGTTGGATGATCAGCCATGATCATATTGAATGGCGGTGCAGCTCGAAGGGCCGAATGGCCTACTCTTGCACCTATTTTCTATGTTTCTATAGACACAAAATGTTGGAGTAACTCAGCGGGACAGGCAGCATCTCTGGAGAGAAGGAATGGGTGACGTGACATCTCCAAGTTTGTGGATGACATAAAGCTGGGTGGCAGCGTGAGCTGTGATGAGGATGCTATGAGGCTGCAGGGTGACTTGGACAGGTTGGGGGAGTGGGCAGATGCATGGCAGATGTCGATAAATGTGAGGTTAGCCACTTTGGTGGCAAGAACAGATTATTAAGAAGATTCTAAAGAAGGGTCTCGACCCGAAACGTTGCCCATTCCTTCTCTCCGTAGGTGCTGCCTGTCCCGCTGTGTTACTCTGGCTTTTCATGTCTATATTCTGTTGTTTAGTTAGCGTCGTGCAGTGTTCAGGAGCCTGATGGTTGTAGGGAAGAAGCTGTTCCTGAAGCTGGAGGTCACGGTTCTCAGGCTCCTGTTCCCTGCTCCTTCTTCCCGATGGTAGGAGTGAGATGAGAGCGCGGCTGTGGTGGTGTGGGTTGGACTTTATCTTGCACTAAATGTTATTCCCTTTATCCAGTAAACGGCTGGATTGTAATCGTGTCTAGTCTTTCCGCTGACTGGATAGCACGTAACAAATGCTTTTCACTGTACCTCAGTACACGTGACAATAAACCAAACTAAACTTTGTATAGGAAGGAATTGCAGATGCTAGTTTAAACCAAAGATAGACACAAAATGCTGGAGTAACTCAGCGGGACAGACAAGCATCGTTGGAGAAAAGGAATGGGTGACGTTTCGGGTCGAGACCCTTAACCTAAACTTTGAAGATGCTGGCTGCCATTCTTGAGGCAGCGTCTCCACAGATCCCATCGATGGTGAGGAGGTCAGGACCCGTGATGGACTTCCTATCCTTTACCCTTCCAATGTGCCTTGGAGACAGCACAGAACTCGCCCTTCGGCCCACCCTGGCCTTGCTAACCATCAAGATTCCACAGTCCTTCCAGGTGAGGCAGAGGTTCACTTGCACCTCCTCCAACCTCATCTACTGCATCCGCTGTTCATGATGTGGACTCTTATACATCGGCGAGACCAAACGCAGACTGGGCCATCGTTTCGCTGAACACCTTTGCTCGGCCCGCGTGAACCAACCTGATTAAGTTCCATCTGCTATTTCTCTGCCAACGGATCAGCGCCATCCCGCGAGGGTTCTCCTCACTGTCAACCACACAGGCAGTTTCCTTTGGCATCTGCCAATGCAATTGGCCCGTAGCACAGGAACAGGCCTTTCAGCCCACAATGTCCGTGCTGAACACGACGCCAAGTTAAACTAATCTCCTCTGCCTGCACATTTTAGACAATAGACAATAGACAATAGGTGCAGGAGTAGGCCATTCGGCCCTTCGAGCCAGCACCGCCATTATATGTTTTCATGGCTGATCATTCCCAATCAGTACTCCGTTCCTGCCTTCCCCCCATATCCCCTGACTCCGCTATCTTTAAGAGCCCTATCTAGCTCTCTCTTGAAAGTATCCAGAGAACCGGCCTCCACCGCCCTCTGAGGCAGAGAATTCCACAGACTCACAACTCTCTGTGAGAAAAAGTGTTTCCTCGTCTCTGTTCTAAATGGCTTACCCCTTATTCTTAAACGGTGGCCCCTGGTTCTGGACTCCCCCAACATCGGGAACATGTTTCCAGCTTAGTTTAGTTTAATTTAGTTTAGAGATACAGCGCAGAAACAGGCCCTTTGGCCCACCGAATCCGAACCGACCAGAGATCGCCGCACACTAACACTATCCTGCGCTCACACTAGAGACAATTTACACTTACACCAATTATCCTACAGACCTGCACGTCTTTGGAATGTAGGAGGAAACCGAAGATCTCGGAGAAAACCCACGCAGGTCACGGGGAGAACGCACAAACTCTGTACAGACAGCGCCCGTAGTCGGGATGGAACCCGGGTCTCTGGCGCCGTGAGGCGGTGACTCTGCCGCTGCGCCACCGAGCCGCTCTATGATCCATGACCCATATCCATGTGCCACTGAAACGCCACTCTCGTATCTGCATCCACCACCGCCCCTGGCAGCGCGTTCCAATTTTACTCTCCAAGTAAAAAGCTTGTTCCTGAATTGGAGATGGCCAATTTCATAAATGACCCAAAGTCAACAGCGATAACTATTCCTTCACTCCATAGATGCTGCCTCACCTGCTGAGTTTCTCCACCAGCGATAGCAACACAAGTCACTCAGGAGCACTCTGGCGACTTCTCTTTGGTACATGTTCTATGGGCTGAGAAACCACGAAGAGATGCAATTCTATCTTAGACAGCACAGGAACAGGCCCTTCGGCCCACAATGTCCGTGCCGAACACGATGCCAAGTTAAACTAATCCCCTGCACGTGATCCGTGTCCCTCCGTTCCCTGCATGTCCACGCACCTGTCTAAAAGCCTCTTAAACACCACTATGGTATCTGCCTCCACCACCGCCCCCGGCAGCGCGTTCCACGCACCCACCACCTTGTGAAAAAATCACCCCCTTTAAACTTTGCCCCTCTTACCTTAAAACTACACACTCTCATCTTTGACATTTATACCCTGGGGAAAAAAGATCTACTGCATCTTCTGACTGGGTCCTGATAGTATTGAGGTCATTATTTTTGTTGTTTATGTTATATTCTGTATGTGCAAGCCATTTACAGGCCTGCTCTCTCTCTCTGCAAGTAAGAATTTCACTGTTCTGTTGTCAGCGCTTGTGGCAATTAAACACTCTCGAGCCTGTCCATACCTGCATATATAGGCACATAGATAGGACAGGTTTGGAGGGATATGGACCAATCGCAGGCAGGTGGGACTAGTGTAGCTGGGACATGTTGGCTGGTGTGGGCAAGTTGAGCCGAAGGGCCTGTTCCCACACTGTATCGCTCTATGACTAATAATTTTATATACTTCTATCAAACCTCTGATGATGCAGAGAAAATAATCCAAGTTCATCCAACCTCTCCCTGTAGCGAGCATCCTCTACTCCAGGCAGCATTCTGGTAAACCTCCTCTGTATCCCCTCCTGTAATGGGGTGACCAGAACTGTAATTAGACATTTTTTCCTCAGAATACAAGGACGTTCCTTTAGAAAGGAGATGAGGAGGAATTTCTTTAGTCAGAGGGTGGTGAATCTGTGGAACTCATTGCCACAGACGGCTGTAGCATTTTACTATTTGGTACGTTTCAATGAGGTCCCCCCTCATTCTTCTAAACTCCAGTGAGTACAGGCCCAGTGCTGTCAAACACTATAGGTTAACCCACTCATTCCTGGGAACGTTCTTGTAAAACCTCCTCTGGACCTTCTCCAGAGCCAGCACATCCTTCCTCAGATATGGGGCCCAAAACTGCTCACAATATTCCAGATGTAGCCTGACCAGAGCCTTATAGAGTCTCAGCATTAGAAACATTGACAATAGGTGCAGGAGTAGGCCATTCGGCCCTTCGAGCCAGCACCGCCATTCAATGTGATCATGGCTGATCATCCCCAATCAGTACCCCGTTCCTGCCTTCTCCCCATATCGCCTGACTCTGCTATCTTTAAGAGCCCTATCTAGCTCTCTTGAAATGTCCAGAGAACCGGCCTCCACCGTCCTCTGTGGCAGAGAATTCCACAGACTCACAACCCTCTGTGTAAAAAAGTGTTTCCTCATCTCCGTTCTAAATGGCTTACCCCTTATTCTTAAACTGTGGCCCCTGGTTCTGGACTCCCCCAACATCGGGAACAAGTTTCCTGCCTCCAAACCCTTAATAATCTGCTATGTTTCAATAAGATCCCCTCTCATTCTTCTAAATTCCAGAATATACAAGCCCAGCCGCTCCATTCTCTCAGCATATGACAGTCCCGCCATCCCAAGAATTAACCTTGTGATCCTACGCTCCACACCCTCAATAGCAAGATTGTCCTTTCTCAAATTTGGAGACCAAACTTGCACACAAGGACAAAGGACATTTATTGTCACATACACCAATTGGTGTAGTGAAATTTGTCTTGCCATTGCAGCACATAAAGATAAGTGATAACATTAAATAATTTAACATAAAACATAAAAAACATCCCCCCACAATGGTTCCCATTATGAGGGAAGGCACAAAGTCCAGGCCCCATCCCCAGTTCACCCATAGTCGGGCCTATTGAGGCCTCCACAGTCGCCGCTACGGGGGCCGGTGTTACAGGCCGTTCTTCGCCGGGTGATGGTGCTCCGGCGTCGGGAGAACCCTGTCAGCAGCTCGGGGTGCCTGTACCGGCCACTTCCTTGCTGGAGACCGCGGCTTCCGACGCCAACAGGCCACGCTGGATGGAGCTCCACAACTGGCGATCTCGCCGAGAGATCCCAGGCTCCCGATGTTAAAGTTCAGCGCCGCCGCCCGCGGCCGGCCGCCCCACAGTCCCGCAGCTCCGTGATGTTCTCCTGCGGTCTTCAGCTCACCGGAGCTCCAGCGCAGCGACCCAGGCAAGGCATCGCCCGCTCCGCTCTGCGAGGGCGCTCCAGCGCTGCACTGCTGCCGAAGCCGAGGTTCTGGCCGGTCCCCCCAGGAAACGCCGCTCCAGGCCCGCTGGTAGGCCGCGAGGACGGGTTGATAGTGCAGCCCGGAGAAAGCTGCCTCTCCGACCAGGTAGGGACCCCCAGATCCCGTTTACCCAACTTGACACCATTCAGATAATAATCTGCCTTCCTGTTTTTGCTACCAAAGTGGATAACCTCACATTTATCCACCTTAAACTGCGTCTGCCATGCATCTGCCCACTCACCCAAACTGTCCATAGCATCCTCCTCACAGTTCACACTGCCACCCAGCTTTGTGTCATCTGCAAATTTGCTAATGTTACTTTAATTTGCTCATGACGTTTTTAAGAAGGAACTGCAGATGCTGGAAAATAGAAGGTAAACAAAAATGCTGGAGGAACTCAGCGGGTTGAGGCAGCATATATGGAGCGAAGGAATAGGTGATGTTTCGTGAGGTAGCATCTATGGAGCGAAGGAAATAGGCGACTTTTCGGGTCGAGACCCGTTAGGGTCTCGACCCGAAACGTCGCCTATTCCTTCGCTCCATAGATGCTGCCTCACCCACTGAGTTTCTCCAGCATTTTTATCTACCTTTAATTTGCTCATGTTACTTTTAAACTTATGGGAAACTGATGGGGAAAATGAGGCTGAAAATTAACCATAACCTTATTTAAAGCAGGCACTCACCTGAAGGGACCAATGATCTGTCCCAGCGCCTATTACCTTTGTACTTGTGTCTCTTGAGTGTAAGAGCATACACCATTCTATAGTGGCAGGGTATTATATCGTTCAAGAGATTGCTCCCTCAAGCCACTCTGAGAAAACATGGGGTGAGGAGAATGGCCTACTCCTGCACCTATTGTCTAACTTCCTCCAACCTCATCTATTGCATCCGCTGCTCTAGGTGTCAACTGCTCTACATCGGTGAGACCAAGCGCAGGCTTGGCGATCGCTTCGCCCAACACCTCCGCTCGGTCCGCAACATTTTTTTATATTTCAAAATATACTTTATTCAAATGATAAATAATATACAATACATTAACCTTGCGGAAAATCCATCCGACATTTTCGGAGGCTGTACAATAGATCAATACAGTTTCTTTTCCCCAAATTTCCACCAATCAGTCCCCCACTCGTGCCACAGTGGCGTGGGATACCTTCCCTTATATTGAGGGGCGTCTCCACCATACTGAACCCCCCATGTCCAGCAGCGGAAGGGCCTTAGACTGTGGCCCTCCCCCACCGAGCCTTGGCGTTGGCTGCACCGAGCTTCAGTGCGTCCCTCAGCACGTACTCCTGCAGTCTGCAGCGGGCCAGTCGGCAACATTCCCTGACGGACATCTCGCTCTGCTGGGTGGTGAACAATGCTCGGGCAGACCAAAGGGCGTCTTTTACCGAGTTGATGACCCTCCAGCAGCACTCGATGTCAGCCTCTGAATGTGTCCCTGGGAACAGTCCGTAAATCACAGAGTCCTCTGTGACGGAGCCGTTCGGGATAAAGCGTACCAGGGACCCTTGCATTTTTCTCCAGACTCTTTTAGCAAACCCACACTCTGTGAAGAGGTGGGCAACCGTCTCCTCTCCATAGCAGCCGTCCCGAGGGCAGCGTGCGCTGGTAGTGAGGTTCCGACGATGCAGGAAGGATCTGACTGGGAGGGCTCCCCTCACCGCCAGCCAAGCCAGGTCTTGGTGCTTGTTGTTGAGTTCTGGCGATGAGGCATTTTGCCAGACAAGCTGGGCAGTCAGCTCAGGGAACCACGCCACCGGGTCCATAGAGTCCTTTCCCTGCAATGCCTGCAGGACATTCTGTGCTGACCACTGCCCGATGGACATGTGGTCAAAGGTGTTGGTCCGGAAGAACCCTTCCACCGACGACAGATGGGGCGGCAATGTCCAGCTGACTGGCACATTGCGTGGCACCTGCGCCAGGCCCATCCTTCTCAACACCGGGGACAGGTAGAACCTCAGCAGGTAGTGACACTTGGTGCCCACGTGCCTTGGCTCTACACTCCGCCTGATGCAGCCACACACGAAGGTGGCCATCAGAATGAGGGCGACGTTGGGCACGCTTTTACCCCCGTTGTCTGCCGACTTGTACATTGTGGTCCGTCGCACCCGGTCCATCCCCGACCCCCAGATGAACTGGAAGATGGCCCGGGTGATCCCTGTGGCGTATGAGGGAGGGACAGGCCACACATGTGCCAAGTACAGCAGCCCCGAGAGCACCTCACACCTGATGACCAAATTCTTTCCCGTTATGGAGAGGGAGCGTTGCCTCCACAGCTCCAGCTTCCCCCCCACCCTGGCTATCCGCTCCAGCCAATTTTTGTTACATGCCTCAGCCCCCCCGAACCAGATCCCCAGCACCTTCAAGAAGTCAGGCTCGGTCCGCAACAACCAACCTGATCTCCCGTTGGCTCAGCACTTCAACTCCCCCTCCCATTCCCAATCCGAACTTTCTGTCCTGGGCCTCCTCCATGGCCAGAGTGAGTCCCACCGTAAATTGGAGGAGCAGCACCTCATATTTCGCTTGGGTAGTTTACACCCCAGCGGTATGAACATTGACTTCTGCAATTTCAGGTAGTCCCTGCTTTCTCCCTCCTTCCCCTCCCCTTCCCAGCTCTCCCACAACCCACTGTCTCCGCCTCTTCCTTTCTTCTTCCCGCCCGCCCCCCACCACATTAGTCTGAAAAAGGGTCTTGACCCGAAACGTTGCCTTTTTCCATCTCTCCATAGACGCTGCCTCACCCACTGAGTTGCTCCAGCATTTTTGTCTACTTGGGGCGAGGAGAGTGTCGTTTTACGCAAGGGAGCTCTCCTCGCTTCTCAGAAGATAAATCTTCATCACGCAGTCTTTTGATGAATGGTTTGTTCACTGTTGAAGAAAAACAGTAAGATATTCATCGAACCTTCTTCTTCCGCTTGTACACTTTAATCTTCGTCAGACCCCAGCATGTCGCCTAGAAATGTTAGAAAACTCCACATGTCTCCGCATGGTCGAAAGATATTCCTTCTACCATGCCTCCTCCAAAGGAAACTTCAAGGCAAATGCCATAAATGATGACATACAAAATTAATCCAGATGGCCACGACACATTCTGCTGTTGATCACATTTAGCATCACCCCCATTGATCTCATTTACTTTCCAGTGCCACAGTTACGATCACAGCACAGTGACGCAACATAGACAATAGGTGCAGGACGAGGCCATTCGGCCCTTCGGCCAAGCACCGCCATTCATTGTGATCATGGCTGATCGTCCCCAATCAATAACCCGTGGCAGCCTTCTCCCCATATCCCTTGATTTCACCATTCCCTAGAGCTCTATCTAACTCTCTCTTAAATCCATCCAGTGATTTGGCCTCCACTGCCCTCTGCGGCAGGGAATTCCACAAATTCACGACAAGACTGAGGTGAGAAAGTTTTTTCTCACCTCAGTCTTAAATGACCTCCCCTTTATTCTAAGACTGTGGCCCCTGGTTCTGGACTCGCCCAACATTGGGAACATTTTTCCTGCATCCAGCTTGTCCAGTAGAGTCGTTTTCTTACCGAGCCAGAGACTGGGTTTACTATGATTGCTGTCTGTGCGCAGCCCGCACGCTCTCGTTACATCCCTATTTTTGTATTGTAGTCCTCTTGAAATAAATGCGAGCGTTGCGTTTGCCTTCCTTGAGGCCAACATGACTACCTTCTCAGCGTGGGGGGGGGGGGGGATTTTAGGTGGGCAATAAATACTGACTTGCTCCTGATGCCCAAATCAATTAATATTTCCCCAACAGATCCATTTTGACAAGAGTCGAATTCCTAAAGGGCCTGTCCCACTTCACGACCTCTGCCGAGTTTGCCCTTGACTCATACTCACAGCATGGTCGTCACGAGGTCGTAGGTAGGTCGTAGCAGGCCGTGATGTTAGTCGTAGGCACTCGTGGCTTCAAGTAGGTCGGGGCGTGTTTTTCTAGCCTGATGAAAAATGTCCACGAGTAAAAAAGGTCGTGAATTAGGTTGTGAAAGTGGGACAGGCCCTTAAAACTGTGGAATTCTGTGTCTGTGAAATTTTCTGCCTCAGCGGGCGGTGGAGGCAGGTTCTCTGGAGAGAGAGCTAGATAGGGCTCTTAAAAATAGCGGAGTCAGGGGATATGGGGAGAAGGCAGGAACGGGGTACTGATTGGGGATGATCAGCCATGATCACATTGAATGGCGGTGCTGGCTCGAAGGGCCGAATGGCCTACTCCTGCACCTATTGTCTATAACAGCCACAAGAAAAAGAAACAGAACCGACAACTTAGTAAATAAATGATTTATTTCCAGTCAGAAAGATAAATCTTTAAATATCTATATGTAAATTAATTTTAAAAGATTCATTTTAATCATTTAATTTGATATATTAATACTGCACAGACAGGACGGTACAGGAAAATATGAAGTACAGTTTTGAATGTTAGAAGCAAGACAGACAAAAACTACCGACGAAGTAAAGGGTTTGACTGGGAGGGAGAGAAGTGAATGGAGCAGTCAGAGCTCAGCTCTTCCGTCAGTCTGACCAACAAGTGCAACTCCGTTAATGGTCCTGACGCGCGCGCGCCCACACTTATCAACCCCCTCCATCTCCGGGTAACCATCGGGGAGAGAGTAGACAAAAAATGCTGGAGAAACTCAGCGGGTCAGGCAGCATCTCTGGAGAACATGGATAGATGACGTTTCAGGTCGGGACCATTCTTTGAGAAACTCAGCGGCCCCGAAACGTCACCTATTCCTTCGCTCCATAGATGCTGCAACCCGCTGTGTTTCTGCAGCATTTTCGTCTACCTTCGATTTTTCCAGCAACTGCGGTTCCTTCTTAAACATCGGTGGGAGAGTGATGCCCCCCCCCCAGGGTGACCACACAGAGAGAACATTCAGCAGGTTTAAGCTCGCCTTCAAGCGCACTCAAAGAGTGCAACAAAAAAGATACAGAGTGCTGGAGTAACTCAGCGGGTCAGGCAGCATCTGTGGAGAACATGGATAGGTGACGTTTCACAGAGTGCTGGAGTAACTCAGCGGGTCAGGCAGCATCTGTGGAGAACATGGATAGGTGACGTTTCACAGAATGCTGGAGTAACTCAGCGGGTCAGGCAGCATCTCTGCATGGAAGAAATGGGTGACGTTTCGGGTCAAGACCCTTCTTCAGACTGTGTCTGGGGAGATAGAGATAAGGAAGTTTAAGGTGTGAAAGCAAGACAAAGGAGAAGGTGATTAAGGAAAATGCAGAATAGATCAGTTGACCAGGAGAAGGTGACAAGAGATAAAATGTAATCAAGGACAGTCAGACTGGTTGGAGAGGTGGGAAGGGGGAGAGAGGGAAAGCAAGAGATACTTTAAGTTAGAGAAGTCTATGTTCATACCGCTGGGGTGTAAGCTGCCCAAGCGAAATATGAGGTGTTGTTCTTCCAATTGTATCCAGCATTGTATCCATATAACAACCATATAACAATTACAGCACGGAAACAGGCCCTCTCGGCCCTTCCAGTCCGTGCCGACCATTTGTTTTCCCCTAGTCCCATCTACCTGCACTCAGACCATACCCCTCCATTCCCTTCACGTCCATATACCTATCCACTTTACTCTTAAATGTTAAAATCGATCCTGCCTCCACCACTTCTGCTGGAAGCTGATTCCACACAGCCACCACCCTCTGAGTAAAGAAGTTCCCCCTCACGTTACCCAAAGATCCAGAGATGCTGCTTGTCCCGCTGTTACTCCAGCATTTTGAGTCTATCTTCGGTATCAACCAGCATCTGCAGTTCCTTCCGGCACATGGAAAGGTGACATTTTTGGTCGGGACCCTTCCTCAACATGGATAGGTGATGTTTTGCTCCCCTGAACTAGACCTCCTGGATCTCTCAGTTGCTAAAACCCGCCCTCACCTCCATCCACCCATCACTCAGTCCAAAGAAGGGTCCCGACCTGAAACGTCACCTATCCATGTTCTCCACAGATGCTGCCTGACCCGCTGAGTTACTCCAGCACTCTGTGCTTTATTTCGCCCCCCCACCACTCCCCCCAGTAAACCAGCATCTGCAGTTCCTTGAGTCTCACTTGTTTGGCAGAGAGATGGAGGGGTAGGGAAGGCCAGCGTCTGGTGATGGAGCCGTGAGAGGCAGACAGGAACACTCACCTGGCAAGGATCTAAGAAAGCGACACGCGCACACGCACACGCATACACGCACACGGAGGAACGAGCACGGACAACGTCACCTACTCCGAATATATATTAGCACAGACACGCACACGCACACATATCTACGAGATTGAGTCACAAATAGTTTTTGCCCCATAGATTATGACAACACCTTGCCAGTGGTGGGCGAGTGAGTGAGTGAGTGAGTGAGTGAGGGGCTGGTCTGCTCTCCCGCCACCCATGGGTGCTGGGCTCTGAGAGCTGGGCTCACTGCGGGAGGGGTGGGGTAAAGTGGAGAGGGGGTAGAGGGAGGGAGGGGTGGGGAGGAGGAGGTGGAGGTGGGGGCAGTGGGGAGTGGGAGGGGGAGGTATGGGGGTAGCGGGCTTGTACAGGAGATACTTAAGGGAGGGTGGGGTGGGACGGACCACCAAGGGGGAGGGTTCACCGGGGGGGGGGGGGGGGGGGGGGTTGCTGTCTGACGGGACGTGTCTGGTACAGGCGGTATTTTGTCTGACCGGGCGTGCCGCACGGCATGGTATCCCGTGAGCATGGCGTGTCTGATCTACACGTCATGCACTGCGTGTGACAGGACACGTCCCCCACACACGCATGAGGACTGTCACACACGCCGTGTCTGGCGTGATGTCTTATACACACACACGTATGTAATCCACGTGTCCGTGCCTGATGCGGGCCGTGTATCCTGTCTCTCTCTCTCTCTCTCATACCCCGCTATCCCATCCCGTCCACCCCTCCCCCTCCCCCACAGGGCTCACTGACCCACAGCAGTTTAGAGGGATGAGGGAGGACCTCATTGAAACTTCCCGAATAGTGAAAGGCCTGGATAGAGTGCATGTTTCCATTGGTGGGAGAGTCTAGGACCAGAGGGCACAGCCTCAGAATTAAAGGTTGTGCCTTTAGGACGGAGAAGAGGAGGAATGTCTTTAGTCAGAGGATGGTGAATCTGTGGAATTCATTACCACAGACGGCTGTGGAGGCCATTGAGTATATTTAAGGTGCATATTGACAGATTGTTGATTAGTACGGGTGTCAGGGGTTATGGGGAGAAGGCAGGAGAATGGGGTTAGGAGGGAGAGATAGATCAGCCGTGATTGAATGGCGGAGTAGACTCAATGGGCCGAATGGCCTAATTCTGCTTCTAGAACGTATACACTCGAGTGCGGGGGTGGGTTACAGAGCCCATGTCACGGGCTCCAGACTCAGGGGGCCAGGCACACAGACAGCGCCTGGTTTTTGTCCCAGTGGGTGAAGACACACACACAGCACCAGCAGGTCAAGGACGGACACAAGATGCTGGAGTAACTCAGCGGGACAGGCAGCAGGAATGGGTGACGTTTCGGGTCCAGTCTGAAGACTGATCTCGACTGGAAACACACGGCACGTTGACTTTAAAGATGTTCTCCTCCTCTCTCTGACGAGAGTTCTGCAACTTTCTCTCTCGCTGCTCCCCCTCTGCGATCATTCATTGTTCGTTACCTCTCTACATCCTCGTCCAGATCTCTCATTTCCCTTATCGCTGATGAAGGGTGTCGACCCTTTTACACTCTGGAGTTTAGAAGGATGAGAGGGGATCTTATTGAAACATACAAGATTATTAAGGGTCTGGACACGCTACAGGCAGGAAACATGTTGCCAATGTCTGGGGAGTCCAGAACCAGGGGATACAGTTTAAGAATAAGTGGTAAGCCATTTGGAGACGAGGAAACACTTTTTCACTTAGAGAGTTGTTAATCTGTGGAATTCTCTGCCTTATGGAGGCCAATTCTCTGGTTGCTTTCAAGCTAGATACGGGTTCTCTGGATACTTTCCAGAGAGAGCTAGATAGGGCTCTTAAAGATAGTGGAGTCAGGGGATATGGGGAGAAGGCAGGAACGGGGTACTGATTGGGGATGAACAGCCATGATCACAGTGAATGGCGGTGCTGGCTCGAAGGGCCGAATGGCCTACTCCTCCACCTATTGTCTATTGACCCAAAACGTCACCCATTCCTTCTCTAGAGATGCTGCCTGTTCTGCTGAGATACTCCAGCATTTAGTGTCTCTCTCCAGTTAAAACCAGCAGAGGCAGTTCCTTCCCACACCAGTGGGTCAAGCGGTGCGGTGGGTGCGAGGACAGCCAGTGACGGAGTGGGTGAGTGGGCTCGCTGGGACTCAGTCCCTGCGAGCGGCGCACACACCTCTGGGGGAAGGAGGTCGAGTGTTTTATTGAAGGGGCGAGCTGGGACTCGCTCCCGAATGGAGACAAAACCTTGGCAGCCGGGTACCCAGAGGTTGAAAAATCAAACAGATAACAAACAAAAAAAACGCAGCAGCTGGAAACCTGAAATTTAAATTAAAAAGTAGAATGCCCGAATAAACCTCAGGTCAGGCAGCATCTGCGGAGAGAGCAGCAGTTCTGGTGCAGAGTCCCAGAGAGGACTCGTTCACTGCGATTCTCACTCCACAGATGCTGCAATAGTTTGATACTGGCGGGAAGGAGAGTGGGGGGGGGGGGGGGGGGGGGTGGGGAGGTAGGGGTGGCCGGGACGAGGGGGGGGGGGGGGGGAAGGGAAGATTGAGAGATGATTCACTGTAGATCACCAGTTCAGTTTAAAATATTCACTGATCTTTGCTCCTTGTTATGTGTGCGCATGCAGCCACAGCGGCGCGCGTGCCCAGCCACCCACTGCATGCATGCCCAGCTACCCGCTGCATGCCCACCAGTGCATGTCCTTCAATGCATGCCCAGCTACCCGCCCACTAGTGCTTGCCCTTCACTGCATGCCCACGGTGCAGTGCACTGCCCCCTCCCCACAGCCCGAGAGCGGGACAGATCTTTCCCCAGGTGGGCACAGCTGGCAGTGCCCCTGCATTGGTCCTCGGTGGTGGGGGGGGGGGGGGGGGGGGGGGGAGATCCCACGGAAGCTCGACGTACCAGCGGGGCGATGAGGGATCTGTCCCCGGTGCCAACTCTCCCCCTCACCCAGCGACGGTCCTGGGGGAGGGGGGGGGGGGAGACGGGGGAGGGGAGGGGAGGGGGGGACACAGGGCGGGTGACGGCAGGGTCTGACGACGGGCTAGATGATGGTGGCGTTGATGATTATCTCCGGGTTCTCGATCTGCCGCTTGCTCTGGATCACCCGCAGCTCCAACTGGGCGGCAGTGGGGCTCTTACCAGGGCCAGCCATCGCTACAGGGGGAGAGAGAGGGAGAGGGGGAGAGGGAGAGAGGGAGGGACAGGGAGGGAGGGAGAAATAGAGGGAGACAGTGAGTCAGCTACGGTTGGAACACACATTCCATCACACACTCCCAGGGCTGGGACAGCACAGGGTAGATGGTACATAGAAACATAGATAATAGGTGCAGGAGTAGGCCATTCAGCCCTTCGAGCCTGCACCGCCATTCAATATAATCGTGGCTGATCATCCACAATCAGTACTCCGTTCCTGCCTTGATTCCGTTAGCCCTAAGAGCTCCATCTAACTTTCTTTTGAATGCATCCAGTGAATCGGCCTCCACTGCCTTCTGAGGCGGAGAATTCCACAGATTCACAACTCTTGGATGAAAAAGTTTTTCCTCGTCTCCATTCTAAATGGCTTACCCCTTATTCTTAAACAGTGGCCCCTGGACTCCCCAAACATCGGGAACATGTTTCCTGCCTCTAGCGTGACCCATCCCTCAATAATTGTATATGTTTCAATAAGATCCCCTCTCATCCTTCTAAACTCCAGAGTATACAAGCCCAGCCGCTCCATTCTCTCAGCATATGACAGTCTCGCCAACTCGGGAATTAACCTTGTAAACCTACGCTGCACTCCCTCAATAGCAAGAATGTCCTTCCTCAAATTAGGGGACCAAAACTGTACACAATACTCCAGGTGTGGTTTCACTAGGGCTCTGTACAACTGCAGAATGGCTTCTTTGCTCCTATACTCAACTCCTCTTGTTGTGAAGACCAACATGCCATATGCTTTCTTCACTGCCTGCTGTACCTGCAGGCTTACTTTCAGTGACTAATGTACAAGGACCCCCAGATCCCGTTGTACCTCCCCTTTTCCCAACTTGACACCATTTAGATAATAATCTGCTTCCTGTTCTTGCTACCAAAGTGGATAACCTCACATTTATCCACATTAAACTGCATCTGCCATGCATCTGCCCACTCCCCCAACCTGTCCAAGTCACAGCATCTTCCTCACAGTTCACATTGCCACCCAGCTTTGTGTCATCTGAAAATTTGCTAATGTTACTTTTAACTCCTCCATTTAAATAATTAAAATCTATTGTAAATAGCTGCGGTCCCAGCACCGAGTCTTGCGGTACCCAACTAGTCACTGCCTGCCTTTCTGAAAGGGACCCGTTAATCCCTACTCTTTGCTTCCTGTCTGCCAACCAATTTTCTATCCATGTCAGCACTCTAACCCCAATACCATGTGCCCTAATCTTGCCCACTAATCTCCTGTGTGGGACCTTATCAAAGGCTTTCTGAACGTCCAGGCACTCTACATCCACTGGCTCTCCCTTGTCCATTTTCCTAGTTACGTCCTCAAACTATTTCAGAAGATTAGTCAAGCATGATCTCCCCTTCGTAAATCCATGCTGACTCGGACCGATCCTGTTACAAATGTGCGACTATTTCATCTTTTATAATTGACTCCAGCATCTTCCCCACCACCGATGCCAGGCTAACTGGTCTACAATTCCCTGCTCTCTCTCTCCCGCCTTTCTTATTGGAGCAGGTTGTTTGAGGGGAAAGAACATCAGCCAATTGGGATGTTTTTAAAAGTGTGCTGACAAAAGCTCAGGATATTCAGTTTTAGAGTATTGTGTACAGTTTTGGAGTGAAGGGCAAAGCAGGCATAGGTGAGGAAGCTTGGCTGACGAGAGAGTGTAAGGCATTGGTGAAGAATAAGGAGGATGCGTGGGTCTGGTCCAGGCAGCTGCGATCAAGTGCATCCCTGGAGGAGTTTGGGGAATTCAAGAATAAAGAGAAAAAGATCAGGGCAGAAAGAGGCCAGGAGATTGCTCAAGCGGGTTAGCATTAAGGACAAGCTCAAGAGATTTCAGCTCAAGAGACATAAAGGGTTAAAGGGTAACTTGAGAGAGAGTGGGACCTCTCAGGAATAAAAAGCGGTCGCCTCTGTGTGGAGCCACAGGAGATGGGCAAGGTCCTCAGTGAGTGTTTCTCTTCTGTAGTTAGACAGGAGAAAGACAGTAGGACGGAGGAAATTGGAGCAGTCACTGGAAGAGTGTTGAGAGCGGTCAGTGTTACCGTCGAGGAAGTACTGAAGGTGCTGTCGTGTATGAAGGTAGACAAATCTCCGGGGCCTGATCAGATATATCGGAGGACATTGCGGGAAACGAGAGGGGAAATTGCGGGAGCCCTGGTTTGAAATTTATGAGCGATCCTTAAATACAGGAGAGGTGCCGGAAGACTGGAGGGTGGCAAATGTTGTACCTCTTTTCAAGAAGGGCTGCAGGAAAAATGCTGGGAACTATAGGCCGGTGAGCTAGTTGGTAAGTAGACAAAAGTGCTGGAGAAACTCAGCGGGTGCAGCAGCATCTATGGAGCGAAGGAAATAGGCACGTTTCGGGCCGAAACCCTTCCGAGTTTCGTCCTGAAACAGTCGCCTATTTCCTTCGGGGTTTCGGCCTGAAACGTTGCCTATTTCCTTCGCTCCATAGATGCTGCCTCACCCGCTGAGTTTCTCCAGCACTTTTGTCTACCTTCGATTTTCCAACATCTGCAGTTGCTTCTTGAACACTACGATGGCGGGCAGCTGGACCTGGACTTACCATCTCCTAATCGAGGAAGGACCATTGCTATTAAGGCCAATTCACGGGTTGCTTTCAAGAGAGATATTTAGCTGTTGCGGCAAACGGAATCAAGTGATATTGGGCAAAAGTAGGAACGGGGTATTGATTTTGGATGATCAGCCATGTTTCTATGTGGTATATTTGGACTTCAGCAAAACATTCAACAAGGTTCCGCAAGGTCGGCTGCTCTGGAAGGTTAGATCGCGTGGGATCCAAGCAGAGATAGCTGAATGGACAGGAAAAATTGGCTCCATGGAAGGACGCAGAGGGTGATGGTGGGAGGTTCCTTCTCAGACTGGAGGCCTGTGACTAGTAGTGTGCCTCAGGGTTTGGTGCTGGGCCCGTTACTGTTTGTCATCTACAACAATGATTTGGATGAGAACATACAGGGCAAGATTAGCAAGTTTGCTGATGATACAAAAGTTAGTGGTTTTGCATATAGTGAAGATGGTGCCAGGTGCTGGCTCGAAGGGTCGAATGGTCTACTCCTGCACCTATTGTCTATTGACTACAAGGTCTGAGTTATAGGGAGAGGTAGAGAGGCTGTTGAGGCAGGGACTATCCCAACGTTTAAGAAACAGTTAGACAGGCACATGGTGGATAGGACAGGTTTGGAGGGATATGGGCCAAACACAGGCAGGTGGGACTAGTGTAGCTGGGACATTGTTGGCCAGTGTGGGCAAGCTGGGCCTGTTTCCACACTGTATCACTCTGTGACTCTGTGACAGAGTGAAGGTAGACAAAAATGCTGGAGAAACTCAGCGGGTGAGGCAGCATCTATGGAGCGAAGGAATAGGTGACGTTTCATGAGACAGCATCTATGGAGTGAAGGAATAGGTGACGTTTCGGGCCGAGACCCTAACGGGTCTCGACCCAAAACATCGCCTATTCCTTCACTCCATAGATGCTGCCTCACCCGCTGAGTTTCTCCAGCATTTTTGTCTATCTTCGATTTTTCCAGCATCTGCAGTAATTTTTCTTAAACTACACATAGTGAAGTTTACACTGGCCCCGTCACACACTCCTAGGGCAGGGGCCCCGCGGGGTGGACACAGAGTGAAGCTCCCTCTACACTGCCATTCCAGAGCGTCTGCGGTGAGGTACACAGTTGCCGCTGGCATGGCGGCGGCACTGCTGGGCGCGTGGCAGGAAAGAGAAGATTGCCGCTGGTTACCCTTGGCGTTGGCGATGGTCCGCGTCACGATGTGCTGAAGGGCGGAGACTGTCTTCTCACAGGCGATCTGTGTGGGTGGGGAATGGCAGCATTAGGGTGAGGGCAGTGCCCCAGTGCAACGGGTTAGTGGCACTCACCCACCAGCACGTCCCACAGCACGGGCGTGTCAGTGTGTGTGTGTGTCAGAGTGGTGTGTGTGTGTGTGTGTGTGAGTGTGTGTGAGTGCGTGTGTGTGTGTGTGTGTGTCAGTATATGTGTGCATGTGTGTCTGTGTGTATGTGTGTGTTTGTGTGTGTGTGTGTGTGTGAGTGTGTGTGAGTGCGTGTGTGTGTGTGTCAGTATATGTGTGATGTGAGTGTGTGTGTGTGTGTGTGTGTGTAGTGTGTGTGTTGTGTGTGTGTGTCAGTATGTGTGTGTGTGTGTGTGTGTGTGTGTGTGTGTGTGTGTGTGTGCGCGCGCGTCAGTGTGTGAGCGTGTCAGTGCGTGCGTGTGTCGGTGTGCGTGCATGTGTACGTGTGCCCTCACCGTGGGCGTGGAGCCTGTGGGCAGGGTGTGGCACAGCGCGGTGTGGGGGGCAGGACATTTACCTTCAGGTTGTTGGGGTGCTGATGTGTCCAGGCCAGGAGCATGGCTGCAAACAGGTCGCCCGTGCCCACGAACACCGCCTCCACCTTGGGAATCTCCATCCGGATACGCTCCGTCACGCGGCAGCCGCCTGCCAACACTGGGCCCACAATAAACCCACCGTCACACCGGGGAATCTGCCACCCAGTGCTGCCCCCCACACCCCACACCCTGTCCCCACCCCACCCCACAATCCGTCACACCGGGGAATCTGCCACCCAGTGCTGCCCCCCACACCTGCCCCCACCCCCCCCACAATAAACCCACCGTCACACCGGGACTCTGCCACCCAGTGCTGCCCCCCCACACCCTGCCCCCCACACCCCACACCCTGTCCCCACCCCACCCCACAATAAACCCACCGTCACACCCGGGACTCTGCCACCCAGTGCTGCCCCCCACACCACACCCCACCCCACCCCAACCCCTGCCTCCTAATCTGAGGAAAGACTTTCTTGCCATAGAGGGAGTACTGAGAAGGTTCACCAGACTGATTCCTGGGATGGCAGGACTTCCATTTGAAGAAAGATTGGATAGGCTCGGCTTGTACTCGCTGGAATTTAGGAGATTGAGGGGGGATCTTATAGAGACTTACAAAATTCTTAAGGGGTTGGACAGGCTAGATGCATAAAGATTGTTCCCAATGTTGGGGAACTCCAGAACAAGGGGTCACAGTTTAAGGATAAGGGGGAAGTCTTTTAGGACCGAGATGAGAAGATCTTTATTCACACAGAGAGTGGTGAGTCTGTGAATTATCTGCCACAGAAGGTAGTTCAGGCCAGTTCATTGGCTATATTTAAGAGGGAGTTAGATGTGGCCCTCGTGTCTAAAGGGATCGGGGGTATGGAGAGAATGCAGATACAGGATACTGAGTTGGATGATCAGCCATGATCATATTGAATGGCGGTGCAGGCTCGAAGGGCCGAATGGTCTACTCCTGCACCTATTTTCTATGATTCTATGAATAAACCCACCCGTCACACCAGGACAGTCTCCCACCGCCGTCGTAGACCGATACAGCACGGAAACAGGCCCTTCGGCCCAACTCGCCCAAACCGGCCAACATGACCCATCTACACTAGTCCCACCTGCCTACATTATCCCTCCAAACCAGTCTGAAGAAGGGTTTCGGCCCGAAATGTTGCCTATTTCCTCCGCTCCATAGAAGCTGCCTCACCCACTGAGTTTCTCCAGCACTGTCAACTATCCATGTACCTGTCTAACTGTTTCTTAAATGTTGGGATAGTCACAGCCTCAACTACTTCAGATACCTATTAAATCTATGCCCCTTCACCTTCAACCTATGTCCTCTGATCCTCGATTCCCCTACTCTGGGCAAGAGACTCTGTGCATCTACCTGATCTATTCCTCTCATGATTTTATAAATTACTCTCATGATTCTCCTCCGGGAGATCATCTGGACGATCACCGAGTGTCCTCTGCGGCGGAAACCGCCTTCCAACCTGTTCAGTTGTTTTGTTAAAAAACAAAAGGCATTGATGTGGAAATGGCATGTCAAGGATTGACCACTGCCCTGGGCAGTCCTGGCCACCCAACCACTCGTGCCCTGGTGTCCACACCACCAATCTTCACCTAAAAAAAAAACGCTTGGCCCAACACCTCCTGGATAGGGCTCTTAAAGATAGCGGAGTCAGGGGATATGGGGAGAAGGAAGGAACGGGGTACTGAGTGTGGATGATCAGCCATGATCACATTAAATGGCGGTGCTGGCTAGAAGGGCTGAGTGGCCTACTCCTGCACCTATTGTCTATTAGAAACATAGAAAATAGGTGCAGGAGTAGGCCATTCAGCCCTTCGAGCCTGCACCGTCATTCAATATGATCATGGCTGATCATCCAACTCAGTATCCTGTACCTGCCTTCTCTCCATACCCCCTGATCCCTTTAGCCACATCTAACTCCCTCTTAAATATAGCCAATGAACTGGCCTCAACTACTTTCTGTGGCAGATAATTCCAGAGACGCACCACTGTGTGAAAAATATTTTTCTCATCTCGGTCCTAGGAGACTTCCCCCTTATCCTTAAACTGTGACCCCTTGTTCTGGACTTCCCCAACATCGGGAACAATCTTCCTGCATCTAGCCTGTCCAACCCCTTAAAAATTTTGTAAGTTTCTATAAGATCCCCCCTCAATCTTCTAAATTCTAGCGAGTACAAGCCGAGTCTATCCAGTCTTTCTTCATATGAAAGTCCCGACATCCCAGGAATCACACTGGTGATCCTTCTCTGTACTCCCTCAATGGCAAGAATGTTTTTCCTCAGATTAGGAAATTGTCTATTGTCAGTCCGTACTAACCAACCTGATCTCCCGGTGGCTCGGCACTTCAACTCCCCCTCCCATCCCCAATCTGACCTTTCTGTCCTGGGCCTCCTCCATGGCCAGAGTGAGGCACAGCGCAAATTGGAGGAGCAGCACCTCATATTTTGCTTTGTCATTTTGTACCCCAGCGGTATGAACATTGACTTCTCCAATTTCAGGTAGTCCCAGCTTTCTCCCTCCTTCCCCTCCCCTTCCCAGCTCTCCCACAGCCCACTGTCTCTGCCTCTTCCTTTCTACTTCCCCCCCCACCCCCCACATCAGTCTGAAGAAGGGTCTCGACCCGAAACGTCACCTATTCCTTTTCTCCATAGATGCTGCCTCTCCCGCTGAGTTTCAACGGCATTTTTTGTCTCAATGTCAGCATGACTGGGGAGATAGTGATTAACTTCAGGAGGTGAAGGGGTACACGCACCCCAGGTTGCATTGACGGCGCTGAAGTAGAGATGGTTAAAAGTTTAAAATACCTAGGTGTCAATATCGCCAACAACTTCTGTGTAAGAAGGTACTGCAGATGCTGGTAAAATCAAAGGTGGACACAAAAATGCTGGAGTAACTCAGCGGTGAGGCAGCATCTCTGAAGAGAAGGAATGGAGTCCAAAGACGACCGGAGACCCTTTTTCTGCTGCAGCCTTCATCCGCCTTCCCAGCCACTAAGGTCAGCCATCGTCCTCCGCCTGTTCCACCGTTGAGGTCTTGGTTAGATTGCTCTTTGGCAGAGACCCCCCCCCCCCCCCCTCGACCTTACCGCCATGGGTGGCCCTACCAGGAGCATAACTCCAGACGGCATCGCTCTCAGGATCTCAGGACCACACAAGCTTCTGCACCACGACAAGGTGACTATCCACGGAGAATCCCTCCAATCCCTGCATATCCTTATCCGTATCTAAAGACCACTTAAACACCACTATCGTGTCTGCCTTCACCACCACCCCAGCCACCCACCAATTTTTATTTTTATTTTTAAATCTTGACCCGCACACCTCCTTTGAACTTTGCCCCTGCCCAACCTTAAAGCTACACCTTCTGGTATGTGTGTTGGAAAGAACTGCAGATGCTGGGGTAAACCGATGATAGACACAAAAAGCTGTTGTAACTCAGCAGGACAGGTGACGAGACCCTTCTTCAGAATGGGCGATGTTTCGGGTCGAGACCCTTCTTCAGACTGATTGTGGATGATCAGCCATGATCACATTGAATGGCAGTGCTGGCTCGAAGGGCCGAATGGCCTACTCCTGCACCTATTGTCTAACCTATCTATCTATGTATCGATGTTTGACGTTTTATGTTCGTACGAAATGTTATATAATAATCAGCAAGAACGTTAACTTCCTACAAATCATCGGGGCAACATTAGTTGAGAGGGTGAAGTCATGGTTTTGGAACGACTTGTCATGGGCTCGGCAAAAGGTCAAGGCCATCACGTGCAACTCGGCAGCGGCCAGAACAGAAAATGTTTTGTTTAGTTTCCGTGAGAGGCCGCACATTGTCGACAGTCGCACAAACTGACGGCCCGTCAGCCGGGGGTTGTTCATGTTGTTGGATTCACGGGAGGTTGGTCTTGGAGGGGAGGATGCTCCTCAAACTGCGGAGCATCCTGGACAATACAGCTCACCCCCCTCCGTGATGCACTGGTCAACCTGAGGAGCACCTTCAGCAATGGACTGCTCTCACCAAGATGCAGCACAGAACGCCACAGGAGATCCTGTGGCTATCAAACTGCACAACTCCTCCCCCTTCTGACAATAGACAATAGGTGCAGGAGTAGGCCATTCGGCCCTTCCAGCCAGCACCGCCATTCAATGTGATCATGGCTGATCATCCACAATCAGTACCCCGTTCCTGCCTTCTCTCCATATCCCCTGACTCTGCTATTTTTAAGAGCCCTATCTAGCTCTCTCTTGAAAGTATCCAGAGAACAGGCCTTCACTGCTCTCTGAGGCAGAGAATTCCACAGACTCGCAACTCTCTGTGAAAAAGTGTTTCCTCATCTCCGTTCTAAATGGCCTACCCCTTATTCTTAAACTGTAGACCCTGGTTCTGGACTCCCCAAACATCGGGAACATGTTTCCTGCCTCTAGCGTGTTCATACCCTTAATAATCTTATATATTTCAATAAGATTCCCTCTCATCCTTCTAAACTCCAGCGTATACAAGCCCAGCCGCTCCATTCTCTCAGCATAGTCTCAGGGGTAGACTGAGACTGTCACTACGATGGCGGGCAGCTGGACAGATGGACAGCTAAAGCAATGACATGAGTTCCTTTCATGCAGGCAGCATGCTGACTGCTTCAGTCGTCAGCTGTTTATAATCTACGTCAGTCTCAGCTGGAGAGACTGCACGTGATGCATGCAGGTTGGTTGCTGAAGGTGCTGTCGGGGGTGGTGGTGGTGGAGACAGATACGACAGTGGCGTTTCCGAGGCTTTTGGACAGCGCGTGGATGTGGAGGGAACGGAGTGATGTGGATTTTGAGGAAGCAGACAAGATGTGGTCTTGGCATCATGTTCATCAAGGTTTGGACATGCTGGAGGCAGGAAACATGTTCCCCATGTTGGGGGAGTCCAGAACCAGGGGCCACAGTTTAAGAATAAGGGGTCGGCCATTTAGAACGGAGACGAAAGACTTTTTCACACAGAGAGTTGTGAGTCTGTGGTGCAGCGGTGAGGAACATTGTTGTCAGGTGATCGGATTGGCTGCCCGAACTACGGCCCCCGACCCTGCGAGACAAAGTCAACCCTGCACTTTAATAACTTTAACATCTCGTTGTGTTATTCATTAACCACAACTGGAAAGCTCAAGAGCGAAGGACGCTGCTCCGGTGCATCATGGGTTCGGACCTCCCCACCTTCCAGTTTAATTTAGTTTACAGATATGGAAACAGGCCCTTCGGCCCACCGAGTCCGCGACGACCATTGATCGCCCGCTCACACCTGTTCCACGTTATCCCAATTTCTCATCCACTCCCTGCACATTCGGGGCAAACCTACAAACCCGCACGTCTTTGTGATGTGGGAGGAAACAGGAGCATCCGGAGGAAACCCATGCGGTCACGGGGAGAACGTGCAAGCTCCACACAGACAGCACTCGAGGTCAGAGTCAAACCTGGGTCTCAGAACTGGCGCTGTGAGGCAGCAGTTCTACCCGCTGTGCCGCCATGCCACCCAAGGCCGGCCACAGTGTACAGATACAGGATATATAGACAATTAGTGCAGGAGTAGGCCATTCGGCCCTTTGAGCCAGAACCGCCATTCAATGTGATCATGGCTGATCATCCCCAATCAGTACCCCGTTCCTCCCTTCTCAACAAATCCCCTGACTCCGCTATCTTTAAGAGCCCTAGCTAGCTCTCTTTTGAAAGTATCCAGAGAACCGGCCTCCACCGCCCTCTGAGGCAGAGAATTCCACAGACTCACAACTCTCTGTGTGAAAAGGTGTTTCCTCATCTCATGTGTTTCAATAAGATCTCCTGTCATCCTTCTAAACTCCAGAGTGTACAAGCCCAGCCGCTCCATTCTCTCAGCATATGACAGTCCCGCCATCCCGGGAATTAACCTGGTGAACCTACGCTGCACTCCCTCAATGGCAAGAATGTCCTTCCTCAAATTAGGGGACCAATGTGCACCCTACCTTATATTTGACATTTCAGCATGGTTAATAAATGAGCTCATGGCTACTGCAATGAACAAATAATAGACTGCTCAGTGTTCATAAACAATTTAGATAAGATTGTCGATGATGAACGGCTCAAGTATTTTTATTATTCACTCACAGGATGTGGGTAACATCCTGTGATAAATCCCACGTTAGTTCAGTTTATTGTCCCAATGTTGGGGGAGTCCAGAACCAGGGGCCACAGTTTTTAAGAATAAGGGGTCGGCCATTTAGAACGGAGACGAGGAAACACTTTTTCTCACAGAGAGTGGTGAGTCTGTGGAA
Source organism: Okamejei kenojei (assembly GCA_035221665.1). NCBI lineage: Eukaryota > Metazoa > Chordata > Chondrichthyes > Rajiformes > Rajidae > Okamejei > Okamejei kenojei. The sequence continues at coordinate 72,123,494 of CM069142.1, read as the reverse complement.
TTCTCTGCCTCAAAGGGCGGTGGAGGCCGGTTCTCTGGATACTTTCAAGAGAGTGCTAGCTAGGGCTCTTAAAGATAGCGGAGTCAGGGGATATGGGGAGAAGGCAGGAACGGGGTACTGATCACATTGAATAGTAGTGCTGGCTTGAAGGGCCGAATGGCCTACTCCTGCACCTATTGTCTATGGGCACGCACATTGTGGGACAAAGGGCCTGTTCCGATGCTGTGCTGTTCTATCTGTAAGGGTCAGGGCATGGCAGGGAGGTTATTGACAGACTGAAGATGGGCCTCAACCCGAAACGTCATCCATTTCTTCTCTCCAGCGATGCTGCCTGTCCCGCAGAGTTACTCCAGCGTTTGGTGCCCATCTTCGGTTTAAACCAGCGTCTGCAGTTGCTTCCTGCACAAATTATTGACGGAGTCTGGACCAGGTAGAGGTAGCAATGGGATAGTGAATCTTTAGGACGACATGGTGGCGCAGCGGGTAGAGCTGCTGCCGTGCAGCACCAGAGACCAGAAGAAGGGTCTTGACCCGAAACGTCACCCATTCCTTCTCTCCGGAGATGCTGCCTGTCCCGCTGTTACTCCAGCATTTTGTGCCTATCTACGGGGTAGTTCAGGACTGCTCTCCAGTTTGTGGTAGGATGGTTCAGTGCCTGATAACAGCTGGAAAGAAAAATATCCACGAGTAAAAAAGTGTCATTGAATTATCGTGAAAGTGGGCACAGGCCCTTTAAATGGCCGACCCCATTATTCTTAAAGCCCTGTCACACGGTACGAGTTCATTCCAAGAGCTCTCCCGAGTTAAAAAACCTAATTCACGACCTTTTTTTACTCGTGGAATTTTCATCATGTTGAAAAAACGCCCCGACCTACTTGATGCCACGAGTTCCTACGATTAGCATCACGACCTGCTAACGACTTACCTACGACCTTGTGACGACCACGCTGCGAGTATGTAGAGTCAAGGGGCAAACTCGACAGAGGTAGTGAATTAGGTCGTGAAAGTGGGACAGGCCCTTAAATGGCCGACCCCTTATTCTTAAAGCCCTGTCACACGGTACGAGTTCATTGCAAGAGCTCTCCCGAGTTTAAAAAAAATCGAACTCGTGGTAAGCACGGAGAATGAACGTAGCGGGTACGTCGGAGCTCGGGGACGTCTCTTAGCGGCTCGTAACGCTAACGGCAGGTACTCGGGAAGACTCGCTAACGGCAGGTAAGCTCGGGAAGACTGGTGAAGATTTGTCAACATTTTGAAAAATGCCCACGAGAGCCCCGAGTACCGACGAGCGGCCATTACCGTAAATCTCCGAGTTCCAATCAGGGCAAACTCAGGAGAGCTCTTGGAATGAACTCGTACCGTGGGACAGGGCTATTAAACTGTGTGACCCCTGGTTCTGGGCTCCCCCCCTGGTTTTAGCATTAAACACACGTCAGTGAAGACTGTGACCTCTCCTCCCCGGACCACTGTACGGAATCAGTCTGTTTTTATGCCAATTAATGATCGACGCAAGATTTAATTCAAATCGTTAAATTATTCATAATGATTAATAACTTCAAATTATTTTCCATCTTATAAATCATTAGATCCTAATTTAAATTTCCTCGCTGCGTTAATTCCAGCGTCTGGATCAGTGGAAAGACAAACACCACGCTGCCTGAGACGTGGAAACGAATGTCCCTTCCCGCAGCACAGGCCATCATGGTACAGAAATAGTCAGACAGATATTAACAGCATGATCTAATAGTTGTTCATGTATATAGCTTGTTCATTCACCGTTCACAACAGAGAGTAGAGTATTTAGACAATAGACAATAGGTGCAGGAGGAGGCCATTCGGCTCTTCGAGCCAGCGCCGCCATTCAATGTGATCATGGCCGATCACAATCAGTACCCAGAGTTAGATAGAGTTCTTAAAGATAGCGGAGTCAGGGGATATGGGGAGAAGGTAGTACCTGCCTTCTCCCCATATCTCGACTCCGCTATCTTTAAGGCAGTACCTGCCTTCTCCCCATATCCCCTGACTCCGTGATCTTTAAGGCAGTACCTGCCTTCTCCCCATATCTCCTGACCCCGCTATCTTTAAGAGCTCTATCTAACTCTCTCACGAAAGCATCCAGAGAACCGGCCTCCACCGCCCTCTGAGGCAGAGAATTTTTATACGTGACAGGTTGCTAGCGTGGATGATATCTGGAGAGATCTGGTTCCGAGCTTCACGCTCCACTGAAACGCAACTCCCACAATGGATAACTTTGAGGATACACAAAATCATAAGTTCTAGAAGCAGATTTCTGCCCTTTGGCCCATCGAGTCTACTCCGACATTCATTCGTGGCTGATCTATCTCACCCTCCCAACCCCATTCTCCTGCCTTCTCCCCGTAACCCCTAACACCCGTACTAATCAAAATCTGTCAATCTCCACCCCCAATGACTTGGCCACAACCGTCTGTGGCAAGGAGTTCCACAGATTCATCACCCTCTGACTAAAGAAATTCCTAATCTCCATTTTAAAGATACGTCCTTTAATTCTGTGACCTCTGGTCCTAGACTCTCCCACTAGTGGAAACATCCTCTCCACATCCACTCTGTCCATGTTGTTATGAAACCTGCCTTAACTACTTCTCCGTGGATTGTCACCTTGTCGGGGTGGAGAAGCTTGTGTGGTCCTGAGATCCTGAGAGCGATGCCGTCTGGAGCTATGCTCCTGGTAGGGCCACCCATGACGGTAAGGTCGAGGGGGAGGTCTCTGACAAAGAGCGATCCAACCAAGACCTCAACGGTGGATCAGGCGGGGGACGATGGCTGACCTTAGTGGAGCGTCACAACGGCTGGGAAGGCGGATGAAGGCTGCAGCAGAAAAGGGTCTCCGGTCGTCTTGGACTCCATGCCACTGGATCCTGACCCAGGTCTTTCAAGGACCGTGGGGTGGCTGTCTGTGCACCAGTCATCCTCCATGAGACGACAATCATACTCGTTTCGAGTGACTGCCGATGAGGATGACCGATGAGGCAACTGAACCACCCTACAGCATATCTCCAACCAGCGGGTGGCCCCGACTTCCCATCCACCTCATTGGAGACCCTTGGGCTATCTTTAACGGGCCTTTACGATGCATTAAACGCCAGTCCCTTCATCCTGTATCTGTACAGTGCGAAATCATGTATGGTCTTTCCGCTGACTGGAAAGCACGCAACAAAAAAGATCTTCACTATACCTTGCGGGCGGAGCAAGTTGTCACTTGCGGGCGGAGCACCAAGGCAAATTCCTTGTATGTGAATACTTGGCCAATAAACTTATTCATTCATTCATACCTCGGTACACGTGGCAATAAACTGAACAACAGAATGGTGTTTGGCGCTCAGGAAGAGGGTGGAAATGTGGAGCTGTCCCACTCAGTTACAGTTTAGTTCATTGTCACGTGAACCGGGGTACAGTGAAAAGCTTTTGTTGCGTGCTCTCCAGTCAGCGGAAAGACAATACATGATTACAATCGAGCCATTCACAGTGTACAGAATCAGGACAAAGGAATAAAGTTCAGGGCAAGATAAAGTCAGCAAAGTCCGATCAATGACAGTCCGAGGGTCCCCGATGAGGTAGATAGTAGTTCAGGACTAAAGAAGGGTCTCGACCCGAAGCCTCACCCATTCCTTCTCTCTAGAGATGCTGCCTGTCCCGCTGAGTCACTCCAGCATTTTGTGTCTACTAGTAGTTCAGGACTGCTCTCCAGTTTGTGGTAGGATGGTTCAGTTTTTGCCACCCCCCCGATTGCGCGCCCACCACTGATAACAGCTGAAAGAAATGGTCCCTGTATCTAGAGGCCTTTAGTCAGCCCCCCTCTGCTCCACGTCCAGCTGCAGCTCCACTCACCTTTCCTCTGGCTGCCCAGAGTCACCAAGTAGTTGCTGCCCAACCGAGACGGCAGGTCAGAGCTGGTGATGACCACAGTGTCAGGACCCATCTCGTGAAGAACATCCATCACCTGAGCAAAGGCCAACGTCACCGCACGCGCGCGTTACCATTCACTCTGTGTCTACCCCTTGTGGTCCCTGCCCTGGGAGTGTGTGACGGGCCAGTGTAGGGGGAGCTTCTCTTTTGTTTTTCCCCTTTCAAGGACTTTATTCAGTAATTGCATATTACAGTGTAGCAGAAGCTACAAAAGCATTCAACAGTCGCAGTGCATCAGCGGCAATCGTTATAGTAACAATACTGTCATCGGGGTGATTATCTAACGTACACGCGACCTCTCGGGGCTACCACCCTTCAAGAACCGCGTGTGTGTTTTCATCCCTTTCCAGGGTCACATGAGCACGGACGTGGGCCCGGAAAAAAAGGGGCAGCAGCCGACCTCCGATGTCTTCCGTGTAGCCGTTGACTATCCCCCCTCTAGTATGGAAGGCCAGGACCCGCGAAAAGCCACGTGGCCCAGGCCCTCCCCCCTCTGTACCGGTTGCCCAAATATCAGGAGCGTGGGGCTAAAATGCAGCCAATACTTGAGGAGCAGCCCCTTCAGATACTCGAACAGGGGCTGCAACCTCTCACACTGTATGTAGACGTGGAACACGGTCTCTTCATCGCCGCAGAAGTGACAGGCGGCTGGCGAGTCCGTGAACCGGCTCAAGTACCTGTTACAGGTCACGGCCATGAGCAACACTCTCCACCCCAGGTCCCCGATGTAAAGGGGGAGGACTCCCTTGTAGAGAGACCTCCACTTCACTGTGTCTACCCCGAGCTGTTCCTGCCCATGGTTTTCAGACTCCTGTACCTTGTTCCCAATAGACAATAGGTGCAGGAGTAGGCCATTTGGCCCTTCAAGCCAGCACCACCGCCATTTCATGCGATCAGGGCTGATCATCCCAATCAGTACACCCCCCCGTTTCACACTGCTTTTTTTTCCCCATATCCCCTGACTCCGCTATCTTTTAAAGAGCCCTATCTAGCTCTCTCTTGAAAGTATCCAGAGAACCGGCCTCCACCGCCCTCTGAGGCAGAGAGTTCCAGACTCACAACTCTCTGTGAGAATTTTCTTTTCCTCGTTTCTGCCCAAATTGGCTTAGCCCTTATTCTTAAACTGTGTGGCCCCCTGGTTCTGGACTCCCCCAACATCGGGAACCATGTTATTCCTGCCTCTAGCGTGTCCAAACCCTGAATAATCTTATTTGCTCCCGATGGCAGAAGACAGCGTTTGGAGTGCTGCGTGCGGTTCTGGTCGCCCCCATTACAGGGTGGATGAGGAGCTTTGGAGAGGGTGCAGAGGAGATTTACCAGAATGATGCTTGGACCAGCAGGCTCTGAGCCACAGGAGAGAGGTGGACAGACATTTTTTATTGTTTTCACTGCTCGCTGGAGGTTGAGGGGAAAGCTGACAGAAGGATAGAGAATTATCAAGAAGGAGAGATAAAGGAGACAGAATCTTATGCAGCGCAGTAAATCTGTCTCCAGGATTAATTTAGTTTGGTAGTTCTAGAGATACAGCAGAGCGGAAGCAGGGCCCTTCAGCCCACCAGGTCTGATGCCGACCAGCGATCCCCGCACATTAACACTATCCTACACCCTCTAGGGACAATTTTTACATTTACCAAAGCCAATTAACCTGCAAACCTGCACGTCTTTGGAGTGTGGGAGGAAACCGAAGATCTCGGGGAAATCCCACGCAGTCACGGGAGAACGTGCAAACTCCGTACAGACAGCACCCGAAGTCGGGATGGAACTCGGGTCTCTGGCACTGCATTCGCTGTAAGGCAGCAACTCTACTCATCGATCTCATAGAACCTTTACACAATTCTTAAAAAGGGTTGGACAGGCTAGATGCAGGAAGATTCTTACCGATGATTGTAAACAATAAAAAAGAAAATAAATTTTAATTGGGGAAGTCCAGGACAAGGGGTCACAGTTTAAGGATAAAGGGGAAGTCTTTTTGGACCGAAATGAGAAAATCTTCGATTTTTCACACAGAGAGTGTGAATCTGATCTGAATTCTCTGCCACAGAAGGTAGTATGAACAAGGCCAGTTCGTTGGCTATCATTAAGAGGGAGTTGGATATGGCCCTTGTTTGCTGAAGGGATCAGGGGTATGGAGAGAAGGCAGTACAGGAAACTGAGTCTGGATGATCAGCCTATGATCACATTGAATGGCGGTGCAGGCTCGAAGGCCGAATGGTTCCTACTACCTCCTTGCACCTAATTTCTATGTTTCCTTTCTATCTGTCTATATTTTCTAACTGCTATGCCACCAAGAGTCGTGGCATCAAGTACTAGTAGAGGTTGGTCTTATAGAAAGAGTGGGGAGTGCACTGTGGGCCGTGACTGACTTCATAACTTCATATTTAATAAGTGATAGGAGCAGAATTAGGCATTTTCCATTGCCACCCATCGAGTCTAAGCCCACCATTTAATCATTTGGCTGATCTACTATCTCTCCTCCTAACCCCATTCTCTCCCTGCCTTCTCCCTGTAACTCCTGGGCCCCGTACTAATCAACAATCAAAATTTATTTATCTCCGCCAAAATATCCACTAGGCGTGACTTGGCCTCCACAGCCCCCGTCTGTGGCAATGAAATTCCGCAGATTCACAATCAGTAGATAAGTGCCCTCTGACTAAAGAAAATTCTTCCTCATCTCTATTCTAAAGGTAACTACTATAGAAGATAGCTCGAGGTCTGAAGAAGGGTCACAACCCGAAACAGCACCCATTCCTTTTCTGCAGAAGCTGCCTGACAATAGGTGCAGAGTCCGGTCCATTCGAGCCAGCACCGGCATTCAATCGTGATCATGGCTGATCACCCCCAGCTTACTCCAGTTACTCCAGCTGTTTGGTTTAAAACCAGAACCAGCATCTCCCTACACATGTACATTGGTCTTGCAAAAGTATTCATACCCCTTGAACTTTTCCACATTTTGTCACGTTACAACCACAAACTTAATGTATTTTTATTGAGATTTTATGTGATAGACCAACACAAAGTGACGCATAATTGTGAAGTGGAACAAAAATGATACATGGTTTTTCAATTTTATTACAAATAAAAAAACTGAAAAGTGTGGCGCGCAAGGTATTCAGCCCCCTTTACTCTGATACCCCTAAATAAAATCCATTGCAACCAATTGCCTTCAGGAGTCACCTAATTAGTAAATAGCGTCCCACTTGTGTGTAATCTAATCTCAGTATAAATTTTTGCTGTTCTGTGAAGGCCTCAGATGTTTGTTCTAGAGAACATTAGTGAACAAACAGCATCATAAGCCCAAGGAACACACCAGACAGGTCAGTGATAAAGTTGTGGAGACTGTTTAAAGCAGGGTTAGGTTATAAAAAAAAATATCCCAAGCTTTGAACATCTCACGGAGCACTGTTCAATCCATCATCCGCTCTCAATGTAGAGTATGGCACAACTGCAAACCTACCAAGACATGGCCGTCCACCTAAACTGACAGGCCGGGCAAGGAGAGCATTGATCAGAGAAGCAGCCCAAGAGGCCCATGGTAACTCTGAGAGCTGCAGAGATCCACAGCTCAGTGTGGAAGAATCTGTCATAATTAGACAGGACAACTATTACAATTGTGCACATCCACAAATCGGGTCTTCAGCAAGGTATGGAAGAGTGGCAAGAAGAAAGCCATTGTTGAAACAAAGCCATAAGCGAAGTCCCCGTTTGCAGTTTTGCCACAAGCATGGGGACACAGCAAACATGTGGAGGAAGGTGCTCTGGATCTGATTGACACCAAAATTGAAGTTTTTAGCCTAAATGACCAAACCGCTATGTGTGGCGGAAAACTAACACTGCACATCACCCTGAACATACCATCCCCACTGTGAAACATGGTGGTGGCAGCATCATGCAGTGGGGATGCTTTTCTTCAGCAGGTACAGGGAAGCTGTCAGAGTTGATGGGAAGATGGATGGAGCCACATACAGCTGGGCAATCTTGGAAGAAACCTGTTAGAGTCTGCAAAGACTTGAGACTGGGGCAGAGGTTCACCTTCCCGCAGGACAATGACCCTAAATATTCAGCCAGAGCTACAATGGAAACAAAGCATATTCATGTGTTAGAATGGCCCAGTCAAAGTTCCAGACGTAAATCCAATTGGGAATCTCTGGCAAGACTTGAAAATTGCTGTTTTTCACAAGATGCTCCACCCTCCATTCAATCTGACTGAGCTTGAGCTATTTGCAAAGAAGAATTGGCAAAGTTTCAGTCTCTAGATGTGCAAAGCTGGTAGAGACATACCCAAAAGAACTTGCAGCTGTAATTGCAGGCGGAAAAGTGAGGTTCTACAAAGTTATTGACTCAGGGGGGCTGAATACATTTGCACCCCACACTTTTCAAATTTTCCCTATTTGTAATAAAATTTGGAAACTATGTATCATTATTCCCATCCACTTCACAATTATGCACCACTCTTGTGTTGTATAAGACATAAAAATCCCAATAAAAACATTTATGTTTGTGGTTGTCAGAATGTGACAAATGTGGAAAAGTTCAAGGGGTATGAATACTTTTGCAAGCCACTGTATGTCCTTTATATTCTGAGGCTATGATTTTTGGGATCAAAATGTCAGAGGAATGGAGGATGTGGCCAACACTGGGCCTGGGTGGGTGTGGATTTTCGTGGCCCATCAGCTGGTCTTCGCCTGTGATCCGGTGGGGGGGGGGGGGGGGGGGTGACAGAACCACAAAACTGCCACGGCAACACCCACTCCATACCTCAATGGCTTCCTTCCGTCTCCGTGTTCATCTTCCGCCCGACCAGATCCTGCAACAGAATCAAACTACGGCCGTTAACTCTCAGCAGCCAAAGCGCCTGCGGACATGTCACAGACCTCTCGAAATACAATGGATGAGGACACTATAGGGAGAGTTAGGACCACAGGGCACAGCCAATGAATGAAAGGACGTACCTTTGGGAAGGAGATGAGGAGGAAATCTTTAGTCAGAGGGTGGAGAAATCAGTAGAATTCCTTTGCCACAGAACGCGGTGGAGGTCAAGTCATTGGATATATTTATATATATTATCGACTATCTTTAAATGGACTTACCTTGCACTAAACATTATTGCCTTTATCCTGTACATTGGGGACAAATCGACTGTAATCATGTATTGTCTTCTCATTGACTGGGCAAGCACGCAACATAAAAACTTTTCATTGTTCCCCTCCATTAACCAAGTCAGTGGATATATTTAAGGCACGAGATTGACAGATTCCTGATTAGTGCGGGTGTCCAGGGGTTATGAGGCGAAGAGCAGGAGAATGGGGTTAGGAGGGAGAGATAGATCAGCCATGATCGAATGGCGGAGTAGACTTGATGGGCTGAATGGCCTAACTCTGCTCCTATCCCTTATGACCCGGTAGCACCTGGGGGGGGGGGGGGGGGTGAGACTATGAGACATAACTATGTGGGACATCACTGCTCTTTTAGCCAACGCCCACACATTGTCCAGGCTTGGCACGGGCTGCTTCACTGCTGGACAAGTACAGGAGTAAAACTGTAAATGGAAGAGTGAACAACAAAATGCTGGAGTAACTCACGGGTTATATCTCGTTTTCAACACCTTACCCATCCATATTTCTTCATCTCACCTCTCCCGCCTCTCAGCTGAAAGGGTCTCGACCCGAAACGTCACCCATTCCTTCTATCCATAGATGCCGCCTGTCCAGAACCAGGGCGCCACAGTTTAAGAATAGGGAGGGCTAAGCCATTTAGAACGGAGACGAGGAAACACATTTTCACACATAGTTGTGAGTCTGTGGAATTCTGCTGCTCCTCAAAAGGACGGGTGGAGGCCGGTTCTCTGGATATACTTTTCAAGAGAGAGCTAGATAGGGCTCTTAAAGATAGCGGAAGTCAGGGATATGGGAGAAGGCAGGAACGGGTACTGATTGGGGATGATCAGCATGATCACATTGAATGGCTGGTGCTGGCTCGAAGGGCCGAATGGCCTACTCCTGCACCTGTTGTCTATTGTGTCACAAGCTTATTCATCATTTTGTGTTTATCTTTGGGGGGTTTAACACGCATCTGTAAGTTTCCTTCATACACTGTAAATGACTTTGAATGTACCGGTAATCATGTATTGTCCTTTCCCACTGACTGGATCAAAAGCTTTCACTGGAGCCGGTTATCGGTACACGTGACAATAAACTAAACGGAACTGTTTAGTTTGAAGAGACAGCATGGAGAAACACGCCCATTCGGCCCATCGAGTCCCACGCTGAACTCACACCAATCACCCCCGTTCACTCCTCGTTCTATTAACTCCCCGACACTGTCAGGACAATTTACAGAAGACAATTAATATAACAAACTCGCTAAACACTCTTTGTGATGTTGGGAAGAAACCGTAGCACCCGTAGAAAAAAACCCACGCGCTCACAGGGAGAACGTGCAAACTCCAACACAGAACAGCACCCGAGGTCATAAGGTCCAGAGCGGTAGGAGTAGAATGATTCCATTCGTCCCATCAAGTCCAATCCGCCATTCAATCATGGCTGATCGATGATCTCACTCTCCCACCCCATTCTCCTGCCTTCTCCCCGTAACCCCTGACACCCCCCCCCATTAATCAAGAATCTATCAATTTCTGCCTTGAAAAATATCCCACTGACTAGGCTCCTCCATGGCCGTCTGTGGCAAAGAATAAATCCACAGATTCACCACCCTCTGACTAAAGACATTCCACCCTCTCATCTCCTTCCTAAGGTCAGGGATGGGAACCCGGGTGGTCTGACGCTGTGAGGCAGTGGCTCTAACCCCGCTGCGCCACCCTGCCGCCAACTGAAAGCTGTAGAATCACGCCAAGTCACTGCAAGTCAAGCCCAGTTTTTATAACCATATAACCATAGAAACATAGAACATAAAAGAAATTAGGTGCAGGAGTAGGCCATTCAGCCCTTCGAGCCTGCACCGCCATTCAATATGATCAATAGGCTGATCATCCAACTCAGTATCTCCGTATCTGCCTTCTCTCCATAAACCCTCTGATCCCCTTAGCCACCAGGGCCACATCCAACTCACTCTAGCCAATAACCTGCATATAGCCAATGAACTGGCCTCAACTAACCCTCTGTGGCAGAGAGTTCCAGAGATCTCACCACTCTCTGTGTGAAAAAAAAAGTCCTTTCTCATCTCGACGGTCTTAACCATATAACCATATAAACAATTACAGCACGGAAACAGGCCCTCTCGTATCCCTTCCAGTCCGTACCGACCATGATTGGTGTTTTTCCCCTAGTCCCATCTACCTGCACTCAGAGCATAGACCCCTTTTTAATTTCTATAGCAAAAATTTAACAAAACAGCTCTCGTTTGGCCAAACTGCCTTTACATTGGTGGAGGTACAACGTTATACAGCATTGGTTCTAGATTAAGTAACATACATAAAATCCATACATATAGCCCTCCTCCCTCAGAGGACGTCAAGAAAGGCTTGAGAGTACAGAAGAGTTTTAAGGCTTCGACTAAAGCGTCGATGGAGGGGGTAGTTCTGAAGTGGAAGAGGGTGCAGTTTTGCGCGGCAGTCTAGAGTCACAGGCCGCGTCGCCCCTGAGCTTATGCCTATACCGACGGGATGTTCTATCAGATAACCCAAGTCAATGAACTGAGGGACCTGGAAGGTGGTTTGTGGTAAGCTGAGACATATGAAGTATGTATGCGCTAGCACGCCCGTCTACGCTAGTAAACATAAGGAATGATCATGCGAAATTTATACGGCACCAACACAGGTATCCAGTGGAGAGCAGACCAGGATCAGGGGTGATGTGGTCCCTTTTTTCGGGTGCCCTCAGGAGTCTCGCAGGGGCGTATTTGGACACAGTTGCAGGCGGAGCCACAGGGAAATATTGGGCTGATGCCAGTGCTAAGTGGAGGCTTGCAGTAACCTCCTCAGTCCTGACCTAGTGATGAATATAACTCCCTGCGCTCCCCCCCCCCCCCCCTCTGTCTCCGCCAAACCACAACCCCAGGCACATCAAGGTCGCACTCAGTCTTCGTAATATTGGCGATGACGAATACCTGCCGATTTTGCACATTTCCCCTAACCTGCCTGAAGTATGCGGGAAGCGGAACCGCAGATGCAGTTAAATCGATGTAAAGATCACAAAATGCCCTGGATAACTCGGCAGACAGCAGCATCTCTGGCAAGACAACAACAGCGTACGATTCGTCGAGACCCTATCTTCCGACTCAAATGGCACTGGTATGGAATGTAAAATGCAAGCATGGAAACAGCCTCTTCTGCCCCTCGAGATCATACACACACACACACACACACACTGGGTAAACATTTACATTTATACCAAGCCAAATTAAGTCTGAAGACGGGTCACGACCCGAAACGTCACCCGTTCCTTCCCTCTCATATATGCTGCCTGTCCCGCTGAGTTGCTCCACGTTTTTGTGTAGTACTGTCGAGCGTCAAGCGAGAGGCGATGTGGGTCGCAGCAACGGCGGCCCACATGCAAGGTGGCCCGGCCCAGTGGTGGGGGGGTCCGTAAAAATCAGGCAGAAGGAGTCCACTGGGGAGGGAGGGATAGGGGGGGTAAATGCGGGGACTCCTGGCCCTGTGGGGCTGAGTGGGTGGGGGGAGAGGGTGCGAGAGAAACCGGGGATGTGGTGAAGAGGGCAGCACAGAATGATTGGTGGGGGGTAGGGGGGGGGGTTGGGGTGGGGGAAGTATGGGGTACTCTTGCCCCTGGGGGCTGAAGAGAAACTCTGTCAGGGTGGGGATGGCACAGAGGAATCGAGGGGTCGGTTGGGATCGTCACAGAGAGAAGAGCATGGAATGAGGGGGGGGAGGGGGGGGGTGGTGACAGAGTGATGGGAGGAGGGTGGGGTAATGGGTACTCTTGGCTGTGGGCCGAGAAGGCTCCGGGGGGGGGGGAGGGGGCGGGCAGGGAAGATGGGGATGTCCACAACATAATACCATCGGGAGGGGTTCACAAGGGTGAACATGTTGAGAGTGCGACCCAGAGTGATGGGGTTAGGGGACGTGGGGTGGTGGGGGGAGACGACGCAGTGGAACGTGTGGGTGGGTGGGAACACAGAGACCAGGGTGGGGGGGAGGGGGTGGGGGAGTCGACAGCCACTTACTCTGCCTCGAACAGGTTGGGAGTGATATGATGTCGCTAGAGGTACCACATTTCCGCTCCTTGTAGACCTGGAAGCCAGGATTTCTGAAACATACTAGAAACAGAACACATCGTCAGGCAAAGACACGAGGGAACGTGGGGGGAGGTTGTTGGTTGGGGGGGGTTGGGGGGTTTAATTATGGATTAGGTTGGCTTTAGGGCTGAGAGAGGGGATCCCCTAATAGAAACATATCAAATTCTTTGAGATGTTGACAAGCTAGTTTCAGTAAAAAAATGATCACCCGATTTGGTGGGGAGTCCAAACCAGTGGATCACATCTTTAAGAAGATAAGGAGTCGTAAGGGGTCGGTTGTTCTGTTTAGCGTGGACCTGAGACAGGACAAAACGTTTTCACCCAAGAATTGTGAATCCGTGTATTCTCTATTCTCTGCCACAGAGGTACAGTGGAGGCCAATTCACTGAACGTTATCAAGAGAGAGTTAGATTCACCTCTATGGGCTAAAAAGGAATCAAACGATATATGGTGGACAAAAGCAGGCGAACTGGGTACAGATTTGTGGATAGATCACAGACCAAGATCATTATTAGCATGACGGCGCGCTCTGGGCACGAAGGGCCCTACTCACTAACTACTAGCAGAAACTATATACATTATACTGCAAAATCAGCACCTATTTTTTTTTTATGTTCCTATGATACAAGATAGGAGGTGGGGGAAGTAGGGGTGTATAGGGGGGTGAATTGGGGATACTGGTGGAATGGGAAGGGCCAGAGAATGCCGGCGAGAGATGGGGTTCAGGCAGCTGGGACAAATAGACAAGAATGCAAGACAGAGAACAACAATCAACCATAATAATTATCTCATCCGTTACACCCATTATTCCTCTTTTCCACCCATCACGTGGATCTACAAACTGCAAGAGAATAAACATGCAATTTCCCTGAGTCCACATTAAGCCTGCTTGCAAAATCCAAAGCCTAGATTTTTCCACAATCCACTGAAGATAGACCCAAAATGCGGGATAACCCGACAGGAACAGACCAGGCAAGCATCTCTGTAGAAAGATTAGAGATAAAGACCTGCTTGAGTTACTCCAACATTTTGTGTCTACCCTTCGATTATAATATATTTAATCCAGCATACTGCAGAGTTCTTTCTCACACAAAGAGGGAAGATGGGAAGCTTAAATATAGAATATAGATAGAGGGTTGACCTTCCCATACAGAGGTGGGGGGGAGATGGAACGCGCTAACTCCAGTCCCCCCCCCGGCGGGCCTAGTAATTTATGCACTAGTACTAATTCATGGCTGCATCTCTGTTTGTGGTAGTGTGGTCCATTGCTGAAAAAACAAAACCCTGCTGGGAAGGAACTGTCCCGTCCTCCCCGCATCTGAGTATCGTTTAAAAACATTTCTTTTCTGCACCTTTGGCCCTCGGTATAGTGAGCTTTTTAACAATTCTGCACCTTTATGCCCGACGGTATAGGTGGGTGGCCAGAAACCTAGAAAGATATGTGCAGTGAGTAGGCCATTCGGGTTGCCTTACACATCGTCCTGCCAGCAACAACCCGCCATTTCAATGTGAATCATGGCTGATAGATCAACTCCAATCAGTACCATTCCCCGTTAGCTGCTCTATACTTTATCCCCGACTCTCGCGTCCCTCTCCCACCTATTTCTGATCTCCCCTCCTCCTCCCTCCCCATATCCTTTTAGCTTTAGAAGCCCTTAAACGAGTTCTAGATCTAGACTATACTCTTGAAACCATCCATTGAATTGATGGCTCGGACTTGCCTTCCTGTGGCAGAGGACAATTTCCACCGGATTCGGCACAACTCTCTGGGCGAAGACTTTTTTCCTTATCCTCGTCAGAGTCCTAAAATTTAAGGATCCGACCCCATTATTCTTAAAAAACTGTGACAGACCCAATCTGGATCTGGACGCCCCCAACAATCGGAACAAAGTATCCTTCCTGCATCTAGAGCCCCCAGGGACGGTATCCTTCTAAATTTTATATGTTTCTATAAATCCACACTCAATCATATCCTCTAAATTCCAATGGAATGCCAGCCAGTCGGGGGGGGCCTATACATTCATCATCTGTTCCCAAAAGACATTCCCAGAGATCCCATGTCAGCAAGAATCCCCGGGCGGATTGTGGTCGCAAGGTGTGGTATTAGGGGTGGGAAGC
>CM069142.1:71899012-72107721 GCA_035221665.1 Okamejei kenojei | reverse complement strand
AAATTGAAAATATAGGGTTAGGGTTATGTAAGGAAGTAGGAAATGTAGATTTGAGAAAGGTACAAGCTTTCTTTTTTGTGACATTGATATCAGAGATAGATAGCTACAGAGAAA
This sequence comes from Okamejei kenojei, assembly GCA_035221665.1. NCBI lineage: Eukaryota > Metazoa > Chordata > Chondrichthyes > Rajiformes > Rajidae > Okamejei > Okamejei kenojei. Next base: position 72,107,607 of record CM069142.1, on the reverse strand, counting down.
AAGACATAAACAGCCCTATGAGCAGAGATTTTTATACGGACAGGTTGCTAGCGTGGGATGAATCTGGAGAGATCTGGTTCCGACTTCATCCTCCACTGAAAACCGCAACTCCCACAATGGATAACTTTGAGGATACAACAAAATCATAAGTTCGAGAAGCAGAATTTCTGCCCTTTAATGGCCCATCGAGTCTACTCCGACATTCATTCGTGGCTGATCTAATCGCCACTCCTCCCAACCCATTCTCCTGCCCTTCTCTCCCCGTAACCCCAACAACCTGTAATAATCAAAATCTGTCAATCTCCACCCCCAATGACTTTGGCCACACCCGTCTTGTGGCAATGAGTTTCCACAATTCATCACCCTCTGACTTAAAAATTCCAAATCTCCCATTTTAAAGATACTTCCTTTAATATCTGTGACCTTGTCCCAGACTCCCCACTAAGTGAAACATCCACTCCACATCCACGCTCTGTCCCATGTTGTTATAAACCTGCCTTAACTACTTCTCCGTGGATTGTCCAACCTTGTCGGGGTTCGAGAAGCTTGTGTGGTCCTGAGATCCTGAAGCGAAGGCCCGTCTGAAGCTTGTCTCCTGGAAGGCCGACCCATGACGGTACGGTCCGAGGGGGAGGTCTCTGACAAAGAGCGATCCAACCAAGACCTCAACGGTGGATCAGGCTGGGGACGATGGCTGGACCGTTAGTGGAGCGTCACAAACTGCTGGAAGCGGGATGAAGGCTGCAGCAGAAAAGGGTCTGCCGGTCGTCTGGACTTCCATGCCACTGGATCCTGAACCCAGGTCGTTTTCAAGTACCGTGGGGTGGCTGTCCTGTGCACCAGTCATCCACCATGAGACGACAATGCATACACGTTCGAGTGACCTGCCGATGAGGATGACCGATGACAACTGAACCTCCCTACAGCAAATCCTCCATCCCAGCGGTGGCCCTCTACTTCCCATCCACCCTCATTGGATACCGCTGTGGGCTATCTTTAACGGGCCTTTACGATCAGTTAAACGCCAGTTCGCCCCCTTCATCCTGAATCTGTACAGTGCGAAATCAATGTATGGTCTTTCCCGCTGACTGGAAAGCACGCAACAAAAAAGATCTACACATACCGATTGCGGGCGGAGCAAGTTTGGCACTTGCGGGGCGGAGCACCAAGGCAAATTCCTTGTAAGTGATACTTGGGCCAATTAAACTTATTCATTCATCATACCTCGGTACACGTGGCAATAAACCTGAACAACAGAATGGGTGTAGCGCTCAGGAAGAGGTGAAATGTGAGCAGTCCCAACTCATTACAGTTTAAGTCATTGGTCCCGAGAACCCCGGGGTACAGTGAAAAGCTTTGTTTGCGTGCTACTCCAGTCAGCGTAAAGTACAATACATTATTACAATCGCGCCATTCACAGTGTACAGAATCAGGACAAAGGAATAAAGTTCAGGGCAAGATAAAGTCAGCAAAGTCCGATCAATGACAGTCCGAGGGTCCCCGATGAGGTAGATAGTAGTTCAGGACTAAAGAAGGGTCTCGACCCGAAGCGTCACCCATTCCTTCTCTCTAGAGATCTGCCCTGTCCCGCTGAGTCACTCCAGCATTTTGTGTCTACTAGTAGTTCAGGACTGCTCTCCAGTTTGTGGTAGGATGGTTCAGTTGCCTGATAACAGCTGGAAAGAAATGGTCCCTGTATCTAGAGGCCTTTAGTCAGCCCCCCTCTGCTCCACGTCCAGCTGCAGCTCCACTCACCTTTCCTCTGGCTGCCCAGAGTCACCAAGTAGTTGCTGCCCAACCGAGACGGCAGGTCAGAGCTGGTGATGACCACAGTGTCAGGACCCATCTCGTGAAGAACATCCATCACCTGCAAAGGCCAACGTCACAGTTACCATTCACTCTGTGTCTACCCCTTGTGGTCCCTGCCCTGGGAGTGTGTGACAGGGCCAGTGTAGGGGGAGCTTCTCTTTTGTTTTTCCCCTTTCAAGGACTTTATTCAGTAATTGCATATTACAGTGTAGCAGAAGCTACAAAAGCATTCAACAGTCGCAGTGCATCAGGCAATCGTTATAGTACAATACTGTCATCTTTATCTAACGTACACGCGACCTCTCGGGGCTACCAGCCTTCAGAACCGCGTGTGTGTTCCCTTTCCAGGGTCACATGAGCACGGACGTGGGCCCGGAAAAGGGGCAGCAGCCGACCCCGATGTGGCCGTTGACTACCCACTGCCTGGACCCGCGAAAAGCCATCTTGGCCCAGGCCCTCCCCCCTCTGTACCGGGTGCCCAAATATCAGGAGCTTGGGGCTAAAATGCAGCCAATACTTGAGCAGCAGCCCCTTCAGATAGTCGAACAGGGGCTGCAACCTCTCACACTGTATGTAGACGTGGAACACGGTCTCTTCCTCGCCGCAGAAGTGACAGGCGGCTGGCGAGTCCGTGAACCGGCTCATGTACCTGTTACAGGCCACGGCCATGAGCAGCACTCTCCACCCCAGGTCCCCGATGTAAAGGGGGAGGACTCCCTTGTAGAGAGACCTCCACTTCACTGTGTCTACCCCGAGCTGTTCCTGCCCATGGTTTTCAGACTCCTGTACCTTGTTCCCAATAGACAATAGGTGCAGGAGTAGGCCATTTGGCCCTTCAAGCCAGCACCGCCATTCAATGCGATCATGGCTGATCATCCGCAATCAGTACACCCCCCCGTTCCTGCCTTTTCCCCATATCCCCTGACTCCGCTATCTTTAAGAGCCCTATCTAGCTCTCTCTTGAAAGTATCCAGAGAACCGGCCTCCACCGCCCTCTGAGGCAGAGAGTTCCAGACTCACAACTCTCTGTGAGAATTTTCTTTTCCTCGTTTCTGCCCAAATTGGCTTAGCCCTTATTCTTAAACTGTGTGGCCCCTGGTTCTGGACTCCCCCAACATCGGGAACATGTTTCCTGCCTCTAGCGTGTCCAAACCCTGAATAATCTTATTTGCTCCCGATGGCAGAAGACAGCGTTTGGAGTGCTGCGTGCGGTTCTGGTCGCCCCCATTACAGGGTGGATGAGGGAGCTTTGGAGAGGGTGCAGAGGAGATTTACCAGAATGATGCTTGGACCAGCAGGCTCTGAGCCACAGGGAGAGGGTGGACAGACTTTTTATTGTTTTCACTGGCTCGCTGGAGGTTGAGGGGAAAGCTGACAGAAGGATAGAGAATTATCAGAGAAGGAGAGATAAAGGAGACAGAATCTTTCTCCCAGGATTTAATTTAGTTTAGTTTAGAGATACAGCGCGGAAGCAGGCCCTTCAGCCCACCAGGTCTGTGCCGACCAGCGATCCCCGCACATTAACACTATCCTACACCCTCTAGGGACAATTTTTACATTTACCAAAGCCAATTAACCTACAAACCTGCACGTCTTTGGAGTGTGGGAGGAAACCGAAGAACTCGGGGAAATCCCACGCAGGTCACGGGGAGAACGTGCAAACTCCGTACAGACAGCACCCGAAGTCGGGATGGAACTCGGGTCTCTGGCACTGCATTCGCTGTAAGGCAGCAACTCTACTCATCGATCTCATAGAACCTTACACAATTCTTAGGGTTGGACAGGCTAGATGCAGGAAGATTCTTACCGATGTTGGGGAAGTCCAGGACAAGGGGTCACAGTTTAAGGATAAGGGGGAAGTCTTTTTGGACCGAAATGAGAAAATCGTTTTTCACACAGAGAGTGGTGAATCTGTGGAATTCTCTGCCACAGAAGGTAGTTGAGGCCAGTTCGTTGGCCATATTTAAGAGGGAGTTGGATATGGCCCTTGTTGCTGAAGGGATCAGGGGGTATGGAGAGAAGGCAGGTACAGGATACTGAGTTGGATGATCAGCTATGATCACATTGAATGGCGGTGCAGGCTCGAAGGGCCGAATGGCCTAAAAATACCCCCCCCTTCCCTGCACCTAATTTCTATGTTTCTATGTCTATGTTTCTACTGCTATGCCACCGTGGCATCAAGTAGTAGAGGGTTGGTCTTATAGAAGAGTGGGGAGTGCACTGTGGGCAGTGTTGACTTCATAACTTCATATTTAATAAGTGATAGGAGCAGAATTAGGCCATTCAGCCCATCGAGTCTAGCCCACCATTTAATCATGGCTGATCTATCTCTCCTCCTAACCCCATTCTCCTGCCTTCTCCCTGTAACTCCTGGGCCCCGTACTAATCAACAATCTATTTATCTCCGCCTTAAAAATATCCACTGACTTGGCCTCCACAGCCGTCTGTGGCAATGAATTCCGCAGATTCACCGCCCTCTGACTAAAGAAATTCTTCCTCATCTCCATTCTAAAGGTAACTACTATAGAAGATAGCTCGGTCTGAAGAAGGGTCACAACCCGAAACGGCACCCATTCCTTTTCTGCAGAAGCTGCCTGACAATAGGTGCAGGAGTCGGCCATTCGAGCCAGCACCGGCATTCAATGTGATCATGGCTGATCACCCCAGCTTACTCCAGTTACTCCAGCTGTTTGGTTTAAACCAGCATCTCCCTACACTATGTACAGTGGCTTGCAAAAGTATTCATACCCCTTGAACTTTTCCACATTTTGTCACGTTACAACCACAAACTTAAATGTATTTTATTGAGATTTTATGTGATAGACCAACACAAAGTGACGCATAATTGTGAAGTGGAACAAAAATGATACATGGTTTTCAAATTTTATTACAAATAAAAAACTGAAAAGTGTGGCGCGCAAAGGTATTCAGCCCCCTTTACTCTGATACCCCTAAATAAAATCCAGTGCAACCAATTGCCTTCAGGAGTCACCTAATTAGTAAATAGAGTCCACTTGTGTGTAATCTAATCTCAGTATAAATTTTGCTGTTCTGTGAAGGCCTCAGAGGTTTGTTAGAGAACATTAGTGAACAAACAGCATCATGAAGCCCAAGGAACACACCAGACAGGTCAGGGATAAAGTTGTGGAGATGTTTAAAGCAGGGTTAGGTTATAAAAAAATATCCCAAGCTTTGAACATCTCACGGAGCACTGTTTTCAATCCATCATCCGAAAATGTAGAGTATGGCACAACTGCAAACCTACCAAACATGGCCGTCCACCTAAAACTACAGGCCGGGCAAGGAAGCATTGATCAGAGAAGCAAGCCAAGAGAGCCCATGGTAACTCTGAGGAGAGCTGCAGAGATCCACAGATCAGGTGGAAGATCTGTCCACAGGACAACTATTAGTTGTGCACTCCACAAATCGGGTCTTTATGGAAGAGTGGCAAAAGAGAAAGCCATTGTTTGAAACAAAAGCCATAAGAAGTCCCGTTTGCAGTTTGCCACAAGCCATGTGGGGGACACAGCAAACATGTGGAGGAAGGTGCTCTGGTCTGATGACACCAAAATTGAAGTTTTTAGCCTAAATGCAAACCGCTATGTGTGGCGGAAAACTAACACTGCACATCACCCTGAACATACCATCCCCACTGTGAAACATGGTGGTGGCAGCATCATGCTGTGGGGATGCTTTTCTTCAGCAGGTACAGGGAAGCTGTTCAGAGTTGATGGGAAGATGGATGGAGCCACATACAGGGCAATCTTGGAAGAAAACCTGTTAGAGTCTGCAAAAGACTTGAGACTGGGGCAGAGGTTCACCTTCCAGCAGGACAATGACCCTAAATATTCAGCCAGAGCTACAATGGAAACAAAGCATATTCATGTGTTAGAATGGCCCAGTCAAAGTCCAGACGTAAATCCAATTGGGAATCTCTGGCAAGACTTGAAAATTGCTGTTCACAGATGCTCTCCATTCAATCTGACTGAGCTTGAGCTATTTTGCAAAGAAGAATGGGCAAAGGTTTCAGTCTCTAGATGTGCAAAGCTGGTAGAGACATACCCAAAAGACTTGCAGCTGTAATTGCAGCGAAAAGTGGTTCTACAAAGTATTGACTCAGGGGGCTGAATACTTTTGCACACCACACTTTTCAAATTTTTATTTGTAATAAAATTTGGAAACTATGTATCATTTTCCATCCACTTCACAATTATGCACCACTTTGTGTTGGTATATGACATAAAATCCCAATAAAATACATTTATGTTTGTGGTTGTAATGTGACAAAATGTGGAAAAGTTCAAGGGGTATGAATACTTTTGCAAGCCACTGTATGTCCTTTAATTCTGAGGCTATGATTTTGGGATCAAAATGTCTAGGAATGGAGGATGTGGCAACACTGGGGCCCTGGGTGGGTGTGGATTTCGTGGCCCATCAGCTGGTCTTCGCCTGTGACCGGGTGGGGGGGGGGGGGGGGTGACAGAACCAAACTGCCACGGCAACACCCACTCCTACCTCAATGGCTTCCTTCTCCGTGTTCATCTTCCGCCCGGCCAGGATCCTGCAACAGAATCAAACGGCCGTTAACTCTCAGCAGCCAAAGCGCCTGCGGACATGTCACAGACCTCGATACAATGGATGAGGACACTAGAGGGAGAGTTTAGGACCACAGGGCACAGCCAATGAATGAAAGGACGTACCTTTGGGAAGGAGATGAGGAGGAATTTCTTTAGTCAGAGGGTGGAGAATCAGTAGAATTCTTTGCCACAGACGGCGGTGGAGGCCAAGTCAGTGGATATATTTATATATTTATCGGACTACCTTTAATTGGACTTTACCTCGCACTAAACATTATTGCCTTTATCCTGTATCTGTACATTGGGGACAAATCGACTGTAATCATGTATTGTCTTCTCATTGACTGGGCAGCACGCAACATAAAAACTTTTCATTGTTCCTCCATTAACCAAGTCAGTGGATATATTTAAGGCAGAGATAGACAGATTCCTGATTAGTGCGGGTGTCAGGGGTTATGAGGCGAAGGCAGGAGAATGGGGTTAGGAGGGAGAGATAGATCAGCCATGATCGAATGGCGGAGTAGACTTGATGGGCTGAATGGCCTAACTCTGCTCCTATCCCTTATGACCCGGTAGCACCCGTCCCATGCCGTCCCTGCCCTGGGAGTGTGTGACAATGAGGACCCAGTGATTGGGGGGGTGAGACTATGAGACATAACTATGTGGGACATCACTGCTCTTTTAGCCAACGCCCACACATTGTCCAGGCTTGGCACGGGCTGCTTCACTGCTGGACAAGTACAGGAGTAAACTGTAAATGGAAGATAGACACAAAATGCTGGAGTAACTCAGCGGGTTATATCTCGTTTTCACACCTTACCCATCCATATTTCTTCATCTCCCTCTCGCCTCTCAGTCTGAAGAAGGGTCTCGACCCGAAACGTCACCCATTCCTTCTATCCAGAGATGCCGCCTGTCCAGAACCAGGGGCCACAGTTTAAGAATAAGGGCTAAGCCATTTAGAACGGAGACGAGGAAACACATTTTCACACAGAGTTGTGAGTCTGTGGAATTCTCTGTCTCAGAGGACGGTGGAGGCCGGTTCTCTGGATACTTTCAAGAGAGAGCTAGATAGGGCTCTTAAAGATAGCGGAGTCAGGGGATATGGGGAGAAGGCAGGAACGGGGTACTGATTGGGGATGATCAGCCATGATCACATTGAATGGCGGTGCTGGCTCGAAGGGCCGAATGGCCTACTCCTGCACCTGTTGTCTATTGTGTCACTCCAGCATTTTGTGTTTATCTTTGGTTTAACACGCATCTGTAGTTCCTTCATACACTGTAAATGACTTGAATGTACCGGTAATCATGTATTGTCTTTCCACTGACTGGATCAAAAGCTTTCACTGGAGCTCGGTACACGTGACAATAAACTAAACGGAACTGTTTAGTTTGAAGAGACAGCATGGAAACACGCCCTTCGGCCCATCGAGTCCACGCTGACCAACAATCACCCCGTTCACTCGTTCTATCCGACACTGTCAGGACAATTTACAGAAGACAATTAATATACAAACTCGCACGTCTTTGTGATGTGGGAAGAAACCGGAGCACCCGGAGAAAACCCACGCGCTCACAGGGAGAACGTGCAAACTCCACACACAGACAGCACCCGAGGTCATAAGGTCAAGAGCGGTAGGAGTAGAATGATTCCATTCGGCCCATCAAGTCCAATCCGCCATTCAATCATGGCTGATCGATGTCTCACTCCCAACCCCATTCTCCTGCCTTCTCCCCGTAACCCCTGACACCCGCATTAATCAAGAATCTATCAATTTCTGCCTTAAAAATATCCACTGACTAGGCCTCCATGGCCGTCTGTGGCAAAGAATTCCACAGATTCACCACCCTCTGACTAAAGACATTCCTCCTCATCTCCTTCCTAGGTCAGGATGGAACCCGGGTGGTCTGACGCTGTGAGGCAGTGGCTCTACCCGCTGCGCCACCCTGCCGCCAACTGAAAGCTGTAGAATCACGGCCAAGTCACTGCAAGTCAAGCCCAGTCACTTTTATAACCATATAACCATAGAAACATAGAAACATAGAAATTAGGTGCAGGAGTAGGCCATTCAGCCCTTCGAGCCTGCACCGCCATTCAATATGATCATGGCTGATCATCCAACTCAGTATCCCGTATCTGCCTTCTCTCCATACCCTCTGATCCCCTTAGCCACAAGGGCCACATCCAACTCACTCTTAAATATAGCCAATGAACTGGCCTCAACTACCCTCTGTGGCAGAGAGTTCCAGAGACTCACCACTCTCTGTGTGAAAAAAGTCTTTCTCATCTCGGTCTTAACCATATAACCATATAACAATTACAGCACGGAAACAGGCCCTCTCGGCCCTTCCAGTCCGTGCCGACCATTTGTTTTCCCCTAGTCCCATCTACCTGCACTCAGAGCATACCCCTTTTATTTCTATAGCAAATTTAAAAAACAGCTCTCGTTGGCCAAACTGCTTTACATTGGTGGAGGTACTAACGTTATACAGCAGTGGTTCATAGATTAAGTACATACATAAATACATACATATAGCCCTCCCTCAGAGGACGTCAAGAAAGGCTTGAGAGTAAAGATGAGTTTTAAGGCTCGACTTAAAGGAGTCGATGGAGGGGATAGTTCTGATGGGAAGAGGGATGCTGTTCCGCAGTCTAGGAGTCAAAGGCGCGGTCGCCCCTGAGCTTATGCCTAGACCGCGGGATGTTCAGTAACCCCAAGTCAGACGATCTGAGGGACCTGGAGGTGGTGTGGTGGGTAAGCTGACTTTTGATGTAGGTGGGAGCAAGCCCGTTAAGGGCTTTGTAAACATAAAGAAGGATCTTGAAATTTATTCGGAACCACACAGGGATCCAGTGGAGAGAGGCCAGGATCGGGGTGATGTGGTCCCTTTTTTGGGTGCCCGTCAGGAGTCTCGCAGTGGCGTTTTGGACCAGTTGCAGGCGGGACAGGGAAGATTGGCTGATGCCAGTGTAAGGGGAGTTGCAGTAACCATCCTCAGTCCTGACCTTGTGATGAAATATAACTCCCTGCGCTCCCCCCCCCCTCGTGTCTCCGCCAACCACACCCCAGGCACATCAAGGTCGCACGCAGTCAAATATTTGGCGATAAGATACGGCCGAGTTTGCACATTCCCTAACCTTGCCTGAAGTATGCGTGGGAAGGAACCGCAGATGCTGGTTTAAATCGATGTTAAGACACAAAATGCTGGAGTAACTCGGCAGGACAGGCAGCATCTCTGGAGAGCAGCAACAGGCGACGTTTCGGTCGAGACCCTTCTTCAGACTCAATTGGCTTGGTATGAATGTAAAATGCAAGCATGGAAACAGGCCCTTCGGCCCATCGAGTCATACACACACACACACACACACACTGGGTAACATTTACATTTATACCAAGCCAATTAAGTCTGAAGAAGGGTCTCGACCCGAAACGTCACCCGTTCCTTCCCTCCATAGATGCTGCCTGTCCCGCTGAGTTGCTCCAGCGTTTTGTGTGTCTGTCGGAGCGTCAGCGAGAGGCGATGTGGGTCGCAGCAACAGCGGCCCCACATGCAAGGTGCCCCGGCCCAGTGGGTGGGGGGGGGCAGTAAATCTGGGCAGAAGGAGTCCACTGGGGAGGGAGGGAAGGGGGGGGTAATGGGGGACTCCTGGCCTGTGGGGCTGAGGGGTGGTGGGGGGGAGTGGGGTGCAGAGAAACCGGGATGTGGGTGAAGAGGGCAGCACAGAATGATTTGGTGGGGTGGGGTGTAGGGGGGGGGGGGGGAAGATGGGGTACTCCTGCCCCCTGGGGGCTGAGAGAAAACTCTGTCAGGGTGGGGATGGCACAGAGAATCGAGGTGGTCGGTGGGCGTCACAGAGGAAGAGCATGGAATGATGGGGGGGGGGGGGGGTGGGGGGGTTGACTGAGTGATGGGGAGGAGGGGGGTAATGGGTACTCTTGGCCTGTGGGGCCGAGAGGCTCCGGGGGGGGGGGGGGGGGGGGGGCAGGGAAGAGTGGGGAGTGTCCACAACATACCATGGGGGTGTCACAGGGTGAACGTTGAGAGTGCGACACAGAGGGATGGGGGGTGGGGGACGACGCAGTGGAACGTGGGGGGTGGGGACACAGAGACACAGGGTTGGGGGAGGGGGTGGGGAGAGTCGACAGCCACTTACTCTGCCTCGTACTGGTTGGGAGTGATGATGTCGGCTAGAGGGACCACTTTCTCCTTGTAGACCGGAAGCAGGATTTCTGGAACATACTAGAAACAGAACACATCGTTCAGCAAAGACACGTGGGGGGTGGTTGTTGGGGGGTTTATGGTTGGCGGTAGGGTGAGAGAGGGGATCCCATAGAAACATATACAATTCTTTGAGGATTTGACAGGCTAGATGCAGGAAAAAATGTTCCCGATGTTGGGGGAGTCCAGAACCAGGGGTCACAGTTTAAGAATAAGGGGTCGGCTGTTTAGGACTGAGACGAGGAAAAACGTTTTCACCCAGAGAGTTGTGAATCCGTGTAATTCTCTGCCACAGAGGTCAGTGGAGGCCAATTCACTGGATGTTTTCAAGAGAGAGTTAGATTCAGCTCTTAGGGCTAAATAAAGGAATCAAGGGATATGTGGACAAAGCAGGAACGGGGTACTGATTGTGGATGATCAGCCATGATCATATTGAATGACGGCGCTGGCTCGAAGGGCCTACTACTGCACCTATTTTTTTATGTTCCTATGATACAAGATAGGAGGGGGGAAGAGGGGGGAGGGGGTGATAGGAGGTGATGGGGGGGTGATGGGGGGAGGTGGGGGATGGGGGGATGGAGGGAGAGGGGGAGGGGGGGTCAGGGGGACAAATAGACAGAGAATGCAAGACAGAGACAACACTCACCATATATCCGTCCCCATTCCTCTTGTCACCCATCACTGGATCACAAACTGCAAGAGAATAAACAAGCAATTTCCCTGTCACATTAAGCTTGCTGCAAAATCCAAATCCTGATTTCCACTATCCACTGAAGATAGACACAAAATGCTGGAGTAACCCAGCAGGACAGCCAGGCAGCATCTCTGGAGAGAAGGATTAGAGAGAAAGACCCGCTGAGTTACTCCAACATTTTGTGTCTACCTTCGATTTTATCCAGCATCTGCAGTTCTTCCTCACACAAGAGGGAGATGGGGAAGATTAAATAGGAATATGAGGGGTGACCTTTCCCATACAGTGGTGGGGAGATGGAACGAGCTACCAGTCCCGGCGGCCTGTATTTATGCACTTTGTACTTATTCAGGGCCGCTCTCTGGTTGTGGTAGTGTGGTCCAGTTGCCTGAAAATAGCCGGGAAGGAACTGTCCCTGAATCTGGAGGTGAGCGTTTTAACATTTCTGCACCTTTTGCCCGACGGTAGAGGGGGGTGGCCAGAAACATAGAAAGATAGGTGCAGGAGTAGGCCAGTCGGCCCTTCGTGCCAGCACCGCCATTCAATGTGATCATGGCTGATCATCCCCAATCAGTACCCCGTTCCTGCTTTCTCCCCATATCCCTTTAGCCTTACGAGTTAGATCTAACTATCTCTTGAAACCATCCAGTGAATTGGCCTCGACTGCCTTCTGTGGCAGAGAATTCCACGGATTCGCAACTCTCTGGGCGAAGACTTTTTTCCTCGTCTGAGTCCTAAATGGCCGACCCCTTATTCTTAAACTGTGACCCCTGGTTCTGGACTCCCCCAACATCGGGAACATGTTTCCTGCATCTAGCCGGACGGGATCTTCTAGAATTTTATATGTTTCTATAAGATCCCCTCTCATCCTTCTAAATTCCAATGGATGCAAGCCCAGTCGGCCCATTCTTTCATCATATGTCAGTCCCGCCATCCCAGAGTGTGACTCATCCTTGAGTATGCTGCTGGCCTTGCTGAGGCAGTGCCCGGTATAAATGGAGCGAATGGAAGATAGACACAAAAAGCTGGGGTAACTCAGCGGGACAGGCAGCATCGCTGGAGAGAAGGAATGGGCAACATTTCGGGTCGAGACCCTTCTTCAGACTCAGATGCAAGGTGCGATGGTCCACAATTCGCTGCAATTTCTTGCGGTCTTGGATGGGAGCTGTTCTCAAACCAAGCTGTGAAGCATCCGGATAATTTATTCTACATTATAATGGGCAAAGGGCCCTTGCTTCACCCTCTCATTTCCTTCCAAAACCTTGCGTCATTCACTGTTCCACATCAGGCACATAACAGCTGCACACTGGGGCTCCTGCATGTGGCACCGCACCAAACTCAGCCTCTCCATGCAAGTCGTTCAGCAGCTTGTCCACTCTCTTAGGAGGGAGAGACAGATCAGCCATGATTGAATTGCGGAGTAGACTTGATGGGCCGAATTCTACTCCTATTCATTATGACCTCTCCATCCATCCCCCACCCCAGTTTTCTGACCAGTCTGACTGACCTCCTGCAGTTGTACAGGGCCCTAGTGAGACCACACCTGGAGTATTGTGTGCAGTTTTGGTCCCCTAATTTGAGGAAGGACATTCTTGCTATTGAGGGAGTGCAGCGTAGGTTTACAAGGTTCATTCCCGGGATGACGGGACTGTCATATGCTGAGAGAATGGAGCGTCTGGGCTTGTACACTCTGGAGTTTAGAAGGATGAGAGGGGATCTTAGTAAAAAATATAAGATTATTAAGGGTTTGGACGCGCTAGAGGCAGGAAATATGTTCCCGATGTTGGGGGAGTCCAGAACCAGGGGCCACAGTTTATGAATAAGGGGTAAGCCATTTAGAACAGAGATGAGGAAACACTTTTACACATAGAGTGGTGAGTCTGTGGAATTCGCTGCCTCAGAGGGCGGTGGAGGCCGGTTCTCTGGATACTTTCAAGAGATAGACAGGACTCTTACAGATAGCGGAGTTAGGGGATATGGGGAGAAGACAGGAACGGGTTACTGATTAGGGATGATCAGCCATGATCCCATTGAATTGCGGTGCTGGCTTGAAGGGCCAAATGGCCTACTCCTGCACCTGTGGTCTATTGTCTGATCACATTTTATCTGTGTATGCCTCGTTGTCACCTTCCTCGAGCGAACAATGATCCATTCTCCATTATCCTTGATCTCTTGTTCCCTTTGATGTCTCTTACCCTTCCATATCTCTGTGTCTCCCTCTCCCCTGACTCTCAGTCTGAAGAAGGGTCTCAACCCGAAACGTCATCCGTTCCATCTCCCCAAGAGATGCTGCCTGTCCCGCTGAGTTACTCGAGCTTTGTGAGTCTGTCACGCAGCGGGATCACTCACAAGGTGCTCGCTGTGAACACGACGCTAGCTAAGGGAGGGGAGAAGGAGAGCAAAGGCTGGCGGTGGAGTTGCTGCTTCACAGCGCCAGAGAGCCGGGTTCAATCCTGACTAAGGGTGCCGTCTGTATGGAGTTTGCACGTTCTCCCCGTGACCTGCGTGGGTTTTCTCCGAGATCTTCGGTTTCCTCCCACACTCCAAAGACGTACAGGTTTATAGGTTAATTGGCTTGGTATAAATGTAAAATTGGCCCCAGTGCACGTAGGGTAGTGTTAGTGTGCGGGGATCGCTGGTCGGCGCAATGTTTTGGGTCGGGACGCTTCTTCAGACTCTTTGTAGTACATTAGTGGGGGGGGGGGAAAGAGGGGAGTTGGGGTGGGACGAAGCCTGACGAATGATAGGTGGATACAGGTGAGGTTGGTTGGGTTGTCTGTATCTGTGAACTAGACCAAGAGTGGGTGAGGCTGTGTGCGCTCCGGTGGTGTTCCTGATCCTCCCCTCAGCCGTGTCCAAGGCCCCTGACCGCCCGCACGGGCTGGAGCTTCCACTCACCGTAAACCAGCTTGGGATTCTGTCTCCGCAGCTCCTGAATTATCTCCATCACCTTCTCCAGGAACGACGTGTCCCGCGTGTAGCCTGAGCAACACACGAAGGGGCTTAGCCCGTGAACATGCGGCGAGTTCCCTGACCCACACCTCTCAACAACCCCCCCCACCCACACCGCTCAACATGCCCCCCTACACACCCCACCCACATCCCACAACATCCCCCCGCAACACCCCCCTCCCACCTTCACCCCCCCCCCCCCCACACCCCTAATGATCGCTGCTCACCGACTCTAGAATCAGACCAAGATATCACCCCCCCCCACAGCACTGTGCCATCACCCAGGGCAGGGACAGCTCGGGGTAGACACAAAGCTCCCTCTACACCAGGGGTGTCAAACTCTTGGCCCATGGGCCGCATCCGGTCCGCGAAGGGGTCCAATCCGGCCCGCGGGATGATCTGTCGGGAAAGAAAACACAAAGGCAACGACAGCTGTGGGAACAGGTGCGCGTGCGTGCGTTCGTTCGTTCACGCGTGCACAACTGATCCGGCCCTCACAAAGTCGCATTGTGCCCATTCCAGCACGTGGCCTAAAGTGAGTTTGACACCCCTGCTCTACACTGTCCCAATAGACAATAGGTGCAGGAGTAGGCCATTCAGCCCTTTGAGCCAGCACCACCATTCAATGTGATCATGGCTTATCATCCACAATCAGTACCCCATTCCTGCCTTCTACCCATACTCCCATCACACACTCCCAGGGCAGGGGCAGCACGGGGTAGACACAGGGTGGAGTCCCGTCACACACTCCCAGGTGGGATGTCACCTGCCATCGGGTTCCGGGCCAGGTTCCAGCTCCTACCTGTCAGCACGTAGTCATAGCGAGTGACGTCGTTCAGGCGGAGGCCTTCGTACAGAGTCTGCAGCTCGCCGGCCGTCATCACCTGGCCCTTCCAGTGATCGTACCCTGAATCACAGACAGGGAATCATTGACCATGGGGACAGAGCGGGGAGTGTGGAGACATGTCGGGTCAAGGTCGGGGAACATCGAAGAGACGTTAGGTAGACAAAAATGCTGGAGAAACTCAGCGGGTGAGGCAGCATTTTTGGAGCAAAGGAAATAGATGACGTTTCAGGTTGAGACATCAGACTGATGTGGAGGTTGGGGGGGGGGGGGGGGGGGGGAGAAGAAGAAAGGAAGAGGCGGAGACAGTGGGCTGAGGGAGACCTGGGAAGCAGAGGAGAAAGCAAGGACTACCTGAAACCGCTGGGGTGTAAACTGCCCAAGCGAAATATGAGGTGCTGCTCCTCCAATTTGCGGTGGGCCTCACTCTGGCCATGGAGGAGGCCCAGGACAGAAAGGTTGGATTTTGAATGGGAGGGGGTTCAACCCCAGCGGTATGAACATTGACTTCTCCAATTTCAGGTAGTCCCTGCTTTCTCCCTCTTTCCCCTCCCATTCCCAGCTCTTCCACAGCCCACTGTCTCTGCCCCTTCCTTTCTTCTTCCCGCCCCCCCACCCCAGTCTATGACATTCTTGCCATTGAGGGAGTACAGAGAAGGTTCACCAGACTGATTCCTGGGATGGCAGGACTTTCATATGAAGAAAGACTGGATAGACTCGGCTTGTACTCGCTAGAATTTAGAAGATTGAGGGGGAATCTAATAGAAACTTACAAAATTCTTAAGGGGTTGGATAGGCTAGATACAGGAAGATTGTTCCCGATGTTGGGGAAGTCCAGAACAAGGGGTCACAGTTTAAGGATAAGGAGGAAGTCTCTTAGGACCGAGATGAGAAAAACATTTTTCACACAGAGAGTGGTGAATCTGTGGAATTCTCTGCCACAGAAGGTAGTTGAGGCCAGTTCATTGGCTATATTTAAGAGGGAGTTAGAGGTGGCCCTTGTGGCCAAAGGGATCAGGGGGTATGGAGATAAGGCAGGTACAGGATACTGAGGTGGATGATCAGCCATGATCATATTGAATGGCGGTGCAGGCTCGAAGAGCCGAATGGCCTACTCCTGCACCTATTTTCCATGTTTCAATGTTAACTTGACATTGTGGGCCGATGGACCCATTTTTATGCTGTACTATTCTATGCTTTAATGTTATGTTACAATATTCGCCAGGAAGCGAGCGGGTAAGATCATCTCTGACCCCTCTCACCCTGGCCACAAACTCTTTGAATCACTTCCCTCTGGAAGGCAACTCCGGATTGTCAAAGCTGTCGCAGCCAGACATGGTAGCTCTACACAATAACCAAAGGTCTGTGGAATTCTCTGCCTCAGAGGCAGGTTCTCTGGATACTTCCAAGAGAGAACTAGATAGGGCTCTTAAAGATATCGGAGTCGGGGGATATGGGGAGAAGGCAGGAACGGGGTACTGATTGTGGATGATCAGCCACGATCACAATGAATGGTGGTGCTGGCTCAAAGGGCCGAATGGCCTACTCCTGCACCTATTGTCTATTTGTTGCATGCTAGCCATTCAGTGAAAACGCTATATATAATTACAATCAAGCTGTCCTGTGTACAGATACAGGGTAAAGGCCACAACGTTTAGTGACAGATAATGGCCAGTAAAATGTGGTTAAGTCTACTGTAAAAGTCTGTAGCCTCCTTTTGCGCTCGTATTTTATTTCATTCACATGTTTAAATGATAATGTTTTATTCTTAATTGTCTACTGTATGTCGTGTTGTTACTTGCAAGTGGAGCACCAAGGCAAATTCCTTGTATGTGTACATACTTGGCCCATAATCATTCATTCAGCTTAAACATTCAATCAATCATTCATTCATTCCTTCATTATTAAGCATGGACAGTTTACAAACTAGCAGTATGAACATTGAACTCTCCATGTTTAGGCTGCCAACCTACAAATACACCCCCCACCCCTCTTTTTTATCAATTTATTTGTTTTTCCTCCACTCTTCCCTCTGCCTCACCTGGATTCACCCTCACCACCCCCCCCCCCCCCCCCCCCCCCCCCTCCACCCTTGAGCTTTTCCACCTAGATTCCTTCCTCCGGCTTCACAATTCACACTTTTTTGTTTTTTCATCTCTGGCCTCTGTCCAGCTTCACAACCTCAACACTGGACATCGGAATCCTCCAATTTTAGATAACCTGTAAAAACCCTCTTCCCCCCCCACTCCCCCGGACTCACACACATTTACACCTCCCCTTCCAGCTATATTCCTTCCTCCGGCTTCACAATTGGCATATCTACTATGCTTATCTTACGCATTGTCTTTTCATCACGGGCCTTTGTTCAACAGTTTGCCTATGAAGCAAAAAATCCTTCACCAGGCCCTTCAGCCCACCGCATCCGTGCTGACCAGTGATCACCCCGTACACTAGCACTATCCTAGGGACACAATACGCACACTAGGGACAATTTTACCAAAGCCAATTGATCAACAAGCCCATATGTTTTTGGAGTGTGGGAGGAAACCGGAGCACCCGGAGAAAACCCACACGGTCACGGGGAGATTGTACAAACTCTGTTTGGCCAGCACCCGTAGTCAGGATCGAACCCGGGATTCTGGCGCTGCGAGACAGCAACTCGACCACTGCACCACCATGCCACCTTCTGCACCACCTGTATCCACCTATCACTCCCCAGGCTTGGTCCTCTTACAACTTTCTTCCCCCCCCCCCCACTAACCACCCTCCCCCCCCACCTCAATCAGTCTGAAGTAGGGTCCCGACCCAAAACATCACCTATCAATGTTCTCCACAGATGCTGCCTGACCCACTGAGTTACTCCAGCACTCTGTGAAACGTCACCTATCCATGTTCTCCACAGATGCTGCCTGACCCGCTGAGTTACTCCAGCACTCTGTCTTTTTTGTTTTGTTATGGTACAATCGTTTAGTTGCTATACGTTTGTGCGCTTTACGACAGAGGGGTTTGTGTTAGACAAATACTCCAGGACAAGGGGAAATCTGGCAAACGTTCCACATTCATAGCACCACAAGTTTATTAGTACAAGTGCTCGTGTGAGTAAAAGCTGACAGTCGAAATAAAAAGTGACAGGGATGAAGGCGCCCACAAGTGCCCCTCTTTATCGCCTCTCACAGATACAGGAGTTTGCACAAGGCAGTGTGTGACAAGCATGTAGAACACTCGTATGAAGAGCTGCTAAAACGTGGGGCACAGATCCAAGCCCAGATCCACGCTCTGTGCTGACCTTGGCTACGGTCCCATAGTCGAGTTTACTTTAGAGTTACAGCATCACAGGGTCCATGCTGACCACCTATCACCCATTCTGGATCTGGATGTAGTACGCTGAAAAGCTTTAGGTGGAGTATCACTCAGCACTGGACAATTAAAAAAAAATTTTAACAAGCCAATTAACCTACAAACCTGTACGTCTTTGGAAACCGAAGATCTCGGAGAAAACTCACGCAGGTCACGGGGAGAACGTGCAAACTCCGTAGAGACAGCACCCGTAGTGGGGATGGAACCCGGGTCTCTGGCGCTGCAACTCTACCACTGCGCCACCGTGACTGCCCCGTTCACACTAGTTCTATGTTATTCCACTTTCTCATCCATTCCCTATATGCGCGGGGGCAATTTACGGAGGGGCCGGTTAATCTACAAACACGCACGTCTCTGGGTTATTGGGAGGAAGGCCACGAGGTCACAGGAGGAAGTAGGTGCAAACGCCACTTCACAATTGGCACCCATATGATTTTTGGAGTGTGGGAGGACACCCGAGATCAGGATCGAACCCGGGTCTCTGGTGCTGTGAGGCAGCAAGGGGCTATACGCGCTGAGCCCAGGCAGCGTTGGGCGCAGTGACGGTGTGGGGAGTCAGATACTTGCCCGTGTGGTTGGAGAACTGGACGGAGTTCACTGTGTCCACCTCAAATCCCAGCACCTGTTGGAGGACAGACAGCGTTCATTAGAGGGTGGACGGGGAGAGAGAGGAAGGGACAAGGGAGGTGACAGTTCAGAGGGGGAGTGGGGACAGGGGTGGGATAGTGGGCAGGGGAGGATGATGACAGGGCAGAGGGGGAAGGGGACAGAGTTGGATTGTGACCTGGTTGGGGGGCATCGATGTGCGGGTCTGGGGTGGAGCAGACCTGGATGGCTCGGGGAGGGTTGAGACGTGTAATAGAAATATAGAAAAATAGGTGCAGGAGTAGGCCATTCGGCCCTTCGCGCCAGCACCGTCATTCAATATGATCATCCAAAATCAGTACACCCCCCCCTTTCCTGCTTTCTCCCCATATCCCTTGATTCCATTAGCCCCAAGAGCTAAATCGAACTCTCTCTTGAAAACATCCAGTGAAACAGCCTCCACTGCCTTCTGTGGCAGAGAATTCCACGGATTCATAACTCCTAAATGGCTGACCCCTTTTTCTTAAACTGTGTGATCCCTGATTCTGAAGTCCCCCAACATGGGGAACATTGTTCCTGCATCTAGCCTGTCCAATCCCTTAAGTATTTTATATGTTGCTATAAGATCCCCTCTATAATGAGAGCAGGAGGGAGAAATGGAGGGAGACGGAAACTGGGCTCAGTACTGAGGTTGGAGAAGGGGGGAGTCTGGAGAGGAAGATGGTGGGGGAAGAAAGAGCGAGGGGGGGCAGAGGAGGGGGGAGGTTGTTGGGATGTTGGGGTGGCGGGAGAGGGGGGGAACAGGTGATGGATGAGACAGGGAGGGGGACGGGGGGGCGGGCATGGAGGGAACAGGGGTGCGGGGCAGGTTGTTGGGATGCTGAGGATGAAGGGGGGTGTGAGGTTGATGAGGGGTATGTGGGGGGGGGGGTGTGAGGGGAGGTTGATGAGGGGGGGTGTGGGGGGTGTGGGGGGGGAGGTTGTTGGGATGTGAGGATGAAGGGGAGGGGAGGTTGATGAGGGGGGTGTGAGGTTGATGAGGGGGAGGTTGATGAGGGGGGTGTGAGGTTGATGAGGGGGGTGAGGGGGGTGTGGGGGGGTGAGGGGGGGGTGAGGTTGGTGAGGTTGATGAGGGGGGTAAGGGGGGTGTGGGGGGGAGGGGAGCTGCCACTGTCCGCACTGACTGACCTGCAGCGGGAAGGCGGCCGACTTGTTGCCGACGAAGCCGCGGACGACGTGACTCTGGATGGAGAGAACCCGGCACTCGGGCTCGGGCAGCATGGCGGCCTGGGCTGGGGGCTGCGGCCGGTGCCGGGGCCGGGGGGCGGGCGGGCGGGAGCCGGGCTGCGTGAGTTGCTCCGCCCGCTGCCGGCTCTCGGGGGCCCAGGCGCGCTGCGGACGCCACCGGAAGCGACGTGTGTGGGCGGGGGGGGGGGGGGGGGAAGGCAAGGACCCCGCTGGCGTCAGCGTCGTCACGGCAACCGGTGACGTCACGGCCGCGGCCCCCGCCCCCCCGCCCTGCGTCTCCATGGAGACCGGGCCTGGACCCCGTTACCCCAGCAACGCCGCCTGGCCCCCGCACCCCGCCACATAGAAACATAGAAACAGAGACACTAGGTGCAGGAGCAGGCCATTCGGTCCTTCGAGCCTGCACCGCCATTCAATATGATCATGGCTGATCATCCAACTCAGTATCCTGTACCTGCCTTCTCTCCATACCCCCTGATCCCTTCAGCCACAAGGGCCACATCTAACTCCTTAAATATGGCCAATGAACTGGCCTCAACTACCTTCTGTGGCAGAGAATTCCACAGATTCACCACTCTCTGTGTGAAAAATGTTTTTCTCATCTCGGTCCTAAAAGATTTCCCCCTTATCCTTAAACTGTGACCCCTTGTCCTGGACTTTCCCCAACATCAACAGCACCCCCGACCCCCCGACCCCCCGATCCCCGACCCCCCGACCCCCGACCCGACCCCCCGACCCCCCCCGACCCCCCGACCCCCGACTACCCGACCCCCCCCCCCGACCCCCGACCCCCAGACCCACCGACCCCTGGACCCCCGACCCCCGACCCCCCGACCCCCGACCCCAGCACACTCAACCTGCCCCCCCCCACCCTCCTCACCCCAGGTCCAGCCCCGACCCCCATGGCCGCTGAAGCCTGGCCACCCAGGCACCACGCACGGCCAGCCCTGCTTCCAGTCACTCCTGAGCCCAATCACCGAGTGCCAGACCCCAGCACTCAGTCCCAGGCCCATCTCAATCGCCTGACCCCTGAGCCCAAGCCCAGCCCTGAGCCCCAGGCTCCGTCAACCAGCGGCCGCTTAAACTCCCGGACCTAGGTGTTTCGCGCACCCAACACCCCAGCGGTCAGACCTGCGCCCAGCTCAGTCCACTGACCCCCCCAAGCCCAGACCTGCCCCCCAGTACCGGATCCCCAGATCATTTATACCCCAGGCCAGACTCAGCAGACCCTGGACCCCAGGTCCAGGCCGAATCCCTGGACTCCAGGCCCAGCCCTGACCCGCCGGCTGAACATGGACCCTAGACCCTCAGTACGGATGTCAAGGGATATGGGGAGAAGGCAGGAGAAAGGGGTTAGGTTAGATCAGCCATGATTGAATAGATGGGCCGAATGGCGTAATTCTGCTCCCATCACTTATGAACATGAACTTTATAAACCTATGTGAGGTCACCCTCAGCCTCCTAAGCTCCAGGGTATTGGAAGATGATTGTGTTTGTTGAAGGTTGTTGAGTCCAGCCCTATGACATCAGTGCAGGACCTCCCCTGGGGTGGTGTCCTTGGCCCAACTATCTTTAGCTACTTCGTCAAAGACATTCCCTCCATCCTAAGGTCAGAAGTCGGGATTGTTTACTAATGATTGCACAATCTTCAATCCTGTTTGCAACTCCTCACTCAATGAGGCAAGCCACACAACCGATCCTTCACACGGGCTGGAAAGTGGTGATTAACAATCGCCCCAGGTGATGTTCACCAAGACAGGGTCGAACCTCCTCCTATCCTTCACACCCATCGCCATTAACTTTACTTTTGCTTTAAGAAGAAGATGCTGATTTTAAAACCAAAGATAGACCACAAAAGGCTGGAGTAACTCCGCGGGACAGGCAGCATCTCTGCAGAGAAGGAATTGATGTTGGGGGGAGTCCAGAACCAGGGGCCACTGTTTAAGAATAATGGGTAAGCCATTTAGAACGGAGACGAGGAAACACTTTTTCTCACAGAGAGTTGTGAGTGTGGAATTCTCTGCCTCAGAGGGCGGTGGAAGCCGATTCTCTGGATACTTTCAAGAGAGAGCAAGATAGGGTTCTTAAAGATAGCGGAGTCAGGAGATATGGGGAGAAGGCAGGAACTGATTCGGAATGATCAGCCATGATCACATGCTGGCTCGAAGGGCCGAATGCTACTCCTGCACCTATTGTCTATTGTCTATTGAATGGGGAAACGTCACCCATTCCTTCTCTCCAGAGATGCTGCCTGTCCTGCAGAGTTACTCCAGTTTTTTGTGTCTTTAGTTTAGTTTAATTTAGTTTGTGATAGTATTTGCCTCAGCTACCTCCTCTGGCAGCTCGTTCCATACACTCACCACCCTCTGTGTAAAAAAGTTACGCCTCCATTTCCTAAGAAATCTTTTGACTTATGATCTTGCGACAGTGCAGTGGTGGAAAATGGGGTCCGGTAAAATTATAGACTTGAACGTAATGGATCAACGTGAAAACCATGACAAGGTCGGTGGGAGGTCAGGAATGTTGTGGTAGGATGATTCAGTTGCCTGATGACAGCTGGGAAGAAACTGTCCCTGAATCTGGAAATGTGCACTTTCACACTTCTGTACCTGATGGGAGAGGGGAGAAGAGGGAGTGGCCGCGGTGGGTGAGACTGGTCCTTGATTATGCTGCTGGCCTTGCCGAGGCAGTGTCAACATCCTGGGGTCACCATTGACCAGACTGGAACAACCACATTGACACAGTGGCAGTCAGAGTTTGGTATATGTTTACAAGAATGATCCCGGGAATGAGTGGGTTAACTTATGACGAGCGTTTGATGGCACTGGGCCTGTACTCACTGGAGTTTAGAAGAATGAGGGGAGGAACCTCATTGAATCATACACAATAGTGAAAGGCCTGGATAGGGTGGATGTGGAGAGGATATTTCCACGAGTGGGAAAGTCCAGGACTAGAGGTCATAGCCCAAGAATTAAAGGACTTTCTTTTAAGAAGGAGATAGGGAATATCTTTAGTCAGAGGGTGGCAAATCTGTGGAATCATTTGCCACAGAGGGCTGTGGAGGCCAAGTCAGTGGATATTTTTAAGACAGAGATAGATCTTCTTCTTGCATATGGCGTGCACAGCCTAAAGTTGTGGGACAACTAAATTTCTATTTGATCTTATTTGATTGTGCACGCCGGGTTGATTGCATTCGTCGAAACAGAGCGGACCATGTGAAGGTTGCAATCTCCCACCCCCAGAGATAGATAGATTCTTGATTAGTACGGGTGTCAGAGGTTATGGGGAGAAGGCAGGAGAATGGGGTTAGGAGGGAGAGATAGATCAGCCATGATTGAATGGTGGAGTCGACTTGATGGGCCGAATGGTCTAATTCTACAATCACTTATGAACTTATGACTACAATGCCCTGCAGACAGTCAAGAGATATAATGGGCGCAATGTTTAGTTTAATTGTCATATGGACTGAAGACGGAACAATGGGATTCATACTTGCAGCAGCATTGACAGGTCTGTCAACACAGTACTCGTAGGTAACATAATCAACAAATTATTAACCCCAACATGACTGCAAAAAACCAAAAATCTTTTTGATAGTTGCAGTTGATAGTTTAGTTTGTGTTTGTTGCGTGCAAGAGCCTGATGGTTGTTGGGAAGAAGTTATTCTTGAGCCTGGCAGTCGTAGTTTCCAGGCTCCTGTATTCAGGCCCGGGGGGAGTTCCCCCCGCCACGGATACCATGTAATCCCGTGCTACCTGCTCCGTGGTCGGATAGTCGGCGACTAAACCGTCTCCCCCACCTGGTTTGCCACGTGAGGAGGGGGCTGTGGACACCCAGCAGGACCAAAAACAAGACCTGTCAAAGGGCGGATGAGCTTCTAGAGAGCCTACGGCCATCCACACTTCAGTAGAAGTTGCGATCACTGTCGTACACGGCATTGTAATGCACCGTGCCCACTGATGTTTTCAACGATGATGATGGTCGGAGTGAGATGAGGGCGTGGCCAGGGTGGTGTGGGTCTCTGATGATGCTGGCAGCGCCTCCTGTAGTTCCCTATGATGGTGGGGAGGTCAGTACCTGCGATAGAGCGGGCAGTGTCCATCATTCTTTGTAGTCTTTATTCCTGGGTGATGCTTCGCAGTCCTGACTATTGTGCACAGCCATTTCCCCTCCCACTGAAGCGTTTAATCCCGTGAGAGAGATTTTACCTTCTCAAATTTGCCTGTTAGTAATCCATTACCATTCTATGTCCACGCCACATTGATATATAAGTCATGATTCCCACACTGGCTCCATCACAGATCCCATCTCTGGGCAGACCAGAGTCAACCAATCTATAGAGCAGGGTTGGGCAACCTTGTTCTGCCTAGGGGCCGGGACACATGTCTGTGAGGGATGGCGGGCCTCATCTATCATGTGTACACATGGACCCGCCCCGGATGGCAGGCATCAAATCATGTGTTCCCAAAAGGTAGAAAAAAATACTGGAGAAACTCAGCAGGTGAGGCAGCCTTGTGAATTCCTAGCATGTCTCACCCGCTGAGTTTCTCCAGCATTTATTGTCTACCTTCGATTTTTCCAGCATCTGCAGTTCTTTCTTAAACGTGTTCACAGAAGGTGCCGTGCCGGCGGCTTTGCGCAGGATACGGTACGGCCAGAGCTCGGGGCGCTAGGGGCGGGACGGATTACGGGGAAAAAATCCGCCTGCGGGCCGGATAATTTTGGGTTACGGGCCGCATTCGGCCCGGGGGCCGTAGGTTGCCGACCCCTGCTACGGATAGACACAAAATGCTGGAGTAACTCAGCGGGACAGACAGCATCTCTGGAGAGAAGGAATGGGCGAGACCCTTCTTCACACTCCAGTATTTTGTGTCTATCTTAGGTGTAAAGCTGCAGTTCCTTTCTACTCAACCAATCCATATCAGTACAGGCATGCATGCACATCTATAAATGGTCTATTCAGATATGATTCTAACATGGGCAAACGAGATTAGTATTGATGAGCAGAGACGTGGGGAGGGGCAGGGGTAAGAGACCTTGGGTCGGGGGGATATTATATGAAATTGGAGAAGTCAATATTCATACCTCTGGGTGGTGAGCGACCCAAGCAGAATATGAGGTGCTGTTCCTCCAGTTTGTGTGTGGCATCACCAAGGTAATGGAGGGGGCCAGGACAGAAATCCATTTCACCACTAACTTCCATCCGGCAGTCAAATTCACCTGGACCATTTCCAACACCTCCCTACCGTTTCTAGACCTTTATTATCTCCATCGCAGAACATTTTTGTCTACCCAGGACAGAGAGGTCAGTGTGGGAATGGGAGGGGGAGTTAAAATGTCTTAAAAGGGTCTTGACCCGAAACTTCACCCATTCCTTCTCTCCAGAGATGCTGCCTGACCCACTGAGTTACTCCAATACTCTGTGAAACGTCACCTATCCATGTTCTCCACAGATGCTGCCTGACCCACTGAGTTACTCCAGCACTCTGTGAAACGTCACCTATCCATGTTCTCCACAGATTCAGCCTGACCCGCTGAGTTACTCCAGCACTCTGTGAAACGGCACCTCTCCATGTTCCCACAGATGCTGCCTGACCCGCTGAGTTACTCCAGCACTTTGTGTCTACCTGTGTTTTCATGTTGGTCGATTACACAACATCCCTGTTATGTAACTGTTCAGGAAAGATGGGAGACAGAATGTAGGCCGAGGCAGTGAGTTAACTGGTCATTGGCCACGGGGAATATTTCTAGAGACTGTTACTAAAGATGTAATGCAGGGTGCTGAGAAAGACTCAAAGCGTCAGGCAAATCACCGGGGAGAGATTCATGTTTGACCCAGATACAGGAATTGTTTCAAGAAGTAACGGGAACTGCGGAGAAAGGGAACGGTGATTGAACCGCAGTGAGGTCTCGTGAACGTGATTGCAGGAAATAATTATTCTGGAAAAGTAAAGATTGTGGTACAAGGTGATCTTGTTCTGATTTAGATTATAGAGCGGCACGGTTGGGCAGCGGTAGAGTTGCATCCGTACAGCGCTTACAGCACCAGAGACCCAGGTTTGATCCTGGCTACAGGTGCTGTCTGTGTGGAGTTTGTACGTTCTCCCCGTGGCCTGAGTGGGTTTTCTCCGGGTGCTCCGGTTTCCTCCCACATTCCAAAGACGTACAGGTTGGTAAGTTAATTGGCTTGGTACAAAGGTAAAAATGGCCCCCTGTGTGTGTTGGATAGTGTTAATTGCGTGTGGCCTCACTCTGACAATGGAGGTGGCCAAGGGCAGAAAGGTCGGTGTGGGAATGGGAGGGGGAAGGTAAAGTGTTTGGCAACTGGGAGATCAGGTAGGTCCAGGCGGACTGAGCGAAGGTGCCCAACAAAACAATCGACCAGTCCACGATTGGTCTCGCCGATGTATAAGATGTATAAGATGGACTGAGTTGAGTTTACTGTCAGAAACACAAGTACAGTGATAGTCTGGGTTCCAGCAGCATCACAGATGCAGAGACACAGAGACATCAATTATATAGAAATTATACATACATTTTGCAAGACAGTAAAAATAATAAGCCTGTGCAAAAAAAAAACACACAAGCACAATCACAATCACAATCACAATAATACTTTATTAGCCAAGTATGTTTTGCAACATACGAGGAATTTCATTTGCCAAGTCAGTCATACAGATAAAAAGCAACGGAACACACAAAACTATTGAGGGAGTGCAGCGTAGGTTTACAAGGTTAATTCCCGTGGGGATCTCATTGAAACATATAAGATTATTAAGGGTTTGGATACGCTAGAGGCAGGAAATATGTTCCCGATGTTGGGGGAGTCCAGAACCAGGGGCCACAGTTTAAGAATAAGGTGTAAGCCATTTAGAACGGAGACGAGGAAACACTTTTTCACACAGAGAGTTGTGAGTCTGTGGAATTCTCTCCCTCAGAGGACGGTGGAGGCCGGTTCTCTGGATGCTTTCAAGAGAGAGCTAGATAGGGCTCTTAAAGATAGCGGAGTCAGGGGATATGAGGAGAAGACAGGAACGGGGAACTGATTGGGGATGATCAGCTATGATCACATTGAATGGTGGTGCTGGCTCGAAGGGCCGAATGGCCTATTCCTGCACCTATTGTCTATTGTCTATTGTCTTAAACACATTTCAACATAAACATATAACACAGTGACTCCTCCACATTCCTCACTATGATGGAAGGTGAAAAATTATTCAATCTCTTCCCTTTGCTGAGGTTGAGTATGAGGTTGATTATGGCGCAAATCAACTCCTACCTCGGCAAGAACCTTGACCCACTGCAGTTCGCATACTGCCATAACAAGTCAACGGTGGATGCGATCTCACTGGCTCTCCACTCCACGCTGGACCACTTGTACAACAAAAACTCATATGTCAGGGCAATCGAACCCTGCGTCGGGGCTGGTTGAACATTACACGCGTTGGAGCTCCCGATATCCACGGCCTCTCCCGAGCCTGCGAGCTCCCTGACGTAAATACCGCAGGCCGCGGTTGGAGCGATCCCAGGCAAGGGATCGACTCTGATGTAAGACCACGCCCCACGGTGGGGCTCAAGGTCGGTCCGAGGAGGCCTCCAGCTCCATCGATGGTAGGCCGCAGAGCGACCAGAGAATGTGATCTGGAAAATAATCGCATCCCCGGCAAGGCAAGAAACTGAAAAAAACATTTCCCACAACCCCTCCCCCTCCCTCCACATGAAACAAACCGGAGAACATTTACACAAATTTTTCACACGCACTAAAAATTAAAAAAAAGACGAAGAAACAAAGAAGACCGTTGGCGGGGTTGCCATGCGGCTCCCCCTGGTGGTGATATGGTCTGGATAGAGTGGATGTGGAGAGGATGTTTCCACTAGTGGGAGGGTCTAGGAGCTGAGGGCACAGCCTCAGAATTAAAGGATGTTCTTTTAGAAAGGAGATGAGCAGAAATTTATTTAGTCGGAGGGTGGTGAATTTGTGGAATTCTCAGAAGGCTGTGGAGACCGTCAATTGATATTTTTAAGGCAGAAATAGATAGGTTTTTGATTAGTATGGATGTTCAAGTTCAAGTGAGTTTATTGTCATGTGTCCCTGATAGGACAATAAAAATCTTGCTTTGCTTCAGCGCACAGGACATAGAAGGCATTTACTACAAAACAGATCAGTGTGTCCATATACCATATATAAATATATACACACATGAATGAATAAACTAATAAAGTGCAAATAACAGATAATGGGTTATTAGTTATCAGAGTTTTGTCCGAGCCAGGTTTAATAGCCTGATGGCTGTGGGGGAGTAGCTATTCCTGAACCGGGTCGTTGCAGTCTTCAGGCTCCTGTACCTTCTACCTGAAGGTAGCAGGGAGATGAATGTGTGGCCAGGATGGTGTGGGTCTTTGATGATGCTGCCAGCCTTTTTGAGGCAGCGACTGCGGCAAATCCCCTCGATGGAAGGAAGGTCAGAGCCGATGATGGACTGGGCAGTGTTTACTACTTTTTGTAGTATTTTCCTCTCCAGAGCGTTCAAGTTGCCGAACCAAACCACGATGCTACTGGTCAGCATGCTCTCTACTGCGCACCTGTAGAAGTTAGAGAGAGTCCTCCTTGACAAATCGACTCTCCGTAATCTTCTCAGGAAGTAGAGGCGCTGATGTGTTTTCTTGATAATTGCATCAGTGTTCTCAGACCAGGAGAGATCTTCAGAGATGTGCATGCCCAGGAATTTGAAGCTCTTGACCCTTTCAACCATCGACCCGTTGATATAAACGGGACTGTGGGTCCCCATCCTACTCCTTCCAAAGTCCACAATCAGTTCCTTGGTTTTGCTGGTGTTGAGGGCCAGGTTATTGTGCTGGCACCATATGGACAGTTGCTCGATCTCTCTTCTGTACTCCGACTCATCCCCATCAGTGATACGTCCCACTACAGTGGTGTCGTCAGCGAACTTGATGATGGAGTTCGCACTGTGACCGGCTACGCAGTCATGAGTATAGAGTGAGTACAGCAGGGGGCTGAGGTGCTCCCGTGCTGATTGTTATCGAGTCTGACACATTTCCACCAATACGAACAGACTGTGGTCTGTAAATGAGGAAGTCGAGGATCCAATTGCAGAGGGATGCGCAGAGACCCAGTTCTGCGAGTTTGGTAACCAGCTTGGAGGGGATGATTGTGTTAAATGCCGAGCTGTAATCGATGAATAACAGCCTGACATATGAGTTTTTGTTGTCCAAGTGGTCCAGAGCGGAGTGGAGGGCCAGCGAGATCGCATCCACCGTTGATCTGTTGTGGCGGTAAGCGAACTGCAGTGGGACCAGGTTTCTGTCGAGGTAGGAGTTGATTTGAGCCATGATCAACCTCTCAAAGCACTTCATCATCACAGACGTTAGTGCCACAGGTCGATAGTCATTGAGGCACGTCACCTTGCTCTTCTTGGGCACCCGTATTATTGATGCCCTTTTGAAGCAGGTGGGGACCTCAGACCTCAGAGGTGAGAGGTTGAAAATGTCCGTAAAAACTCCAGCCAGTTGGTCCGCACAGGTTTTTAGAACACGACCAGGTATACCAGACGCTTTTCGAGGGTTCACCCCTCTGAAGGATTTCCTGATGTCGGCCTCTGTGACTGAGACTGAAATACCATCACAGCGAATGGGGGCTCGGGAAGGCACATCGGTGTTCTCCCTATCAAAGCGTGCGTAAAACGCATTGAGCTCATCAGGGAGTGATGTATCGCCGACATCCGAGCTGCCTCCTGGTTTCACCTTGTAGGAGGTGATTGCATTCAGTCCCCGCCACAGCTGCCAAACATCTGTCTCATCCTCCAGTTTGGAGCTGAACTCCCTTTGGCCTTTTTGATGGCCTTACCAAGGTCGTATCTGGACCTCGTGTAGACCACTGTATCATCAGACATGAATGCCCGGTGTCTGGTCTTCAGAAGAGTGCGGATCTCAAAGTTGATCCAAGGTTTCTGATTGGGAAACACTCGGAAGGTTTTTGTAGGGATGCAGTCCTCCACACATTTCTTAATGAAGTCTGTAATGACTGTGGCGTATTCATTCAAGTCCGTTGCCGAGTCCTTGAACATTGCCCAGTCTACAGACTCCAAACAGTCCTGGAGTTGTTCCTCTGCCCCCCCCCCCCCGACCAGCTCTGTACTGTCCTCACCTCTGGGGGTGCGCTCTTTAATTGCTGCCTGTAGGCAGGAAGAAGCAGCACCGCTGTGTGGTCGGATTTACCGAAGTGAGGGCGAGGGATGGAGCGGTAAGCATTCTTGATGGTGGTGTAGCAGTGGTCGAGGGTGTTTGGTCCTCTGGTGCAGCAGGAGACATGTTGGTGGAAGTTGGGGAGTGATTTCTTGAGGTTTGCCTTATTGAAGTCCCCAGCAATGGTGGTAAAAGCCTCGGGGTAAGACGCCTGGTGTTTGTTGACCACGGCGTGCAGCTCCTCCAGTGCCAGACGGACGTCTGCCTGGGGTGGGATGTAGACCGCGGTCAGGATGATGGAGGTGAATTCCCTCGGAAGGTAGAAGGGGCGGCACTTCACCGCCAGATGTTCGAGGTGTGGAAAGCAGGAGTTGGACAGGACTGCCACGTCTGAGCACCACGCAGAGTTGACCATGAGGCAGACGCCCCCTCCTCTCCCTTTCCCAGATGCCAGTGTACGGTCCATGCGGTGGATGGAGAACCTTCAGGCTGGACCGCTGAGTCTGGGGAGCCGGGGGTGAACCATGTCTCTGTAAAACAGAACACACAGACTTCCCTCAGCTCCCTTTGATAAAGCAGTCTTGCCCTTAAGTCCTCCACTTTATTTTCAAGGGACTGTACATTGGCCAGTAGGATAGTAGGGAGAGGGGGCCGAAGTCCCCTGCGCTTCAGTCTGACCTGAAGTCCTGCCCGCCGGCCACGTTTCCGGGACAATATGGAGGCTTCCCCTTTGTTTCCAGGTACTGTGTTTACTGTACCTGCTGTTTCTGCGGACCAGCGCTGGAACGGGGATTTCTTCACAGACAGCAGCTCCAGCTCCTTCAAAGTCGGCAGCTGCAGCTCCAGCTTCATTGTTCCTGTCAGAGATTATAGGGAGAAGGCAGGAGAATGGTGTTAGAAGGGAGAGATAGATCTGGCATGATTGAATGGCAGAGTAGACACGATGGGCTGAATGGCCTAATTCTACTCCAATCACCTATGACCTAATGAGCTTACGGTCTGGTTTCCTCCCACACTCCACAGGTTTGTTGGTTAATTTGTTTGGTGTAAATGTAAATTGTCCCTAATGTGTGTAGGATAGTGTTAGTGTGCGGGGATCGCTGGTTGGTGTGGACTCGGTGGGCTGAAGGGCCTGTTTCCGCGCTGTATCTCTGAACTAAACTAAACACCAATAGCACACAAGTGCTGCTTCCCACACACTGCCGGCTCACGTGCTGGAACAAATCTCCCGCGGATGCCCTCCCCTCCCCCTCCCTCCCCTCCCTGTCCCTCCTCTCCGCTGTACCAGGCCCCCTCTCCCTCACCCTGGCCAAATGTTGACAGATTCCCTTGTAGGAAGGAACTGCAGACGCTGGTTTACACTGAAGATAGACACAAAATGCTGGAGTAACTCAGCAGGTCAGGCAGCATCTCTGGAGAAAAGGAATGGGTGACGTTTCTGGTCGAGCCCCTTGATTCTTGATTAGTACGGGTGTCGGGTGATATGGGGAGAAGGCAGGAGAATGGGGTTAGACAATAGACAATAGACAATAGACAATAGACAATAGACAATAGACAATGGACAATAGGTGCAGGAGTAAGCAATTCGGCCCTTCGAGCCAGCACCGCCATTTAATGTGATCATGGCAGATCATCCCCAATCAGTACCCCGTTCTTGCCTTCTCCCCATCTCCCCTGAATCCGCTATTTCTAAGAGCACTATCTAGCTCTCTCTTGAAAGTATCCAGAGAACCTGCCTCCACCGCCCTCTGAGGCAGAAAATTCCACAGCTCTGCAAGAAAAACCTCTAAATAGAAACCTCTGAGGCAGAAAATTCCACACCCTCTGATCCCCTAGCCACAAGGGACTCACCACTCTCTGCAAGAAAAAGTGTTGGTTGGTAAATGACTTGCCTCTTATTCTTAAACTGTGGCCCCTGGTTCTGGACTCCCTCAACATCGGGAACATGTTTCCTGCCTCTAGCGTGTCCAAACCCTTAGCAATCTTATACGTTTCAATGAGATCCCTCTCATCCTTCTAAACTCCAGAGTGTACAAGCCCAGCCCTCCATTCTATCAGCATGTGACAGGATAGAATGGCGGAGTAGAGCGGATGGGCCGAATGGCCTAATTCTGCCCCTATGACTTTATGAAGATTCCCAGGTGAGGCAGGGGGCAGGGTTAATCCCCGTTCGGCAGCTCTGTCCGTCGGTCGGCATTGTGAGTTCTCAGACTCTACAAATGACCCTGCATAAGATGTGTTTACTTGTAGCAGAGGACAGGCTGATTGTTAATCACGATGAGGAACACATCACTGGCTCTGTGCATCATATAAATATCATTGTCACTGAGTAACCAACAATAATATTTGGCTGCGGGTAGATGCGCACCCTCTTGGGGAGTGATTGATCACGGCCGGTCGTGGGAGAGAGAGAGAGAGACAGAGAGAGAGCGTGCCAGGGAAGAGGCATCTTTTGTGATGACACGAGGGATTGTAACAGGAGCCCACGGGACTGTGCGCTGCCTCACTGCGCTGCTGCTCTTGGTAAACGCCCGGGAGATGGTGTCGGACGCAGCCAGGATGAATCAGAGAGGTGCAGCGAGAAGCCAGGGCTGGAGGCACGGCGTGCAGAAGCACAAGGCCAAGTGGCAAGGTAGGGGTGAGGGGCAAGGGACAGGGTGAGAGTGGCTGGTCACTGCTGGTCTGGACACAACACGGCTGGTCTGGGCTGCTCAAGGCTTCTGCGTAGTAAAAACGTACCACTTTTTATACCAAAGCTACAGTAGTTAACATACAAACCCGCACGCCTTTGGAGTGTGGGAAGAAACTGGAGCACCCGGAGAAAAACCACGCAGGCCACCGGGAGAACGTGCAAACTCTGAACAGACAGCACCCGTAGTCAGGATCCAACCTGGGTCTCTGGTGCTGTGAGGCAGCAGCTCTACCCGCTGTACCACCCTGCCGCCCGGTAGAAGTATATAAAATGAGGAGAGGTGTAGATAAGGTAGACAGTCAGAACCTTCATCCTGGAAGGGGGAGGAGAGGATATCTCAAATACTAGAGGGCACAGCTTTAAGGTGAGAGGGGCAAAGTTTAAAGGAGCAAGTGTTTACACAGAGGGGGGTGGGTGCGTGGAACGCGCTGCCAGGGGTGGGGGTGGAGGCAGATACGATGGTGGTGTTTAAGAGGCTGTTGGACAGGCGCGTGGATATGGAGGGAGTGGAGGGACACGGATCACGTGCAGGCTGAGGGGATTAACTTGCTATCATGTTCAGCACGGACATTGTGGACCGAAGGGCCTGTTTTGTTCAATCAACCAGCTGCTTCCCCGACTATTTGACACATCCTCCCGTTCATTTTTCATGTGACCCTTATTGACTTTGTTTCTCCATTGACATGTTAACCTGCAACTATAGACAATAGGTGCAGGAGTGGGCTATTCGGCCCTTCGAGCCAGCACCGCCATTCAATGTGATCATGGCTGATCATCCATAATCAGTACCCCGTTCCTGCCTTCTCCCCATATCCCCTGACTCCGCTATCTTTAAGAGCCCTATCTAGCTCTCTCTTGAAAGCATCCAGAGAACTGGCCTCCACCGCCCTCTGAGGCAGAGAATTCAACAGACTCACAACCCCCTGTGTGAAAAACTAACGTCTCCAATCCATGTATGGTCCTTCCAGGACAAAGACTGGAGCAGTTAGACTAAAGGGTGTTCCATCCCGTGAGTCCCACGTTTCCCTTTTACCCCCCTCCCCTCCTCTTCCCCTTCCACCCATTCCCCCCCCAGCTTTACATTTTACCCCGGGTACACAAAAAACTGGAGAAACTCAGCGGGTGCAGCAGCATCTAAGGAGCGAAGGAGATAGGCGACGTTTCGGGTCGAGACCCTTCTTCAGACTGGTCAGGGATCAGGGAAACGAGAGATATAGACGGTGATGTGGAGAGATAAGGAACAATGAGTGAAAGATATGCAAAAAGTATCGGTGATAAAGGGAACAAGCCATTGTAAGCTGTTTGTGGTGTGAAAATGAGAAGCTGGTGCGACTAGGGTGGGGGAGAGATAGAGATAGAGGGAATGCCAGGGCCCGAGGGCTGAGGGAGAGGTGGGAAGGGGAGGAGACAGCAAGGGTTAACAGAATTGAGAAAATCAATATTCAAGCCCAAAGGATGCAGACTCCCCAAGCGGAATATGAGGTGCTGTTCCTCCAGCTTGCGGTGTTGCTCACTCTGGCCGTGGAGGAGGCCCAGGACCGAGAGGTCGGATGTGGAATGGGAGGGGGAGTTGAAGTGCTGAGCCACCGGGAGGTCGGGTTGGTTATTGCGGACCGAGCGGAGGTGTTCGGCGAAGCGATCCTCTTCACCCCCCAGCCTTTGTCACTTACTCCACCCATTTGACAATCACCCCCCTCACCTGTATCCATCCACCTTTCACTCGCCAGGCTTTGTCCCACCACCACCACTCTTTTCCAGATTTCT
The DNA here is from genome assembly GCA_035221665.1 of Okamejei kenojei. Classification (NCBI taxonomy): domain Eukaryota; kingdom Metazoa; phylum Chordata; class Chondrichthyes; order Rajiformes; family Rajidae; genus Okamejei; species Okamejei kenojei. The sequence continues at coordinate 72,072,664 of CM069142.1, read as the reverse complement.
CACCCCCTCCCGCTCCAGTCTGAAGAAGGGTCCTGACCCGAAACGTCACCTATCCATGTTCTCCACAGATGCTGCCTGACCCGCTGAGTTACTCCAGCACTCTGTGAAACGTCACCTATCCATGTTCTTCACAGATGCTGCCTGACCCGCTGAGTTACTCCAGCACTCTGTGAAACGTCACCTATCCATGTTCTCCACAGATGCTGCCTGACCCGCTGAGTTACTCCAGCACTCTGTGAAACGGTGGAGGTGGCACTCTGTGTTTGGCTTGGTTTGAAGATTTGTTTATGTTTTAGTTTGGAGATACAGTGTGGAAACAGGCCCTTCAGCCCACCGAGGCTGTGCAGACCTGTGATCACCCATACACTATACTACACATTAGGAGCATTTTACAGAACCTACAAACCTGCACGTCTTTGGGATGTGGGAGGAAACCGAGCACCCGGAGAAAACCCACAAGGTCACAGGAAGAACATACCGAATAGTGAAAGGCCTGGATGTGGAGAGGATGTTTCCACTAGTGGGAGAGTCTAGACCAGAGGTCACAGCCTCAGAATTAAAGGACGTTCTTTTAGGAAGGAGATGAGGAAGAATTTTGTTAGTCACAGGGTGATGAATCTGTGGAATTCTTTGCCACTTTGACGGCTGTGGAGGCCAAGTCAGTGGACATATTTAAGGCAGAGATAGATAGATTCTTGATTAGTGCGGGTGTCAGGGGTTACGGGGTGAAGGCAGGAGAATGGGGTTGGGAGGGAGAGATAGATCAGCCGTGATTGAATGGTGGAGTAGACCTGATGCGCCGAATGGCCTAATTCTGCTCCTGTCACATGATCGTTTGGATGTGCAAACTCCATACAGACAGCACCCGAGGTCAGGATGGAACCCGGGTCTATGGTGCTGTGAGGCAGCAGCTCTAGAGACAATAGACAACAGGTGCAGGAGTAGGCCATTCGGCCCTTCGAGCCAGCACCGCCATTTAATATGATCATGGCTGATCATCCCCAATCAGTACCCTGTTCCTGCCTTCTCCCCATATCCCCTGATTCCGCTATCTTTAAGAGCCCTATCTAGCTCTCCCTTGAAAGTATCCAGACAACCAGCCTCCACCGCCCCAGAAGTCCACAGACTCACCACTCTCTGTGTGAAAAAGTGTTTCTTCGTCTCCGTTCTAAATGGCTTACCCCTCATTCTTAAACTGTGGCCACTGGTTCTGGACTCCCCCAACATCGGGAACACGCCTCCAGCGTTTCCAAACCCTTAATAATCTTATATGTTTCAATAACATTCCCTCTCATCCTTCTAAACTCCAGCGTATACAAGCCCAGCCGCTACATTCTCTCAGCATATGACAGTCCTGCCATCCCGGGAATTAACCTGGTGAACCTACGCTGCACTCCCTCAATAGCAAGAATATCCTTCCTCAAATTTGGAGACCAAAACTGCACACAATACTCCAGGTGTGGTCTCACGATACAACTGCAGGAAAAATGTTCCCAATGTTGGGCGAGTCCAGAACCAGGGGCCACAGTTTATGAATAAGGGGTAAGCCATTTAGAACAGTGATGAGGAAACACTTTTACACATAGAGTGATGAGTCTGTGGAATTCGCTGCCTCAGAGGGCGGTGGAGGCTGGTTCTCTGGATACTTTCAAGTATCAGGTCGAGGTCATTTAAGACTGAGGTGAGAAAAAACTTTTTCACCCAGAGAGTAGTGAATTTATGGAATTCCCTACCACAGAGGGCAGTGGAGGCTGAGTCACTGGATGGATTTAAGAGAGAGTTAAATAGAGCTCTGGGGCTAGTGGAGCCAAGGGATATGGGGAGAAGGCAGGCACGGGTTATTGATTGGGGACGAGCAGCCATGATCACATTGAATGGCGGTGCTGGCTCGAAGGGCTGAATGACCTCCTCCTGCACCTATTTTCTAGGTTTCTATGTTTCTATAGAAGGTCCCCTTTGCTCCTGTGCTCGACTCCTCTTGTTATGAAGGCCAACATGCCATTTGCTTTCTTCACTGCCTGCTGTACCTGCATGCTTACTTTAATTGACTGATGAACTGCCCGCCTCTCTGAGAGTAACACTCTCTCCCCTGCCCTGCTTCACTCCCCAGGGTCGGACGCTACGCTGCTCCCCTCCCCATGGGGCAAGGACGAGCACGGGATGTCCTGGTTGAGGAAGGGAGCGGGCGAGCAGCGGTTCCTCTACTGCAGGGTGGGAATCGGATTCCACCTCCAGATACTTCCCAGCGGCCAAGTCAACGGGACCCACGCGAGCAGTCAGTACGGTAAGTGATGACTGGTGGCTTGGGCTTGTACACTCTGGAGTTTAGAAGGATGAGAGGGCATCTCATTGAAACATATAAATTTGTTAAGGGCTTGGACACGCTAGAGGCAGGAAACATGTTCCCGATGTTGGGGGAGTCCAGAACCAGGGGCCACAGTTTAAGAATAAGGGGTAAGCCATTTAGAATGGAGATGGAAAGTCAAGGGATATGGAGAGGAGGCAGGCACAGGTTATTGATAGGGGATGATCAGCCATGATCACAATGAATGGCGGTGCAGGCTCGAAGGGCCAAATGGCCTATTCCTGCACCTATTTTCTATGTTTCTATGTTTCTATGAGGAAACACCTTTTCACACAGAGAGTTGTGAGTCTGTGGAATTCTCTGCCTCAGAGGGCGGTGGTGGCCGGTTCTCTGGATGCTTTCAAGAGAGAGCTAGATAGGGCTCTTAAAGATAGCGGAGTCAGGGGATATGGGGAGAAGGCAGGAACGGGGTACTGATTGGGGATGATCAGCCATGATCACATTGAATGGCGGTGCTGGCTCGAAGGGCCAAATGGCCTCCTCCTGCACCTATTGTCTATTGGTGCCCTACACTTCCCGGTCAACCGGCCACCCCAGCCTGGCATCAGAGCAAATGTATGCGTCAAATGCGGGTAAACATGGCGCAGCAGATGCCACCTCACAGCGCCAGACACCCCACTCCGACCCGGATCCTATCCATGTGGAGTCATAGGTGGACAAAAATGCTGGAGAAACTCAGCGGGTGAGGCAGCATCTGCGGAGCGAAGGAATAGGTGACGTTTCGTGTCGAAACGGCACCTATTCCTTCGGGGTCTCGACCCGAAACGTCACCTATTCCTTCGCTCCATAGATGCTGCCTTACCCGGTGAGTTTCTCCAGCATTTTTATCCACCTTCGATTTTTCCAGCATCTGCAGTTCTTTCTTAAACATGTAGATTCATAGTCAGAGTGATACAGTGTGGAAACAGGCCCTTCGGCCCAACCTGCTCACACTGGCCGACAATGTCCCAGCTACACTAGTCCCAACCTGCCTCACAACTTGGTCCATATCGCTCCAAACATGTACCTGTCGGTTTCTTAAACTTTGTGATAATCCCAGCCTCAACCACCTCCTCTGGCAGCTCGTTCCATACACCCACCACCCTCTGTGTGAATAAGTTGCGCCTCAGGTTCTTAACTTTCCCCTCTCACCTTAAACCTATGTCCTCTGGTTTTTAATTCCACAATGCTGGGCATAAGACTGTGTGCATTAAAGATCTAGATATCGATTGTTGTACACAAGAAAATAACTGTTCCTTCTATCCCAATTTGACAATATCTCAAGATTCAAGAGAGTTTATTGTCACGTGTCGCAGATAGGACAATGACATTCTTGCTTTGCATCAGCACACAGAACATAGTAGGCATGAATACAGAACAGATCAGTGTGTCCGTATACCATTATATAAATATATACACACATCAATAAATAAGCAGATAAAGTGCAAATAAACAGATAATGGGCTATTAATGTTCAGAGATTTGTTTCAGTTGAGTTTAATAGCCTGATGGCTGTGGGGAAGCAGCTATTCCTGAACCTGGTCGTTGCAGTCTTCAGGCTCCTGTACCTTCTACCTGAAGGTAGCGGGGAGATGAGTGTGTGGCCAGGATGGTGTGGGTCCTTGATGATGCCGTTAGGATGAATGTTTTACCTCAGAACATTAATAATTTCATCATTTTGATGAACCTATTAACTTAATTATGTTGATTAAACTGTTTATTATAGTTAATTGCAGTCCCATTACAGTCGCTCACTAACACCCTCCTTGCTTGGAAGACCTGTCACCAACAACCAACCTCCCTTCCATTGACTCCATCTACACCTCACGCTGCCTCGGCAAGGCCAGCAGCATCATCAAGGACCAGTCTCACCCCGGCCACTCCCTCTTCTCCCCTCTCCCATCGGGCAAGAGGTACAGAAGTGTGAAAACGCACACCTCCAGATTCAGGGACAGTTTCTTCCCGGCTGTTATCAGGCAACGGAAGCATCCTACCACAACCAGAGAGCGGTCCTGAACTACTATCTACCTCACTGGAGACCCTCGGACTACCTTTAATTGGACTTTACCTTGCACTAAACATTATTGCCTTTATCCTGTATCTGTACATTGGGGACAAATCGACTGTAATCATGTATTGTCTTCTCATTGACTGGGCAGCACGCAACATAAAAACCTTTCGTTGTTCCTCTATTGACCAAGTCAGTGGATATATTTAAGGCAGAGATAGACAGATTCCTGATTAGTGCGGGTGTCAGGGGTTATGAGGAGAAGGCAGGAGAATGGGGTTAGGAGGGAGAGATAGATCAGCCATGATTGAGTGGCAGTATACTTGATGGGCTGAATGGCCTCATTCTGCTCCTATCACTACTTCCTCGGTAAACGAGTCTAAACAAAACTAAACCAAACGGTCCTGTAGACCGTGTTGGCCGCCAGTGTCCTGTGTGCTACTGTGAGCCTCCTGATGTATTGTGCCTGTATTCATGGCTGCTCACCGCTGTCTCCGGCAGGTGTCATGGAGTTCTTCTCCATCCAGGTTGGCATCGTCTGCATCCGGGCCGTGGCCAGTCAGCTGTTCCTCGCAATCACCAGCCGGGGGAAGCTCTACGGTTCAGTAAGTGTCGCCACACCTCCTCACGCCTGACGTGCACGCACGCCTCTCCACGCCATGGAGCCAACCCTTGGTTTCAGCCCAGAGACCGCACAACATCAGCGCAACTGTCAGTGCTCAGTATCCACAGTCTGCCTGCTGTCCTTAAAGCTGTGACTCTACCTGGGGTACAGTCCCTGAAAGTGTGACTCTACCTGGGGTACAGTCCCTAAAGGTGTGAGTCTACCCGGGGTACAGTCCCTGAAGGTGTGAGTCTACCCGGGGTACAGTCCCTGAAGGTGTGAGTCTACCCGGGGTACAGTCCCTGAAGGTGTTACTCATCAGCTTCTCTCTCTCAGCCGGGTCTGCAGAGTTTGTGGGGCTTGTAATTTGCTTTCAACGGAGTCCTGCGTCAGTTTTCGACTCCCCATGGCTGTACCTCTGCCAGTAGAAAGAAAGAACTGCAGTTGCTGCTTTATAGCAAAGATAAACACAGAGTGCTGGAGTAACTCAGCGGGTCAGGCAGCATCTGTGGGAGAACATGGATAGGTGACGTTTCACAGAGTGCTGGAGTAACTCAGCGGGTCAGGCAGCATCTGTGGGGAACATGGATAGGTGACGTTTCACAGAGTGCTGGAGTAACTCAGCGGGTCAGGCAGCATCTGTGGAGAACATGGATAGGTGACGTTTCGAGCTGGGACCCTTCTTCAGATTGAAGGCGTTGGGAAAAATTATATTTCTCCCTCACTTCTTTCTTTTCCTTCCTCCCCCTCTCTCAGTCCATCTGCCTGAAAAAAGTTCCTAACCGGAACGTCAACTATCCATGTTTTCAAGAGGTAAGAATGATCCCAGGAATGAGTGGGTTAACCTATGATGAGTGTTTGATGGCACTGGGGGGACCTCATTGAAACGTACAGAATAGTGAAAGGCCCGGATAGAGTGGATGTGGAGAGGATGTTTCCACTAGTGGGAGAGTCTAGGACCAGAGGGCACAGCCTCAGAATTAAAGGACGTTCCTTTAGGAAGGAGATGAGGAGGAATTTCTTTAGTCAGAGGGTGGTGAATCGGTTAGACCGCAATTGGAGGCCGTCAATGGATGGGCCGAATGGCCTAATTCTGCTCCTATAACATGACATTTTTAAGGCGGATATTGAAAGGTTCTTGATTAGTGCGGGTGTCAGAGGTTACGGGGCGAAGGCAGGAGAATGGGGTTAGGAAGGAAAGATAGATCAGCCATGATTGAATGGTGGAGTAGACATGATGGGCCGAATGGCCTAGTTCTGCTGCCAGAGTTTATGAGAGATGCTGCCTTAGCAAGGACCCTGCCTTTTTCTCTCCAAGTTTGCAGAATAGCTGCCCAGTGTTACGTGATGCTGACGTGTAGGCTGAAGGAAGGCTGCTAATGGCATTCATAACAAGATAGGAACAAGAAGATCCTACTGCAGTTCTACAGGGCCCTGTTGGTACCTGGAGTATTATGTGCAACGAGCGAGTGCTTAGACAGGGTTAATTCCTGGGAGACTGACATATGATGAAAGAATGGGTCGAAAAAGTTTTATCAATGGTGTTTTAATCGTGTTTTCTGAGAGTAACTCTGCATGGTGTTACTTGTGGGCGGAGCACCAAGGCACCTGGCAAAAAACGTACTTACTTACTTACTATTCACTGGGAATTGAGATGGATCTCTGGAGAATCCAGAGAAGGCAAATGCCTTTTCAGCGTTCTCTTAAAATCTTAAACCGTGCATGCGCAGATTGTTCCCTTCATAAAAAATAAAAAATAAGTAACTATTCAATTTCCCCAAGGCTTCTCAATCTCCTTCATTTTTTAATTACTGAATGGGTGGGGGATGGTGGATGAAGGCAGGTGGAGAGATGGTGGGAAAAACGGGAGCGCACCGGGACGTTGAATCAGTTGTCATCTTATTGAATGACAATACTAATTCAAGGGTCCAATTGGAGGGAGAGTTCCTTTCACAGCGTGTGGAGAGTCTGTGCCAGGGGTTAAAGATGCGGGGAGGGCAGGAGTGTTGAGAAGGAGGAGGGTCAGAGATCATGTCAGACTCACTCACCGCTGCCGCAGCGCTCCGGGCACGGACAGCAGAACTGGCCGCCACTTCCGGGGATAGAAGCAGCTCGGGTGTGAGCGGCCGCCGGGACCCGACAGCAGAACCGGCTGCCATTTCAAGCGCCCTCTGCCGGCCCGCTCACCTCTGGCAGTGCTCTTCGTCTGAACATCTCTCACCTGCCGCTCGCCGGCTTCGCTCATGTCAACCGCGTCCCGCAAATCCTTACATTCCCACAGCCAAGTAACCTCAACTGGTCCCGTGAGCGCGCTGTCGGAATTTAAAGATTTGCGGGAAGCCGGCCGGCGAGCGGCAGGTGAGAGATGTTCAGACGGAGACACTGCCAGAGGTGAGTGGGGACCAGCTGAAGGGGCAGTGTCCCGGCGGCCGCTCAAAGTCAGTCACCCGAGCTGCTTCCTTCCTCGGAAATGGCGGCCAGTTGTGCTGTCCATGCCCGGAGCGCTGCGGCAGCCACCCAAGCTAATTCACTCAATAAAACCCAGTCTGAAGAAGGGTCTCGACCCGAAACGTCGCCTATCTCCTTCGCTCCTTAGATGTTGCTGCACCCGCTGAGTTTCTCCAGCCTTTTGTGTACCCTAGCAATTACAGCACGGAAACAGGCCATCTCGGCCCTTTTACTCCGTGCCGAACACTTACTCTCACCTAGTCCCATCTACCTGCACTCAGACCTGAGCGTGGCAAGTGGGTTACTGACCCCAATCCCCTCCTTCACAACGCCAGACTCCCCAAACACTGTGAATCGGAGCTCTCCCCCCACCCCGGGAAATACAGTATTTATAAAAATTAAGCACCAAGAAATGCACTTACCACGTTATTGGTACATTAAGTCCATTCTTCACTCTGTGTTTCCTGAGATACTATTAAAATAATGGCAATCCATATTTGAAAATCCCGCCAAGAAACTCGCGCTGCCTTTCTGCTGCCTTCAGCTCCCCTTGAAACTGACGGCTCAGGCAGCGCTGACGGCACGTGGGCTGCAGAGACCTTCCCGTGTTACAAGCGCTGCGGATGAAAGGCACGGAGAATTATGCCTACCTAGGAGATCGATCTCTTAGATAGGCATCATTCTCCCACTCGAAGGGCCGAATGGCCTACTCCTGCACCTATTGTTATGTGTGTGTGACCACTCTCGCCTGTGTGTGTGTGTTGGCCTGTTGCCGTGTGGGCTTTACTGTGCAGTTGCCACCGTGTTGAAGCCTGACTTCTTGTGTGCAGGGAACCTTCAGTGAGGACTGCCTGTTCAAGGAGAAGATGGAGGAGAATTACTACAACACGTACTCGTCACACACGCACCCGCGCCTGTACGTGGCGCTGACCAAGCGAGGAGCGGCCAAGATGGGAAGCAAGGCCCGCATGTACCACGCCAGCACCCACTTCATCCCTCGGCCGATCAAAGCCTCGTGACCAATGCTGACCGCTCACTCCTCATCACTATAGGCCCGACAGCGTCAGTAACCCCACGCACGCCTTTATTTAAACTCCACCCGTGGCTGTCGGGGGCTGCAAGCTCACACACTGAGAGAAGGAAGGACATTACTCTCTGCCTGTAGAGATTTGTTGGACCGTATTTAACTCTCAGTTTGCTCTGCCGGCGGGGATCTGAGAGACTTTGGCCGCTGAACACGAGGGGCAGGAGCCAGGGGTCCGCGGACCTGCAATCCCACCCGTATGGGGAAGGGGCAGGGACTGCACCAACTTGCATTGTTCTACTGACACAAAGTTGCTTGATCTAACGGTACAACACTGCAGAAAGCAGACCGTCGGGATGCATTGCGGCTCGGTTTGGGAACAGTTCTGTCCAAGACTGCATAGACTTGTGGATGTAGCCCAGTATCTTCAAGAGAGAGCTAGATAGGGCTCTTAAAGGTCATAGAATCATAGAATCATAGAAAATAGGCGCAGGAGTAGGCCATTCGGCCCTTTGGACCTGCACCGCCATTCAATATGATCATGGCTGATCATCAAACTCAGTATCCCGTACCTGCCTTCTCTCCATACCCCCTGATCCCTTTAGCCACAAGGGCCACATCTAACTCCCTCTTAAATATGGCCAACGAACTGGCCTCAACTACCCTCTGTGGCAGAGAATTCCAAAGATAGCGGAGTCAGGGGATATGGGGAGAAGGCAGGAACGGGGTACTGATTGGGAATGATCATCCATGATCACATTGAATGGCGGTGCTGGCTGGAAGGGCCGACTGGCCTCCTCCTGCACCTATTGTCTATTGTCCATCACACACACAGACCAGGCATCCCACCATCGACTCCATCTACACTTCACGCTGCCTTGGAAAAGCAGTTGACATAATCAAAGCCTCGTCCCACCACTCATTCCGCTTTCCCCCTGTTCCCGTCCTGCATGTTGGGGGAGTCCAGAACCAGGGGCCACAGTTTAAGAATAAGGGGTCGGCTATTTAGGACTGAGATGAGGAAAAACATTTTCACCCAGAGAGTTGTGAATCTGTGGAATTCTCTCCCACAGAAGGCAGTGGAGGCCAATTCATGGGATGTTTTCAAGAGAGAGTTTTAGATTTAGCTCTTAGGGCTAAAGAAATCAAGGGATATGGGGAGAAAGCAGGAACGGGGTACTGATTTTGGATGATCATATTGAATGGCGGTGCTGGCTCGAAGGGCCGAATGGCCTACTCCTGCACCTATTTTCTATGTTTCTATCCAAGCTTGAAAGCCCGCACCGCCAGACTCAGGAACAGCTTCTTCCCCTCTGTTATCAGGCTTCTGAACGGCCCTTCCATAAGCTAGGGCACTGTCCGATTCACCTCTACCTCATTGCGGACATTGGGCTTTGTCTGTGGAGCTGATGCGCTACAATGCTGAGAACTAGACCCTGCACTCTGTATCTTCTCTTTTGCACCACCTGTTGGACTGGAGTTTGACTTGATTGCATTTATATATAGTATTATCTGATCCAATGGATAGTGTGCAAAGCAAAGCATTCAATGTGTGTCAGTACACGTGACATTAATAAACCCGAACCATTCTGTGGAGGCGAAGGGACAAACATCTCCCAGGGCTGAGTTCCATCTCTGTGTTCCACATTGGGTTGTTAATGCAGGATGAAAGCGAACGCCGTGATTCCCAAATAACAACCTCATCTGCATCTGAAAACCCTTCCAACGCCAGCTCCGCCAGCAGCCAATCTCTCGCTCTGAAATCAGCCTTTGTTCCAAGAATCTCACAGAACTGTTCCTTCTCCAGGACTGGCACGGAAGAGATGGCCTCGTGTGTTCCAAGTGCTTTCCGGTCTTTTGTTGCAATGTTTTTTTGGCTCTGCGTCTGAGACGAGCTGTGCACCGTACACTTTATTGCTGGCAATACAAACGTTATTGGAGATAAATGTTCGTTTAGGTTTCCAATTCAATATTTTTGCTCAACTCGTGCAATTGTTCTGAGGTAAAATACCTCTTTTCGCACAAGTTGCCTGTTGGTTTGCAGCTGGGGGGGGTCTAATGGAAGGGGTCAGATCCTGGCAAAGCTCTCGAGGCAGGCAGGCACACATTGCACTGAGCATGAAAGGATCAGGACTACTTGTGAGTGAGCCACAGCCCGATGTGAAGAACATCTCTGGTCAAATCCATGTGGTGTGCAGACATGACTGATGTAGGCCTCCCTTACATCAGAAAACAATCCATGATCCACTGTCAACACAACCAAACCCCCCTAGTTTTAGCTTTCTGTCCTGGGCCTCCTCCATGGCAAGAGTGACCCTCAGGCAAACTGAAAGGACAGCACCTCATATCCCGCGTGGGCAGCTTACAACCCGCTGGTATGAACAATGGGTGGCTCAGTGGCAGACCTGCTGCCTTAAAGCCCTGTCCCACTGTACGAGATCATTCAAGAGTTCTCCCGAGTTTCCCCTGATTTGAACTCGGTAATGGCTGCTCGTACATGTTGAAAAATCTTCACGAGTCTTCCCGAGCTTACCGCGTTTCCCGAGTACCTGCCGTTAGCGTTACGAGCCGCTATGAGACGTCCCCAAGCTCCGACGTACCCGCTACGTACATTCTACATGCTTCCATGAATTTGATTTTGTTTTAAACTCGGGAGAGCTCTTGAATGAACTTGTACAGTGGGACAGGGCTTTTACAGCGCCAGAGACCCGGGTTCGATGCTGACTACGGTGCTGTCTGCACGGTGTTGTACCTTCTCCCCGTGACCACGTGGGATTTCTCTGGGTGCAAACCACACTCTACTTATGATCACAAGACCGTTCAGTAAGGCAATTAAGAAAGGATGCAGAACAAGATGCAGATGTTAGTTTACAAAAAAAGACACAGAGTGCTGGAGTAACTCAGCGGGTCAGGCAGCATCTGTGGAGAACATGGATAGGTGACGTTTCACAGAGTGCTGGAGTAACTCAGCGGGTCAGGCAGCATCTGTGGAGAACATGGATAGGTGACGTTTCACAGAGTGCTGGAGTAACTCAGCGGGTCAGGCAGCATCTGTGGAGAACATGGATAGGTGACGTTTCGGGTCAGGATTTTTCTTCAGACTGATACAGTGGCGCAGCGGGTAGAGTTGCTGCCTCACAGCGCCAGAGACCCGGGTTCTATCCTGACTACGGGTGCTGTCTGTATGGCGTTTGCATGTTCTCGCCGTGGGCTTTCTCCGGGTGCTCCGGTTTCGCCCCAAAGACGTACGGGCTTGTAGGTCAATTGTCACTCAGTAAAATTGGTCCCTAGTGTGTTGGGAGTGGCTGAGAAAGCAGGATAACGCAGAACTAGTGTGAACAGGTGATCACTGGTCGGTGTGGACGCGGTGGGCCGGAGGGCCTGTTTCCACAATGTGTCTCCAACATAAAGTAAAAAGATGAACAAAATTGAATGCAGGTTCTTACAGAGAGCGACAGGAGAATTTACACGGAAGGATAAGGAAACAGCGGGGAAATGAAACCCAATCTTTGTCTTTCTGTGGATGACACACAAGTCCTCCTGGAGAAACCAGCAGCCGTTCTATACTTGGACATAAAATGCTGGAGAAACTCAGCGGGTGAGACAGCATCTGTGGAGCGAAGGAGATAGGCGACGTTTCGGGTCGAGACCCTTTGGAAACTATGTTCTGTTGGGCTGAGACACGTGACAATAAACTCTCTTGACTTGAGATATTGTCAAATTGGGACTGAAGGAACAGTAATTTTCTTGCGTACAACAATAGATATCTAGATCTTTAATGCACCCAGTCTTATGCCCAGAATAGGGGATTTAAACACCAGAGGACATAGGTTTAAGATGAGAGGGAAAAGATAGGAACCTGAGGGACAATTCTTTCACACAAAGGGTGGTGGGTGTATGGAACAAGCTGCCAAAGGAGGTGGTTGAGGCTGAGACTATCCCAACATTTAAGAAACAGACAGGTTTGGAGGGATATGGACCAAACGCAGGCAGGTTGGGACTTGTGTAGCTGGGACATTTTTGGCCGGTGTGGGCAAGTTGGGCCGAAGGTCCTATTTCCACACTGTATCACTCTGACTATGAATCTACATGTTTAAGAAAGAACTGCTGATGCTGGAAGAATCGAAGGTGGACAAAAATGCTGGGGAAACCCAGCGAAGGAATAGGTGACGTTTCGGGTTGAGACCCCGAAGGAATAGGTGCCATTTCGACCCGAAACGTCACCTATTCCTTTGCTCCACAGATGCTGCCTCACCCGCTGAGTTTCTCCAGCATTTTTGTCTACCTTCAATTTTCCAGCAACTGCAGTTCCTTCTTAAACAGCCGTTCTATACTTGCTCCAGTTCCATCCGGGACAGGTGGACCTACGCCACAGAAGATTAGATCGCAGTTCTTGGGACAGAAAGGAAACAAAATATGACAAATTTAAAAAAACAAGACTGAAATAGCAGTGCCCTTGATCTCCAGTACAAAAATACAGTTCCCAAAACAAGCTGACATTCTTGGTGGGATAAAGATGTCAAACCAAGTATTTCAGGAATGAGAAGCCACTTGTTGCGTACTTTCCATGTCCCTTCGAACCTAAATTGGTGACGTTTTGATAATTCTGTCGGCTGACCCTGGACTTCCAAAACAGACCCCTTCCCACTGACGCAACTGTTTCTGAGTTTGCTGGAACGAGAGGAAACTGTTTCATTTTTCAGATGCTTGGGGTGCTTTGAATTCCAAACACAGCACTTGAGTGAGTTTTGAAGATGTACATAGAAAATAGGTGCAGGAGTAGACCATTCGGCCCTTCGACCCAGCACCGCCATTCAATGTGATCATAACTGATCATCCACAATCAGTACCCCGTTCCGGCTTTTCCCCGCATCCCTCGACTCCTTTAGCCCTAAGAATCCAGTGAATCAGCCTCAATGGGTGAAAAGGTTTGTCCTCATCTCAGTCCTAAATGGCCTTAAACTGTGAACTGTGGTGCTGGACTCCCCCAACATCGGGAACATTTTTTCCTGCATCTAGCCTGTCCAATCCCTTTATGTTTCTATAAGATCCCCTCTTATCCTTCTAAATTCCAGTGAATACAAGACCAGTCGACCCATTCTTTCATCGTATGACAGCCCCGCCATCCCGGGAATTAACCTGGTGAACCTACACTGCACTCCCTCAATAGCAAGAATATCCTTCCTCAAATTAGGAGACCAAAACTGCACACAATACTCCAGGTGTGGTCTGACCAGTGCTGTACAGCTGCAGTAGGACTTCTTTGCTCCTAGACTCAAATCCTCTCGCGATGAATAGGGCTGATCCTTGAGTTGCATCAAGTATAGGGAGAAATCGCAAGCAAACAGTCGTTAAGATGATCCCCACCTCACCAAAGATAGACACAAAATGCTGGAGTAACTCAGCAGGACAGGCAGCGTCTCTGGAGAGAAGGAATGGGTGACCCTTCTTCAGATTGTCGGTGTAACTCAGCATCTGTGGTTTCTTCCTGCACACGCCCCCCCCCCCCCCCCCCCACCTCACCAACTGGGGAAGTCTGAGGAAGGGTCCCGACCTGAAACGTCACCTATCCATGTTCTCCACAGATGCTGCCTGACCCGCTGAGTTACTCCAGCACTCTGTGAAACATCACCTATCCATGTTCTCCGCAGATGCTGTCTGACCTGCTGAGTTACTCCAGCACTCTGTGAAACGTCACCTATCCATGTTCTCCACAGATGCTGCCTGACCCGCTGAGTTACTCCAGCACTCTGTGAAACGTCACCTATCCATGTTCTCCACAGATGCTGCCTGACCCGCTGAGTTACTCCGGCACTCTGTGTCTTTCTCCAATTCCTCGTTTCTACGTCACTGCACCACTGCAAAATCTCAAGGTCCGCCTACGCCCAACCTGCCCATGCCAACCAACATGCCCCATCTACACTAATCCAACCTGCCTGCATTTGGCCCATATCCCTCTAAACCTATCCTATTCACGCACCAGTCCAAATGTTTCTTAGCTTCTGCCTCAATGACCTCCTCCGCCAGCTTGCCCCCTGCACCCACCACCCTTAATTGTGGTGGTATAATTGTAAATTGTCCCTAGCTTGCGTATGATAGTGTAAGTGCGCGGTGAACGCTGGACAGCATGGACTCGATGGGCCGAAGAGCATCTCTAAACTCAACGAAGTAGAAACAAATACCCTGGAAACTTGATGGAGGAGAGGAGCCTTATTTAAAGCGTACTAAATCGTTAAAGGGGTGGAGGGTTGACCAGGGAAGTTTCCTGAACGAGGAATCTGGGAGCAGAGTGCACAGCTCCCAGTAAACGCACCAACATGGAGGACACGTTCGTTCTTCACTCGGAGGGGGGATGAATCTTAGGTTTTCAATTCCAGGCTTTGGAGACCTGGCCATTGACTTTAGTGCGAAGAATTTGATAGATTTGTGAACATTAAAGTGAATCGAGTGATATGTTGGAAAAGACGCTGAGAGATTAGATCAGACATTCTTAAAATGAAGGGTAGGGCGATGAAAGTCCCACTTTAACTGTGTCTTACGTCCGATCAAAGTAGCTTGGGAGGAGATCCCAGGGTAATATCATCAAAAGGATTTAATTAACCACACGGGCGATACAGTGGCGCAGTGGTAGTCAAGTCAAGTCAAGTTTATTCGTCACATGCACATACCAAATGTGCAGTGAAATTAAAAGTGGCAATGCTCGCGGACTGTGCAAAAAACTACAAAACAGAATGGGCAAATTAATGGAAAGGATACTTAGAGATAATATATATAAGCATCTGGATAAACAGGGTCTGATCAGGAACAGTCAACATGGATTTGTGCCTGGAAGGTCATGTTTGACAAACCTTCTTGAATTATTTGAAGCGGTAACTAGGGAAATTGATGAGGGTAAAGCAGTGGATGTTGTCTATATGGATTTCAGTAAGGCCTTTGACAAGGTTCCCCATGGAAGGTTGGTTAAGAAGGTTCAATCTTTGGGTGTTAATGGCGGAGTAGCAAGATGGATTCAACAGTGGCTGAATGGGAGATGTCAGAGAGTAATGGTGGATGGCTGTTTGTCAGGTTGGAAGCCGGTGACCAGTGGGGTGCCTCAGGGATCTGTGTTGGGTCCACTGTTGTTTGTCATGTACATCAATGATCTGGATGATGGGGTGGAAAATTGGATAAGTAAGTATGCAGATGATACTAAGATAGGTGGTGTTGTGGATAATGAAATAGATTTTAGAAACATAGAAACATAGAAATTAGGTGCAGGAGCAGGCCCTTCGAGCCTGCACCGCCATTCAATATGATCATGGCTGATCATCCAACTCAGTATCCTGTACCTGCCTTCTCTCCATACCCCCTGATCCCTTCAGCCACAAGGGCCACATCCAACTCCCTCTTAAATATGGCCAACGAACTGGCATCAACTACCTTCTGTGGCAGAGAATTCCACAGATTCACCACTCTCTGTGTGAAAAACGATTTTCTCATCTCGGTCCTAAAAGACTTCCCCCTTAATCTTAAACTGTGACTCCTTGTCCTGGACTTCCCCAACATCGGGAACAATCTTCCTGCATCTAGCCTGTCCAACCCCTTAAGAATTTTGTAAGTCTCTAGTTTTCAAAGTCTACAGAGAGATTTGGGTAATTTGGAAAAGTGGGCTGAAAGATGGCAGATGGAGTTTAATGCTGATAAGTGTGAAGTGCTACATCTTGGCAGGACAAATCAAAATAGGACGTACATGGTAAATGGTAGGGAATTGAGGAATGCTGTGGAACAGAGAGATCTAGGAATAACTGCGCATAGTTCCCTGAAGGTGGAATCACATGTAGATAGGGTGGTAAAGAAAGCCTTTGGTGTGCTGGCCTTTATAAATCAGAGCATTGAATATAGGAGTAGGGAAGTAATGTTAAAATTGTACAAGGCATTGGTAAGACCAATTCTGGAGTATGGTGTACAATTTTGGTCGCCTAATTATAGGAAGGATGTCAACAAAATAGAGAGAGTACAGAGGAGATTTACTAGAATGTTGCCAGGGTTCCAGCAACTATGTTACAGAGAAAGGTTGAACAAGTTAGGTCTTTATTCTTTGGAGCGCAGAAGGTTAAGGGGGGACTTGATTGAGGTCTTTAAAATGATGAAAGGGATAGACAGAGTTGACATGGATAAGCTTTTCCCATTGAGGGTAGGGAAGATTCAAACAAGAGGGCATGACATGAGAATTAAGGGACAGAAGTTTAGGGGTAACATGAGGGGGAACTTCTTTACTCAGAGAGTGGTGGCTGTGTGGAATGAGCTTCCAGCAGAAGTGGTGGAGGCAGGATCGATTTTAACATTTAAAAGTAAAGTGGATAGGTATATGGACAGGAAGGGAATGGAGGGGTATGGTCTGAGTGCAGGTAACATAGAAACATAGAAATTAGGTGCAGGAGCAGGCCATTCGGCCCTTCGAGCTTGCACCGCCATTCAATATGATCTTGGCTGATCATCCAACTCAGTATCCTGTACCTGCCTTCTCTCCATACCCCCTGATCACTTCAGCCACAAGGGCCACATCCAACCCCCTCTTAAGGAGTTGAGGCCAACGAACTGGCCTCAACTACCTTCTGTGGCAGAGAATTCCACAGATTCACCACTCTCTGTGTGAAAAACGATTTTCTCATCTCGGTCCTAAAAGACTTCCCCCTTATCCTTAAACTGTGACCCCTTGTCCTGGACTTCCCCAGGTAGGTGGGACTAGGGGAAAACAAATGGTCGGCACGGACTAGAAGGGCCGAGAGGGCCTGTTTCCGTGCTGTAATTGTTATATGGTTAATGGAACAGATTCACATATTATATATTTGTGGGAGGGAAAAAAAAAAAAAAAAAACAGCAATTTTAAAAAGACACCACACAACAGTAGTTTGGTCCAGTAGCGTTAGTCCCTGGTGAGATAGGAGTTTACAGTCCTGACGGCCTGTGGGAAGAAACTCCGCCTCATCCTCTCTGTTTCACAGCGTGACAGCGGAGGCGTTTGCCTGACGGTAGCAGCTGGAACAGTCCGTTGCTGGGGTGGAAGGGGTCCCCTATGATCTTGTTGGCTCTGGAGTTGCATTTTCTGATGTATAGTTCCTGCAGGAGGGCGAGTGTAGTTCCCATAGTGTGTTTGGCCGAACGCACTACTCTCTGCAGAGCCTTCTTGTCCTGGGCAGAGCAGTTCCCAAACCAAATCGTGATGTTTCCGGACAAGATGCTTTCCACAGCCGCTGAGTAGAAGCACTGGAGGATCCTCAGAGACACTCTGAATTTCCTCAATTGCCTGAGGTGGTAACGGCGCTGCCTTGCCTTACTCACCAGTGCTGCAGTGTGTGATGTCCATGTCAGATCCTCAGAGATGTGGACTCCCAGGTATTTAAAGCAGCTCACCCTATCCACAGTATCCCCATTTATCTTCAATGGTGTGTACATCCTCGGATGATGTGGCCTCCTAAAGTCCACGATCAGCTCCTTAGTTTATCAGCAAACTTGATGTGTGTACAGGGAGTACAGTAGGGGGCTGAGGACACAACCCTGGGTGGACCCTGTGCTCAGGGTGAGGGACTTTGATGTATTTCCTCTCACCTTGACTACCTGGGGCCTGGTGGTGAGAAACTCCAGGACCCAGGCACACAGTGGAGTGTTGAGCCCCTGTGTGCCTGTGGGTAGAGTTGCTGCCTCACAGCGCCAGAGACCCGGGTTTGATCCTGACTGCAGGTGCTGATTGTACGTTCTCCCCGTGACCTGCGTGGGCTTTCTCCCACATCCCAAAGACGTGTGGGTTTGTAGGCTAACTGGCCCCTCTGTAAATTGCCCCCTAGTGTGTACTGAGTGGGTGAGAATGTGGGCTAACATAGGACTAGTGTGAACAGGTGATCAATAGTGGGTGGGGACTTGGTGGGCCGAAGGGCCTGTTGCTATGTTGTATTGCTAAACTTGGCGGTAAAACCTCATAAGACCTGGCTCGTACATTAATACAGACACCAGAGGGGAACGGTGTTATAAAACATCAGGGCCATAGACAGAGTAGACACAAAGTGCTGGAGTAACTCAGTGGGACATGCATCATCTCTGGACAGATGGAATGGGTGACGTTTTGGGTTGAGACCCTTCTTCAGACCCATAGACAGGGTAGTTAGGTTTGATTTTCTCTAGGGCAAGGGAGTGTAAAACCAGATGCCATCAATTTAAGGTGAGAGGGGAAATAAAGTTCAATTAAGTCTGAAGAAGGTTGCTGACCCAGAACATTGTCTGTCCATTCCCTCCAGAGTTGCTGCCTGACCCGCTGAGGTACTCCAGCACTTTGTGTTTTATATCAGTCAGGCCCCAGCCACACATCCAGAGGTCGGGTTTCTCTAGTTGGCTCCCATTCAGATTCATTGATCATCGTGGGAATCCTTGTTCCCATCCCGTCATTGTCGGTACACGTGACAATTAAGCACTCCAGACTTGACTTCCTCTCTCAAAAGTGTTCAGTATTTACTTTAATGTCATTTTAACTGAGTACTTACATACACAGAAGAACCAAAAAATTGTTTCTCAATCAGTTCCCATCAGTGCAGTTAATATAATCAGAATAAATACATACAACTTAAAAAAATTAAAATGAACATATCTAAAAGTAGGCCTAAAATTTGAACTAAAAACAGACATTCAGACCAGACAGTGCCCATTCTTTCTCTCCAGAGATGCTGGGCGAGGTTAGATGATTTGGTGTGTGATATATGGGGAGGGGACACAGTCCGTTAACCAGTCTTATTGCCTGTGGGAAGAAGCTGTGTAGCATCCTGCTGGTTTTGCAGCTGATGCTCCTGTACCTCTTCCCAGATGGCAGGATGGAGAGGATGTGGTGTGATGGGTGATGTGGGTCCTTAATAATGGAGATGGCTTTACGGATGCTGCGCTTCTGGTAGATCTCCAACAGGAAAGGGAGTGGAACACCGATGATCCCACTGGCTGTCTTCACTATTCTGTTAAGCTTTCTTCCTAAGCCTTGCAGCTCCCAAACCAGGAAGTGATGCCGTAGGTGAATATACTCTCGATGGTGCCCCTGTAGAAGGTCGTTAGGTGAACAGTGGGGAGACCTGCTTTTCTTAGTCTCCGGAGAGGGTGGAGCCGCTGCTGTGCTCTCTTGATGACTGCTGTGGTGTTGGTCGTAGAGGTCAGGTCGTCCGCCAGGTGAAGTCCCAAGAACTTCACACTGCTGACCCTCTCCACAGCAGCACCATCAATATGCAGCGGTGTGTGATGGCGTTTTCCAGCCCTCCTGAAATCGATCACCATCTCCTTTGTCTTTTCCCCGTTGAGGGTGAGGTTGTGAGATCTGCACCACTCCGTAAGCAACTCCACCTCCATCCTGTATGCCGACTCATTGTTGTCACTGATGAGACCCACCACCGTTGTGTCATCAGCGAACTTGTTGATGTAATTATTGCTGAGTCTGGCAGTGCAGTCGTGAGTAAGCAGACTGAACAGCAGGGGGCTTAGGACACAGCCTCGGGGTGAGCCAGTGCTCACTGCGATGGTTCTTGATGTCCGACTGCCCACCCTGACTGTCTGCTGCCGCTGCGTCAGAAAAGGGATGCAACACATCCACCGACAGTCCAGGACACTGCAAATGTAGGTTGGTCAACACAAGGAGGATCTGAAGAAGTCCCAACCCAAAATAAGTTCATAGGTTCGACGAGCATTCGGCCCATCAAGTCTACACCACCATTCAATCATGGCTGATCTATCTCTCCCTCCTAACCCCATTCTCCTGCCTTCTCCCCATAACCCGATATCTGTACTATCTGTACAATCAAGAATCTATCTTAAAAATACCCACTAACTTGTCCTCCACAGCCGTCTGTCGCAAAGAATCCCACAGATTCACCACCTTCTGACTAAAGAAACTCCTCATCTCCTTCCTAAAGGAACGTCCTTTAATTCTGAGGCTGTGCCCTCTGGTCCTAGACTCTCCCACTAGTGGAAACATCCTCTCCACATCCACTCTATCCAGGCTCGTCATCATTGTCTCTTTTTGCTCCAGAGATGCTGCCTGCCCCACAGTTACTCCACCATTTTGGGTCTATCTTCGGTATAAAGCAGTTCCTTCCCACGCAAGAAGGAACCTTCTCCACCTTCATCTCCAGTGTGTGGTCACGCAGCTACCTCGATTGTGAAGTGGCTCCAGCCCACACTGTGGGTTTCCGTAGACGGACACACACAAAGGCTGTTCAACAGATCGCTGCGGGGTTAGAATGTTGATGAAGCCTTGGGGTTGAGTGAAGAATAATGATGGAATCTCTCCCCCCCCCCCCCCCCCCCCCCCCCCCAGTGACCGGCAGAGATGCCGCATGATCCACCCGGAGGCCAGGAATTAATTTACCTCGGAACTGATCTGCATTAATCAGAGGCCACAGCAACGGCCGAAGCAGATTGGGAATGGCAGGGAAGGCAGATGCAGCAGGCAAGGTTCCAGCGCCTCCAGCATCACCCGAGAGTGCTAAACGGAAGCTGCGGCCACAGCCAGTCAGTCAGTCTGCCTTAGTTTAGAGATACAGCGCGGAAACAGGCCCTTCGGCCCACCGAGTCCAGTGATCCCCGCACATTAACACTATCCTACACACACACACACATCAGAGACAATGTATATTTATACTAAGCCAATGATCCTACAAATCTGCACGTCTTCGGAGTGTGGGAGGAAACCGGAGCGCCCGGAGAAAACCCACACAGGTCACGGGGAGAACGTGCAAACTCCGTACAGGCAGCACCCGTAGTCAGGATGGAACCCGTGTCTCTTCCGCTGCGCCACTGTGCTGCCCCATTGTTGCAGCCCTTCTCTGGGGTATAGTTAACATAAGAGTTTGGAGGGGGAGGGGGGGACAGACTGAGCGATAACTTTTATTTTTACACAAAGGGTGGTGGGTGTATGGGACGATTTTCCAGGGGAGGTAGTTGAGGCAGGGACTATCGCAACTTTTAAGGTAGACAGAAATACTAGAGAAACTCTAGTCAACAAAATAGAGAGAGTACAGAGGAGATTTACTAGAATGTTGCCTGGGTTCCAGCAACTATGTTACAGAGAAAAGTTGAACAAGTTAGGTCTTTATTCTTTGGAGCGCAGAAGGTTAAGGGGGGACTTGGTTGAGGTCTTTAAAATGATGAAAGGGATAGACAGAGTTGACGTGGATAAGCTTTTCCCATTGAGGGTAGGGAAGTTTCAAACAAGAGGGCATGACATGAGAATTAAGGGACAGAAGTTTAGGGGTAACATGAGGGGGGGGACTTCTTTACTCAGAGGGTGGTGGCTGTGTGGAATGAGCTTCCAGCAGAAGTGGTGGAGGCAGGATCGATTTTAACATTTAAAGGTAAAGTGGATAGGTATATGGACGGGAAGGGAATGGAGGGGTATGGTCTGAGTGCAGGTAGATGGGACTAGGGGAAAACAAATGGTCGGCACGGACTGGAAGGGCCGAGAGGGCCTGTTTCCGTGCTGTAATTGTTATATGGTTATAAACTCAGCAGGTGAGGCAGCATCTATGAGGCAACACATAGATACTGCCTCACCCGCTGAGTTTCTCCAGCATTTTTGTCTACCTTCGAATTTCCAGCATCTGCAGTTCCTTCTTGAACATCGCAACGTTTAAGAAACATTTGGACAGGTACATGGATCAGACAGGTTTGGAGGGCTATGGGCCAAATGCGGGCAGGTGGGACTAGTGTAGCTGGTTTATGTTGGTTGGTGTGGGCAAGTTGGATGGAAGCACTTGTTTCCACTCTGTATGGAATGAACCCATGCCTGCTACCATGGGTGTGACTAAGTAAAACATATTTGACAGTGATAGGCACAAAATGCTGGAGTAACTCAGCGGGACAGGCAGCATCTCTGGAGAGAAGGAATGGGCAACGTTTCGGCTTGAGACCCTTCTTTAGACTTAGAGTCAGGGGAAACGGAGACTCGAGATATGGAAGGGTAAGATGTGAAACCAACAAATCAAAGCAGACGACAATCAAGGAAATGTAAAATGGATCAGGCCCGAAACGTCACCTATTTTTTTTCTTCAGAGATGCTGCCTGTCCCGCTAAGTTACTCCAGCATTTTTTGTCTATCTTCGGTTTAAACCAGCATGTGAAGTTCCTTCCTACGCGTTTAACAGAGAGCTTCAGGACAGCAAACACACACACGTACAACATTTCCAAATTCCACGCCGTGTCTTTGGTGGGCAGCCCGCCAGGTTGCTCTTTATTGGCCAACAGGAGGCCATCGACAGTGACAAGGAGGAACAAGGGCTAGCGGTGAACAGAGTGGGAGCGACCTCTTCTGGCCGCCGAGGGAAATGCTTCATGAAAGGAGGAAACCGTGTTGTGCGCCTGGCCCTCATGTGGACAGCAGCTGCCCGACCAGACAAATGCAACCGCTCCAGCACGCAGTTATTGACATCTCCCAAACGTCTTCAGGACTTTTATAGCGGATGGAATGCAGCGTGGTTCTGTGACTGGACGGGAATGGGAAAGGGGTTCTTGGATGAGATGCCAGTGGAAGTCTTGCCCTTCCTCAGTCTGCACTGGGGACTCGGATCTGAAGGCAATGGGCAGAGTCGCCCCACGTCCGAGCAACGCGGCCTTCATCAGAGTGAGCACCTCACACAGGAAGGGGGCAGACAAAGCAATCGTCCATTGCCCGGCCCGACAGCACAGAGTGAGAGAGAGGGGGGGAAAGAGAGGAAGAAAGTGCGGGAGGGAGCAGGGGAGGGGAGAGAGAAAGCGTGTAAGAGTGAGGGGGGTAGAGAGAGAGAGAAAGTGTGAAAGTGAGAGAGAGAAAATGCATGAGAGATGTGGGAGGGAGAGCACGTGTGTGAGAGTGAGGGAGAGAGAGCGAGGGGGAGGGGGAGGGGGGAGAGAGGGGGGGGAAACAAGAGAAAGTGTGTGTGAGAGAGAGAGAGGGGGAGAGAGAGAGATGGGGAGAGAGAGCAAGTGTGTGAGTGGGGAAGAGAGACCATCGACCGCCTCACTGAGCAGTCCACTGATTGAGCAAAGGAGACACGATGCTGGGATCGACAGAGGGGAAGAGTCTGAGGGACTCTTGTTATAAGGCAGCTGCGGTGAGCTCAGAAGAAGTCCATGGCCGAGGGCCGTTTGCTGGTGGTGAACGAGGCTGGCTTGGGCCGAAGCAGGGGCGAGGAGCTGGGTGTATAGTTGGCCTTCAGCACGCTGCAACGAGGCTGCTGCTGCGGGTCAAACGCAACCCGTGACGTCCCCGCGGGGCTGACCAGAATGCTCTTGTCCGTCCTTTTAAATTCTGGAAATTAAAACATTAAAACCTGATCAACAGATTCGAAAATATTTTATTTTTATCTAACACAGCTGATGTTATAGATGGCATGGGAACCTCATGGAAACAGGCACCTCAGCCCAACACGCCCAGACCAACATAGGTTCAAGGTGAAGGGGAAAAGAGGGGTCACTTTTCCACACAGAGGGTGGTGGGTGTATGGAACGAGCTGCCAGAGGAGGTAGTTGAGGCTGGGACTATCCCAACGTTTAAGAAACATTTAGACAGGTACATGGATAGGACAGGTTTGGAGGGATGTGGGCCAAACGCAGGCAGGTGGGACTAGTATAACTTGGACATGTTGGCTGCTGTGGGCATATTGAGCCGAAGGGCCTGTTTTCACACTATATCACTCTATGACAACCAAGATGCCACATCTACACTAATCCCACCTGCCGCATTTGGCCTAACCCCCTTAACCTTCCCGATCCATGTACCTGTCTAAATGTCTTTCAGATGTTGCACTACCTACCCCAACTACACTCACCACTCTGTTGAAAAAGCTGCTCCTCAGGTTGGTAGTAAATCTTTCTCCTCTCTCCATGAAGATATGGCGTTCAGATACTGAGGGGTAAACCAGGAAACACATCCTTACAACAGTGGAGGAGGCCCAGGACAGAAAGGTCAGTGTGGGAATGGGAATTAAAATGTTTAGCATCAGTCCTGGGTGGACCTCCCTGATGCCAAACACTTTCATTCCCCCTCCCAATCCCACACTGACCTTCCTGTCCTGGGTCTCCTCCACTGTCAGACTGAGGCCAAATGCAAATTGGAGGAATGTCACCTCATATTTTGCTTGGGCAGTTTACAGCTCAGTGGTATGAATATTGATTTCTCCAACTTTAAGTAGCCCCGCCATTCCCTCTCCCTCCATCCCTACCCCACCCGTCACACTAGCTTCTCGTTCTCACCCAACAAACAGCTCACAGATGGACACAAAATGCTGGAGTAACTCAGCGGGACATGCAGCATCTCTGGAGAGAAGGAATGGGTGGCGTTTCGGATCGAGACCCTTCTTCATTTTGTGTCTATCTAACCTTACTGCAGGGATCGGCTGGTGCCTGTCCATGCCTCGCGTGGTTATATATTTCCCTACCATGTCACCCCCTCATCCTCCACTGCTCCAGGGGCATGGACCCAGCCTGCCCCTTCTCCCCTGACAACTCAAGCCCTGTTGTCCAGGCAGCATCCATCCCGGTGAATCTTTTCTGCGCCCTCTCTGCTACAAACACGACCTTTACGCAATAGACAGGAAGGGAATTGTACAGGAACTGGCAGCAACACTCAGTCGGTAATTCCGTCTTGCCTGAGAGCACATTTTACCTGCTGTTGTGTTCTTTCTCAATCCAAAACGTACTTTCTTTGTAGAAGTCGACCTGGTTTTAAGCTGTGGGAGTAGAAGAAAAAGAACATACTTCAAAAACAGCAGGGACGTTTTGCACGGGCCTCTTGGTTAAAAATGAACGCAGGCCCAGTGTCGAGCTCCAGGGATGGTCTGAGGGTGCAGACAGCTGCAAGCTTGGTGGAAACACAATGGTTTAATGGGGTCACAAGGAACTGCAGATGCTGGAGTAACTCAGTGGGTCAGGCAGCATCTGTGGAGAACATGGATAGGTGACGTTTCGGGTTGGGGCCCTTCTTCAGACTGAAGGAGTCAGAAGGGCCCCACTAGAAACATCAGGGAACACAATGCTGAGACCAACTTATCTGCCGCCACATGATCCACATCCCTTCATATCGTGTCCAAAAGCCTCTTAAATCCACTATCGTATCTGCCTCCATCACCACCCCCAGCACACATTTCCTTTAAACTTTGCCCCTCTCACCTAAACGCTGCTCCCTCCAGTCTTTGATACTTCCACCCTGGGGAAAAAAGGTTCTGACTATCTACCCTATCTAGGCCTCTCATCATTTTATTTACATCTTTGAGATCTGCCCGCAAACTCCGGCGTTTCTGAGAAAACAATAAAATCTGCTGAATTCTTTCCCACAGAGGGCAGTGGAGGCATAGTCAGTGCATTTAAGGCAGAGATAGAGAGATTCTTGATTAGTACCGGTGTCAGGGCCTATGGGCAGAAGGCAGGAGAATGGGGTTAGGAGGGAGAGATAGATCAGCCATGATTGAATGGTTGAGTAGACTTGACGGGCTGAATGGCCTAATTCTACTCCTATCACTTATGATCTTGACTATCTCCAATCTCCAGAGAGAGATGTGTAGGAAGGAACTGCAGATACTGGTTTAAACCGTCGACACAAAATGCTGGAGTAACTCAGCGGGACAGGCGGCATCTCTGGAGAGAAGGAATGGGTGACGTTTGGGGTCGAGACCCCTCTTCAGATGAAGGATCTCGACCCGAAACGTCACCCATTCCTTCTCTCCAGAGATGCTGCCTGCCCCGCTGAGTTACTCCAGCATTTTGTGTGTATCTCCAGAGGGAGATGCTGCCTTTGACAGCAAGAATGGGGAATGATCTTTGGGATTGTAGAGCCGCTAAGGCCACTCTCCCTTCCTCTGTGTCGCTCTGCTCTCGATATTCTCTCGGCAGACGGCCGTGATGGTTTACTGTAAACCTGCCCCCACACCCAACAAGGAGCAACGTTTGTGGATCAGAGTAGAGGGAGAGGGAGGGAGGGAGAGAGAGGGAGAGAGGGAGAGAGGGAGAGAGGGAGAGAGAGAGGGAGAGAGAGAGAGAGAGGGAGAGAGAGAGAGAGAGAGGAGAGGGGAGAGGGGAGGGAGAGGGAGAGGGAGAGGGAGGGGGAGAGGGAGAGGGAGAGGGAGAGGGAGAGGGAGAGGGAGAGGGAGAGGGAGAGGGAGAGGGAGAGGGAGAGGGAGAGGGAGAGGGAGAGGGAGAGGGAGAGGAGAGGGAGAGGGAGAGGGAGAGGGAGAGGGAGAGGAGAGGGAGAGGGAGAGGGAGAGGGAGAGGGAGAGGGAGAGAGAGAGAGAGAGAGAGAGAGAGAGAGAGAGAGAGACCTCACCTCCTTACGTCGACGCAGCCTGGGAGTAGAATTCATGCCCCCCACTTTCCTGATGAAGAGGGGCTTCGGCTCGGGAACGTTTTCAAACTTGGCAAAGGCACAGGGCTTTGCCACGCTCAGCGCCGGGATCACAACAGTTGGTCGGGCGTCATCCTGGGCCACTGCCGGCTGAAAACAAAACTACACAGTTGACCAGCAATACCGCCACCACAGCCTCCAACAACACGCAGTTCAGCTCATTATTACCTTTACTTTATGTACACTAATGATGAAAGAATGGGTCAACTGGGCATATATTCGAAAATTCGAGATGCGAAAAGCCACAAATTTTCGTATATATATTTTCGTATATATATCGCCACAGTTTAAGAATAAGGGGCAAGCCATTTAGAACGGAGACGAGGAAACACGTTTTCTCATAGAGAGTGGCGAGTCTGTGGAATTCTCTGCCTCAGAGGGCGGTGGAGGCAGGTTCTCTGGATGCTTTCAAGAGGGAGCTAGATAGGGCTCTTAAAAATAGCGGAGCCAGGGGATATGGGGAAAAGGCAGGAACGGGGTACTGATTGGGGATGATCAGCCATGATCACGTTGAATGGCGGTGCTGGCTCGAAGGGCCGAATGGCCTACTCCTGCACCTATTGTCTATTGTTGTCTGTGTGCCCAGTCGACCCATTTGAAGGATGAGAGGGAATCTTATCAAAACATAAAATTATTATATGTTTATTAAAATTATTAAGGGATTGTACGGGCTGGATGCAGGAAAAATGTTCCCCATGTTTGGCGAGTCCAGAACCAGGGGGTCACATAGTTTAAGAATAAGGGGTTGGCCATTTAGGACTGAGATGAGGAAAAACGTTTTCACCCAGAGAGTTGTGAATCTGTGGAATTCTCTGCCACAGAAGGCAGTGGAGGCCGATTCACTGGAGGTTTTCAAGAGAGTTAGATTTAGCTCTTAGGGCTAACGGATATGGGGAGAAAGCAGGAACGGGGTACTGATTCTGGATAATTAGCCGTGATCACATTGAATGGCGGTGCAGGCTGGAAGGGCCGAATGACCTACTCCTGCACCTGTTGTCTATGTTTCTCTGTAGTTAGTTTATTAAGTTTATATCACGTGTACTGAGGTACGGAGAAAAGCTTTTTGTTGTGTGCTATCCAGTCAGCGGGAAGACCATACATGTTTACAATCAAGCTGTCCATAGTGTAAATAAAGGAATAAAGGCGTAGACTATTTTCCAAATAGGGAGAGAATCCAGAAATCAGAGGTGCAAAGGGGCTTGGGAGCTGGTGCAGGATTCCCAAAAAGTTCATCTGCAGTCGAATCGGTAATAGAGAAAGCAAACTCAATACTAGCATTTATTTCACGAGGGCTTGTGTACAAAAACAGGGATGTAATGCTGAGGCTCTATAAGGCGCTGGTCAGGCCGCATTTGGAATATTGTGAGCAATTTTGGGCCCCGAATCTGAGGAAGGATGTGCTGGCTCTGGAGAGGGTCCAGAGGAGGTTTACACGAAATGACCACAGGAATGAGTGGGTTAATATATGATGAGCATTTGTCGGCACTGGGCCTGTACTCGCTCGAGTTTAGAAGGTTGAGGGGGGACCTCATTGAAACATTGAATAGTGAAAGGCCTGGATAGAGTGGATGTGGAGAGGATGTTTCCACTAGTGGGAGAATCGAGGACTAGAGGTCACAGCCTCAGAATTGAAAGATATTCTTTCAGGAAGGAGATGAGGAGGAATTTCTTTAGACAGAAGGTGGCGAATCTGCGGAATTCTTTGCCACAGAAGGCTGTGGAGGCCGTCAGTGGATATGTTTAAGGCAGAGATAGATTCTTGATTAGTACGGGTGTCAGGAGTTATGTGGAGTTGGCAGGAGAATAGGTTTCAGAGGAAAAGATAGATTAGCCATGGTTGAATGGCGGGGTACTTAATGGGCCGAATGGCCTAATTCTGCTCCTATCGTGTGCGGCACGGTGGCACAGCGGTAGAGTTGCTGCCTCACAACGCTTGCCTCACCCGAAGACCCGGGTTCCATCCCGACTACGGGTGCTGCCTGTACGGAGTTTGTATGTTCTCCCTGTGACCTGCGTGGGTTTCCGTCGAGATATTTGGTTTCCTCCCACACTCCAAAGACGTACAAGTAGGTTAATTGGCTTGGTGTAAATGTAAACATTGTCTCCAGTGATCCCTGTCAGTGTGCAGTGTGCTGGTTGGCGCGGACCCAGAGGGCCGAAGGGCCTGTTTCCGTGCTGTATCTCTAAACTGAACTATATCAGTTTATATCACGTGTACCGAAGTACGGCCTTATGACAAAGGGCATAACGTTTAGTGCAAGATAGAGTCCAGTAAAGTGGGGAGTACAGAAGGGGAGAGCTGGGCCCGTCCTACTCACACTTCTCTTCATCTTCAGCTTCTTGCCGAGCCCCACACACAGCTCGGCTGCCTTCCTCTTGCTCCTGATTCCGGCCTGGCTGGCAGGCACCTCACTGCCAACGGCCGGCTTCTTGCTTTGCTGCTGAAGCTTCACCACATCCCTCTTCATCTTCTTGCTGGCCACGGGCTCCTTTGGAGTCGAACCTTCAGGCCAGCTCGCCCCGGTGGACAGTGGCGCCTTCTTCTTCTTCCTCTTGGAGACAGCGTCGGCAACACTGGTCAGAGGACGTGGATCGGGCTTGCATTTGCTGACTTGCTTTTTCTTGGCCACATTATCCTGTCCCTGACTCACAATCCTTGGCTCATCACTGCCGCCCACCGCTCCCTCTGGCGTTATAGCTCTGGCGACCAGTATCGACCTCTTCTTCTTCTTCTTCAGGGGCTTCCGGAATGACCCTGCCTTGGTATTGGGCACCTCCTTCTCGACCCCCTCTGTTGGACCCTCGCTCTCGCCCGCCCCCGACGGCCGCCTTCCTTTAGGGCACCGCTTCTTCCTGTTCTTCCCTTTCCCCGGCTTTTTATTCCCTGGAGAAACACAAACTGACTTTCAATAGACAATACACAATAGGTGCAGCAGTAGGCCATTCGGCCCCTCGAGCCAGCACCACCATTCAATGTGACCATGGCTGATCATCCCCAATCAGTACCCCGTTCCTGCCTTCTCCCCATAGAGGGAGTGCAGAGAAGGTTCACCAGAATGATTCCTGGGATGTCAGGACTGTCTTATGAAGAAAGACTGGATAGACTCGGTTTATACTCTCTAGAATTTAGGAGATTGAGAGGGGATCTTATAGAAACTTACAAAATTCTTAAGGGGTTGGCCTGGCTAGATGCAGGAAGATTGTTCCCGATGTTGGGGAAGTCCAGGACAAGGGGTCACAGCTTAAGGATAAGGGGGAAATCCTTTCAGACCGAGATGAGAAAGACTTTTTTCACACAGAGAGTGGTGAGTCTCTGGAACTCACTGCCACAGAGGGTAGTTGAGGCCAGTTCATTGGCTATATTTAAGAGGGAGTTAGATGTGGCCCTTGTGGCTAAGGGGATCAGAGGGTATGGGGAGAAGGCAGGTACGGGATACTGAGTTGGATGATCAGCCATGATCATATTGAATGGCGGTGCAGGCTCGAAGGGCCGAATGGCCTCCTCCTGCACCTAATTTCTATGCCGCAGTTGTATAAGACGCTGGTGATGCCGCGTTTAGAGTATTGTGCAGAAAGGCACTGCAGATAAACACAAAAGGCTGAAGAAGGGTCTCGACCAGAAACGTCACCCATTCCTTCTCTCCAGAGATGCTGCCTGTCCCGCTGAGTTACTCTAGCTTTTTGTGTCTATCTTTGTTTTAAACCAGTGTCTGCAGTTCCTTCCTACACAAGGAACTGCAGATGCTGGTTTACACCACAGTCACAAAATGCTGGAGTAACCCAGCGGGATAGGCAGCATCTCTGGAGAGAAGGAATGGGTGACGTTTCTGGTCGAGACCCTTCTTCAGATTGACATCAAAGGGCAGGCAGATACATAGATAAGGAGGTGTAAGGTGTGAAATCAGGGCAGAGGGAATGGAGTTCAAGGAAAATGTAGAATAGATCGTTGTTAGCTGGGAGAAGGTAACGACAAAGCAATCAGAGATAAAATGTAGTCGGAGACAGTCAGACTGGTCGGAGAATTTAAAGTATTGTGTTCAATTCTGGGCACCATGTTATAGGACGGATGTTGTCAAGCTGTAAAGAGTACAGAGAAGATTTACGAGGATGTTGCCAGGGTCACAGCTACAGGGAGAGGTTGAGTAGACTGGGCCCTGGAGCGCAGGAGGATGAGGGATGATCTTATAGAGGTGTATAAAATCATGAGAGGAATAGATCGGGTAGATGCACAGGGTCTCTAGCCCAGAGTAGGTGAATCGAGGACTAGAGGACATAGGTTTAAGGTGAAAAGATTTAATAGGAATCTGAGGAGTGACTTTTTCACACAAAGAGTGGTGGGTGTATGGAACAAGCTGCCAGAGGAGGTAGTTGAGGCTGGGACTATCCCAACGTTTATGAAACAGTTTGACAGGTACATAGATAGGACAGGTTTGGAGGTGGATATGGGCCAAATGCAGGCAGGTGGGACTTTAATGTCGTGAAGCTCGCGGTCGCTAGTTAGGGACCGATTTCGGGAGCTCCAAACCGCAGGAGCTTAGACGATCCCGATGCAGGAACTTAGACCCTGACGTGGGAGCTTGATCGCCGACTGCAGATGGTTCGACTCCCCCGGCCGTGGGAGGGAAGGAGACAAGACTTTATTGGCTTCCATCACAGTGGGGAATGTGGGGGAACCGCCCGCGGTGGTGGATGTTCATGTCAAATGTTTATGTGGTTGTGCGTCTTGTGGCTTTTTTTGCTATGACTGTATGGCAAACCAAATTCCTTGTATGTTGCAAAACAGACTTGGCTAATAAATTAAGATTACGATTATGTTGGCCGGTGCGGGCAAGTTGGGCCGAAGGGTCTGTTTCCACACTGGATCACTCTGACTGTAAAATCACAATCCAACTCGGGGGGGGGGGGGGGGGGGGGGGGGGGGGGGGGGGGGGGGCGAACTGGGTGAGGATCAATATCAGTGTGGGAGACATCTCACCCATTCCTTCCTCCTTCACCGTCACAACCTTCTCCAGTCTTTGCTTCCTCTTCTTCTTTCTCCAGTTAAAATCATCTTCATCTTCTTCGTCTGAAGACATGTCACAAGGAATGGCATCTTGAGGAAAGATTCCTGCAAACACAGATTGCACAATCGCAAGGCGTTCATTTAGTTTAAAGATACAGAACAGAAACAGGCCCTTCGGCCCCTCTGACCATCGATCACCCGTTCACACTAGTTCCACGTTACCCGCACTTTCTCATCCACTTCCTACACACGAGGGGCAGTTTAAGCTACTAACAAACCCGGCCGTCTTTGAGATGTGGGAGGAAACCAGAGCTCCCAGTGGAGACCCACGCGGTCACAGGGAGAACGTGCAAACTCCACACAGATGGCATCTGAGGTCGGGATCAAACCCAGGTCAAACCCATGAAAACACATACTACCAGATTCTGAAACAGGTGTTAATATCATAGACAAACAGTTCTCGGATGCTGGGGATTCATTACTAAATCCACCTCCTTTTGGCACTTGCAATTTTAAAACAAAATTGCACTTTGTAACTGTCACAGTATATTCTATATTGTTTATTTTCTCTTTTGCACTTCAGGGCAAAGATCCTATAGCAAGCAAGACAGCCCACTTGACAAAAATGATGTAGTCCGGTCATGTGCAGATTCATAGGTAATTTTTGGCCCCATTTCTGTAACCGGTTTTCATCTCCGCACCAAAGATCCCGTAGCGGAGCAAAGATACTAGTGCGGAGACGGAAGCCGGTTACGGAAACATCCTCGTAAAAATAAAAGTTCTTTGGTAAAAATCTCCTCATTTTCAGAATTATAATTTATTAACACAAAATGTTCCCCCGCAACGCTGATTACACTGCGGGTCGGGTTACTGAAATGGATGAAAAAAAGGCCCACGTTCCGATCCGTTGCGTACTACACGTCAGCCCATTGCATTTAGCAGGAGTTGTTTATCTTGCTCCGCTATAGGATCTTTGCTTCCGGTTGTATAGAATGCCCGAATAACTCGCAAAACAAAACTTTTCAGTTAATCTCGATGTACATGACAATAAAAAACTAATACAGGGTAATGTTACCTACTTAAACTACCTAGCCACGAGGAATCACATGATGAGCCAGGGAAGAGCCCAGGCAGCTCGGCACGCTGAAATAATCTACAGAACTCCCACTTATTGGAGTTAATGCGTCACTGAGATTAATTGTTTCCTTGAATGTACTGCAAACTATTAGTAACATGTAAATCTGGAGTCAGTGTGTAAGAAAGAGCTGCAGATGCTGGTAAAATAGAAGGTAGACAGAAAATGCCGGGGTAACTCAGCGAGTCAGGCAGCATCTCTGGAGAGAAGGAATGGGCGACGTTTCGGGTCTCGACCGTTCCTTCTCTCCAGGGATGCTGCCTGACCCGCTGAGCTACTCCAGCATTTTGTGTCTAAAGCTCGAGTCAGCTCGTGTCACAGGTCAGTGCTTCATCCTCACCTTCAGCTAAGTCCCGGAACCTAAAGAGAAGAGGAAAAGGACAGCATTTAGTGGACGATACACGTTCGGCAGCACCAAAGCCCTTGAGTGGTTCAACAAATGCAAGGCCTACAGTCATGAAATAGACCACCCCAGCATTGCACGCGGCACTTTCACCAAAGACCACATTCCTCAAAGCAGGTCTTTGGGCCATGGAATGAGAATTGCCAGTAGAATGAACAATAACATGTCAAACTGAGAGTAATGGGGTGGCACAGGGCACGCAGCTGTGGCGATCCGCATGGCTCGGTGCTGGGGCCACTGCTCTTCACCTTGTATATTAATGATTTAGACGAGCGGATGGAAGGCTTTGTGGCCAAGTTTGCGTATGATACAGAAATAGGTGCAGAGGGCAGGTGGTGCGGAGAAAGCAGGGACTCTGCAGAAGGACTTGAACAGGTTTGATAGAGTGGGCAGAGGAGTGGCAGATGGAATATCATGTAGCAAAGTGTGGAATCATGCACTGTGGTCGCAGGAACAAAGGCGTAGACTATTTTCTAAATGAGGAGAGAGTCCAGAAATCGGAGGTGCAAAGGGACTTGGGAGTGCTGGGTTTTCTCCGGGTGCTCTAGTTTCCACCCACACTCCACAAGGACAAAGAGATTTCTAGGCCAATGGGGTTTGGTAAAAGTGTAAATTTATCATTGAAACATGTCCCTGTACACGTTTCGATAATAAGCCAATACAGCGTATGTTTACCTACAAGATGATTAGCAAAAGCAATATTTTATTACCCATAATTAGCACCACTGTAACAGGAACAACAAACATGAATATGGCGCAAAAATAGATAAGCTCCAAAAGAGAATAACTTCCTCAAACGAGATTAACTGCACACACAACGGTTGTAGAATTTTCACCCAAAATTGTACCACGAGTGAAGAATTTAAAGAAAGATTAATTTTCAAATGTACAACTCTGAGCTGCAGCAAACTGAACCATCCTACCAACAACTAGAGAGCGGTCCTGACCCTCGGACTATATAATATAACCATATAACAAATATCTTTGGTCAGACTTCACTGGACTTTATCTAGCACTAAACATTATTCATGTTATTCCCTTTATCATGTATCTGTACACCGTGGACAGCTCGATTGTAATCACGGCTGCTTCCAAAATGGCGCCCAACCCAAAGCTGGGTGGCACCGTGAACTGTGAGGAGGATGCTATAAGGATGCAGGGTGACTTGGACAGGTTGGGTGAGTGGGCAGATGCAGTTTAATGTGAATAAATGTGAGGTTATCCACTTTGGTAGCAAAAACAGGAAGGCAGATTATTATCTAAACAGTGTCAAGTTGGGAAAAGGGCAAGTACATCGGGATCTGAGGGCCCTTGTTCATCAGTCACTGAAAGTAAGCATGCAGGTACAGCAGGCAGTGAAGAAAGTGAATGGCATGTTGGCCTTGATAACAAGAGGAGTTGAGTATAGGAGCAAAGAGGTCCTTCTGCAGAGGTACAGAGCCCTAGTGAGACCACACCTGGAGTAGTGAGTGCAGTTTTGGTCTCCAAATTTGAGGAAAGACATTCTTGCTATTGAGTGAGCGCAGCGTAGAGTCACAAGGTTAATTCCCGGGATGGCGGGACTGTCGAGAATGGAGCGGCTGGGCTTGTATACACTGGAATTTAGAAGGATGAAAGAGGATCTTATTGAAACAGATAAGATTATTAAGGGTTTGGACACACTAGAGGCAGGAAACATGTTCCTGATGTTGGGGGAGTCCAGAACCAGGGGCCACAGTTTAAGAATAAGAGGCAAGTCATTTAGAACAGAGATGAGGAAAAACGTTTTCACCCAGAGAGTTGTGAGTCTGTGGAATTCTCTGCCTGGAGGCCGGTTCTCTGGACACTTTCAAGAGAGAGCTAGATAGGGCTCTTAAAGATAGCGGAGTCGGGGGATATGGGGAGAAGGCAGGAACGTGGTACTGATTATGGATGATCAATCAGCCATGATCACATTGAATGGCGGTGCTGGCTCGAAGGGTTATCGCTGGGGCCTATTGTCTATTGACTCGGTGGTCCGAAGGGACTGTTTCTGTGTGTAAGACGGTGGGAGTGAGTCAGAGCCAATGGGTGAAGGGACAAGGCATCAACGGGAGACAAACAAACAGGAGGTCGATGGTTGGCGTGGACTCGGTGGGCTGAAGGGCACGTTTCCACGCTGTAGCTCTAAACGGGTAGAGGATCGATGCACAAGTGCACCCAATAGTACGGATGTCAGGGGTTACGGGGTGAAGGCAGAAGAATGAGGTCGAGAGGGAAAGATAGACCAGCCATTATTAAAAGGAGGAATAGACTGATGGGCCGAAAGGCCTAATTCTGCTGCTATCACTTGTCAACGTATGAAGCTGCCTAACCGAGCTGGTCCCGGACCGGAGCTGTGGCAGAAAGCAATGCAGAGTTTGAAGGAGTGAAGCAGGAGAGGCTCTTACTTTCGCACCAGCTTGTACAGGCGCTTCCTGTTGTGGGTGGGAGTGCCCGCTCTGCTGGACAGCTGGAACAGATGGTCGGCCACAGCCCCGTAGTCAAACTGCAGAAACAAAAACCAGTACTGGGTCAGTACCTCCCCACCCAACCACACGCCAGAGACTCGCAGCCGCGTAGGACGTGACCTCGACCTGCTACGTCACACATGGAAGGAGACAAGAATCACCAGCGTTTAATTGTCACATGTACCGAAATCAGAACAATGATATTGTTGCCTGCAGCAGCAAAACAGGCCTGTAAGCACAGCACTCATAGATAATGCACAGATCAAATGGAGAATTCTTTAGATATTCTATTGATCGCTAGGGCACTGTCATCATAAATGTAAACCTGTCCATGGAAGAAACAAGACACTAGCAACTGCAGATACTGGTTGACAAAAAGACAGTGCTGGAGTAACTCAGCGGGTCAGGCAGCATCTGTGGAGAACATGTGTGTGTGTAGGGTAGTGTTAGGGCTTCAGTCTTGATGCACACAACAGCTCCTCCCCACGTCCCAAACCGCCTGTTGAATGAGTGGCCATTACCTGGAGCACGGGACCGACATCATTAACGTAGTGGGAATGCTTTGGTCCCTCTCCGGCTCCATCCAGCTCCGGCGGCACCGCACACTCCTCCAACGCTGATCCTGTGGATATATTGTCAAAGATTGATCTTATAGAGGTGTAGAAAATCATGAGAGGAATAGATCGGGTAAACGACGCACAGAGTCTCTTGCCCAGAGTAGAGGATTCAAGAACCAGAGTACATGGGTTTAAGGAGGGGGGGGGGGGGGGGGGGGGGGGGGGGAATTCTAGGCCAGCGTGACCCTCTAGGGGTAGGTGGTGGAGTGACGAGATAGGAGGGAGGGGGGAGGAGAAAGATGTGCAAGACCTAGCCCGGGGAGCGGATGGGGGGTGGTCGACCGAGACCTGGGGCAAGGAAGATGGCAATGAGGGGAGGGGGTTGGTTGGGGAGGCCTCATGGCATGGAGAATGGAGAAAGATGGGGGAGGGAAAAGATTTCACAAGAATCTGAGCCGTAATTTGTTCACACAGAGGGTGGTGGGCGTATGGAACGAGCTGCCAGAGGAGGCAGTTACTCTCACAACCTTTAAGCACCATTAAGACAGGTACATGGATAGGACGGCTGGGCCAAACACAGGCAGGTGCAGACCATCTGCAAACCCAACCCACCTCATGTGTATCCACCTATCACTTGCCAGGCTTTATCCCACCACCTCTCCTTTCCAAATTCCCACCCCCTACTAATGCACTCCAAACAGTCTGAAGAAGAGACCCGACCCAAAACGTTGCCCAACTATAGTTTAGTTTAGAGACACAGCGCGGAAACAGGCCCTTCTGCCCACCGAGTCTGCGCCAGCTAGCGATCCCCGCACATTAACACTACCCTACACACACACACACACACACATATTAGGGACAGTTTATATTTATAAAAAGCCAATTAACCTACAAACCTGCACGTCTTTGGAGTGTGGGAGGAAACCGAAGATCTCGGAGAAAACCCATGTGGTCACGAGAACGTACAAACCCCATACAGACAGCACCCGTAGTTGGGATCGAACCTGGGTCTCTGGTGCTGAAAGCGCAGTAAAGCAGCAACTCTGCCGCCT
The DNA here is from genome assembly GCA_035221665.1 of Okamejei kenojei. Taxonomy (NCBI): domain Eukaryota; kingdom Metazoa; phylum Chordata; class Chondrichthyes; order Rajiformes; family Rajidae; genus Okamejei; species Okamejei kenojei. Next base: position 72,035,243 of record CM069142.1, on the reverse strand, counting down.
GCACCCACAGATGCTGCCTGGTCTGCTAAGTTACTCCAGCACTTGCCGTTTTGCTCTAGACTCCAGCATCTCCACTTGTTTGAATGGAGAATGGAGAAGCAGCAGACAAGTTCCTGCCAAACCCTCACACTCTGCTCCAGGGATGTGATATAGAGGATGTACTCAAAACTGTGTGTGTGCGAGTATGTGCGCCAGGCTGCTCTCACACCATGGGTTCATTCCGCAGAAGAATGATCCTCACCGTTGATCTTTGCCGATGGTGTTGTTGGCTTGACGATCTCTGGACTTGACCTCAGTTCCTCAGCCGACTCGTCTTCATCCTCGCTGGCCTGCAGCTCGTTCATTAAATCCTCGATAGCGAAAGGTGCCTGGTCCACCATTATCTCGAAGATTCCCTGGTAGATCATGTGGAACAGAATACGACTGCACCACCGCACAGCCAGGAGCAACACAGCAATTAGATCAGCACGCCGACCAACCGCACGGGCGAACACCCACCCAACCACCCAGTACGGACGCAGAACCCACCCACTGGTCTCCCACCCACCCACCCGTCACCTAACAAGCAGAACACGCCCACTGGGCACCCACGTGGGACAATCACACACCCTGCTACAATCAACAGCAACGCAGAGGATTGACAGATTCTTGATTAGCATGGGTGTCAGGGGTTATAGGAAATCAATAAACAATAAATGGATAATAGGTGCAGGAGTAGGCCATTTGGCCCTTCGAGCTAGCACTGCCATTCAATGTGATCATGGCTAATCATCCCCAGTCAGTACCCTGTTCCTCCCTTCTCCCCATATCCCCTGACTGCTATCTTTAAGAGCCCTATCTAGCTCTCTTGAAATGTCCAGAGAACCAGCCTCCACCGCCCTCTGAGACAGAGAATTCCACAGACTCACAACTCTCTGTGTGAAAATGTGTTTCCCCGTCTCTGTTCTAAATGGCTTACCCCTTATTCTTAAACTGTGGCCCCTGGTTCTGGACCCCACCCCACCCCCGACATGGGGAACATGTTTCCTGCCTCTAGCGTGTCCAAACCCTGATGAACATGATGCCATGATCCTCATCTCCGTAACTCCGAAACATAACTCTCCAGATAGGACGCATTTATTTTTGCACTCGGGACCTGTCTTACGGGTTCAAAGTGCTCAATGAGTCATAGGCGTAAAACATAGAAACAGGCCCTTCGGCCCAACTTGTCCATGGCGACCAAGACGCCCTAGTAACATAGGTGACCTCAGTCAGGATGCCGAAGGGACTGCTGGGGGTTGTGCTTGGGGAAGGGCAAGAGGCGACCCAGGGGAGCCGGCCCCGTGAGGGTAATGGGGGGAATGATAATGGACAGGTTCAAGGCAGCAACCAGCAAGTTCCCATCAGTATCAGTGCAAATGCAGACAAAACGAGCGGCAGGTGAGTGCTGGGACCACATTAACCCTCACACACATCATGCAGAGACACCGACAATCCAAAACTTACTCTTTGGTTTTGGCAGCAATTCGGCAGAAAGGTTCAATAAACCTCAGGTTCAGTTCTGCAGTTAGCTGGAAAAATCACAAATGAATGAATGAGTTTATTGGCCAAGTATTCACATACAAGGAATTTTCCTTGGTGCTCCGCCCGCAAGTGACAACATGACACACAGTGACAGTTAGGAATGACACATAAAACATTCAACATTAATAATAAAACATTATAGTTTAAACATATGAATTAAATAAAATACCAGACCAAAAGGAGGCTACAGATTTTTGGCTGTAGAGCTGAGCTACTATCGTGGAAAAAAGCAGTTTTTATGCCTGACTGTTGCAGCTTTGACAGTCTGGAGTTTCCTTCCAGAGGGAAGTGATTCAAAGAGTTTGTGGCCAGGGTGAGAGGGGTCAGAGATGATCTTGCCCGCTCGCTTCCTGACCCTTGCAGTGTACAGTTCATCAATGGAGAGAAGGTTGCAGCCAATAAACTTCTCAGCTGATTGGATAATGTTGTTACGGGAAATGTGTAGGAGGGAACTGCAGATGCTAGTTTAAACTGACGATAGACACAAAGTGCTGGAATAACTCAGCGGGACACGCACCATCTCTGGAGAGAAGCAATGGGTGACGTTTCGTGTCTGAAGATGGGTCTCATCCCGAAACGCCACCCATTCCTTCGCTCCAAAGAATCTATCTATCTCGGCTCTAAAAACAGCCATTCCTTCTCTCCCGAGTTGCAGCCTGTCCCGCTGAGTTATTCCACCATTTTGTGTCTGTCTAAAGACGTTACAGAATTGTACACACCATTCGCTGCAGCTCAGGAGTCAGGAAATACAAGGGAGGAGCAAGTGAACACGAGCCATCATTTAATGAACGTCTTTGGCCACACTTGCCCATCAGGGTGAAGATCATTTTTTTCCAGATACAGAGTGAAAACAGGCCCTTCGGCCCACTGTATCTGTGCCGACCAGCGATCACCCCGTGCACTAGTTCTATCCTACACATTATGGACAATTTACCAACAATAATTTACCCACAAAACTTCACATCTTTGGAATGTGAGAGGAAACCCGAGCACCCGGAGAAACCCACACGGTCACAGGAAGAAAGAACAAACTCCGTACAGACAGCACCCGTAGTCAGGATTGAACCTGGGTCTCTGGCGCTGTGAGGAGAGCAACTTCACCCGCTCAGCCACCCCTGAATGTGTACAGTTACACAGTTATATAAAATGAAGCTGTTCTGTTTAGAACAGAGACTAGACTCAAAAAGTAATACAACTTGAAATAGGCCCTTTGGCCCACCAAGTCTGTGCCAAACATCCACCACCCATTTATGCAGGAAGGACTGCTGATGCTGATTTAAACCAAAGTTGAACATATGTCTGAAGAAAGGTCTTGACCCTTAACGTCACTCATTCCTTCTCTCCAGAGAAGCTGCCCGTCCCACTGAGTTACTCCAGCAATTTTGTGTCTATCACCACTCATTTATATTCACCCTTCATTAACTTAATTTCCTTTCTCTACACCAGGGGTGGGCAACCTTGTTGTGCTTAGGGGCCGGGACGCATGTCTGTGAGCGGATGGCAGGCATCAAATCACGTATTCACAGAAGGTAGACAAAAATGCTGGAGAAACTCGGTGGGTGAGGCAGCCTCATGTAATCCTTGCGTGTCTCACCCGCTGAGTTTCTCAAGTATATTTGTCTACCTTCGATTTTTCCAGCATCTGCAGTTCTTTCTTAAACGTGTTCACAGAAGGTGCGGGGCTGTGCCGGCTGCTTTGCGCAGGATACGGTACAGCCAGAGCTCGCTTGCGCTCGGCTGGCCGGATGATTACGGGAGAAAAAATCCGCCTGCGGGCCGGATGATTTCGGGTTACGGGCCGCATTCGGCCCGGGGGCTGTAGGTTGCCGACCCCTGCTCTACACATTCCCATCAACCCGCCACAGTTCTCACCACAGCCAATTAACCAACCAACCTGCATGTTTTTGGATGTTGGGGGGGGAAGGGGGGAACAGGAACACCCGGTAGAACGTACAAACTCCACAGAGGCAGTGCTGGAAGCCAGAAGTGAAGCTGAGTCTCTGGATTTATGAGGGAACATATCTACAGCCTGTACCACTGTGCTGCCCTTGCAATGACTAAATCAAATGTACACTATGGCGTTTAAAGGCACATTAAGTAAAATGTGCATGTAATCAGTTTCAGGGGGTCTGTGGCACTCTGGTAATGCCGAAATGAAATGCACATTAGGTATTAGAGATATATTTAAAAAAGTGTTTTTATGAATCAATGCTAGCAGATGCTCAATACACTGCATGCAATCAAATAAATGTTATCAGCCAAGTATGTATACATACAAGGAATTTGCCCTGGTGTTGCAGCCTGCAAGTAACAACACGATATATTGTAGACAATTACAGATAAAACTATAATTTAAACCTGTGAAGAATGAAATAAAATACCAGAGCAAAAGGAGGCAACAAACCTTTGGTTGTGTAGAGCTACTGCTCGTGGGAAAAAAAGCTGTTATGTCTAGCTGTGTCATCTTCCAGAGGGATATGCTTCAAAGACTTGGTGGCCAGGGTGAGAGGGGTCAGAGATGATCTTACCCCTACTCGCATCCTGGCCAGTGCAGTGTACAGTTCGTCAATGGGGCGGGAAGGTTGCAGCCAATACCCTTCTCAGTGATCGAACGATGCGCTGCAGTCTCCGGATGTCGTGCTTGGTGGCTGAGCCAACAGGACCATGATGGAGGTGGTGAGTGAGAAATGATTGCGGTTTATGAGAGCACTGGATGAACTCCCGATGTGATGATGCCCACGAGGCTACAGACTGAGAGATGGAAGCGAAGAAAGGCTTTTTTTAGCCAGATGGTGTCCCATCCCATCAACCTCATCTCAGTCAAACACAGCTTCCAACAAAAGAGCTCTGAAGAAATTAATGGAAGAAGCTGAGTGGAATCTTGTGGAACGTTTCAGCTGTTTGTGCCAAAGGAACAATTAAAACGAAGCTTTGAAATCGTGTTTGATTCAGAGTTTAATACTGTTTTGGAACATAGTGCAAAGACATTGCACCCTGTGGGCAGAGATGTTCAGAACCAGCAATTGTCACAAGTCTGCTGAACCTGCAGCTTTGTGGTGCGGCACGGTGGCGCAGTCCCAGAGACTTGGCTTCGATCCTAACTACAGGTGCTGTCTGTACGGAGTTTGTACGTTGTACAAAATTCTTAAGGGGTTGGACAGACTAGATGCAGGAAGATTGTTCCCGATGTTGGGGAAGTCCAGAACAAGGGGTCTTTTAGGATCGAGACGAGAAAAACATTTTTCACACAGAGAGTGGTGAATCTGTGGAATTATCTGCCACAGAAGGTAGTTGAGGTCAGTTCATTGGCTATATTTAAGAGGGAGTTAGATGTGGCCCTTGTGGCTAAAGGGATCAGGGGGTATGGAGAGAAGGCAGGTACAGGATACCGAGTTGGATGATCAACCATGATCATATTGAATGGCGGTGCAGGCTCGAAGGGCCGAATGGCCTACTCCTGCACCTATTTTACTTCGGAGTCACGTGAGTGACTACGTGAAGAACCCGCCTGGCGCTGGCAAACGGCATTACGTCGACGCTGACGGCAGAAGCAGGAGCTGCACAGACAGCTCCTCGACAGCGGTAGGTTCGGAACCGGCAGGTAAGTGCTGTTGAAAAATTTTTTTAGGACTAGAAAACTCCGTGCCTGGTGGAAACCAGGATTTTAAAGGTTTTAAAAACTAACTAAAAGTTTAAATTGAACAGATATACTCTGTTAAAATAACGGAATTTTAAAAAGAACGTCCCAGGGGAATACCCAGCGATCGGGACGAGAGATTAATTACGGGGCCGGTTCCGATACTGGTACCGTTTAAAATACGGTAGAAAGGTTTAAATGCTCCACAATTTTGGCAGGATATTTTAAAAGTCAGAAAGACTGTATTTTTAAAAAAGTTAATAAAATTTGCGATATGGAGAAAGTACTCCATAATATAAAAAAGAGACTAGGGTCACAGTACCCAAACAGTTCCCCAAAAAAGACCCTGAGGGGCTTGAATGTACTAAAGACCAGGGTCACAGTACCCAAACAGTTCCCCAAAAAAGACCCTGAGGGGCTTGAATATATATGGCTATGTGCCAAATTGAAAAATAAAAACTCTGACCCTGGATAGGGTGGAGGAAGTCTCTTTGGATATAATTCCGAGTGGATCAGGGCTGCAAAAGACAGACCCTGCAAGTGGTGATGTGAATTATGAATGCACACCACAAATAAAAATAAAAATAAAAGTGAGGCCAGGTGTGCCTGAGATAGCAAAAGTTTTGCTATATCTAAAGGAAGTGGTGAGGCTATGGAAAAACCTAGCTACCTACATTAATTATATGGTATCTCACCAACTTCAAGAATACGATAAAACTTTATGTTTTATTTAAATATCAATGGTTAATCCATTTATAAATATCCATGTCTCAAATATATGAGATATAAGAAATACAATTTCAAAGTTTCAAAATGGTGCAAATATGTAATACTTGCAATATAAAATAAATTGCCATTAGTTGTGGAGCTTAATAGGAAGAAATATATATTATTTACCGAATCTGCATCATAGGGTTGCAGATTAATACAAATCAGGATATATTAAACTCCTGATTATTATAGAATACCTGCCTTATGATAAATCAAAGATATTAATTACAAAAGAACAGACCACTGATCTTTAAACTTTGGGAAGGAAAACTATGATCCAATAAAAATTTTGATTATGGATCAAAACAAAGACAAAGATCTTTTATCTTACGGTGAAAAAACTATGATCCAAAGAAAAATTTGATGATGGATGAAAATAAAGGCAGAAGTGGTATTATCCAAACATAGCCTTATCTTAACCTATATAATTGGGGAAAAGAAGGCTTGATGTACGTTGAAGAGGTGCAAACATCTGGTTACAAAATAAGTAATGAAATCTCCAATTATGGGGGATTACAGGTGTATTATGATGGTTAAAACTTAATATAACTAAGGAGGATTGGTTCACCTGTATAAGGGGAAAACTGATTTCAGGTTTGCACTCAAAAGTAAATTTTAAAAAGAGGGGAACGTACATGTATATTATAAAATTACCTTAGTGTAAAGATTCATGGTATAAAACCATACAATAATATCATTATTTACACTTTAACAGTGTAAGAAAATAGAAACATCTAGAACATGGAAAACTGTTGTGATTAACAAAGTGTTAATCAATATTACAGGTGCTTGAAATTAATTAAAGTGGGTCAAGCTGTGCAAGTTAAAACTTGTCCAAACAATCAATCAGTTCAAGTTGTTAAACTGAACACTGAAGGAACAATATACTGATAAAAGATCAGCACTTGCACTAATGAGGTACATGGTATGGGTTATCTCGATTACATTTAAATTAGAAGAGATAAAGAGCAGCTGCAAATTAGTGCCTGCCATTACAAACCTGGTGGAAGGTAGGACTTGACCCATTACATAAAGCATATGCTCAGGCATTAATAAAATATTTTTAAATTACTATTCTGAATTCAGAAGTAATTTAAGCACCATAAGAGTGGGGAAAATTGTTCCATGATACAAATATGTATTATTGTTGTTGACATACTTTGTTCCTCCATTAGGTTAGGGGAAAATATAAATAAAGTTCCAAAAGAAGGAATACAGAAGCTTATAGAATATGTATGCCTTGTGAAGAGGCTTATGCAAAATATCAAATGATACGTTATCATTATTAGTAATGTAAAAAAGATTCATAAGCTGCTTCAACTATAAAATTACAACTGAAACAAGTGTTACAGATGATGTACAGCTTCTGTGAATGTTTGGGTAAAGATAAGAATATTATCTATTCTTATAACAATAATTGTACCAGGCAAACATAAATGGTTTGTCCTAAGAATTTTCCAAACATTCGTATTAATTGTTGAAGTATAAGGAGTTATGGATAAAATAGATCGATTGTTTTATTATGGAACTGTCCATGTCGTATCAAGATGAACAATCCCACGGCTGTGGCATATGTTAACTATGGTCAAATTTGGGAGGAAAATATATTGTCATTATTTTGCATACTTACGATTAATCTGGTTGTATACCGATTAAATCACTGATTTTAAATATTTCTTGTGGGTCACAAGATAAGTCAAACAACAATTATGGGATTATCTAAGTAAACAGATGTGGTATGTTTTAAAGTTAGTCCACCTGTTTATCTCTAAGGAAGAGACAATGGTATCGGAAGAGAACAAATTTGGGAAGAAAAACATATTGTCATTAATATGGATTACTTACGATTAATCTGATTGCATACAGATTAAATCACTGATCTTTCGAATATTCTTGTGGGTAATCTAAGAACAGTGAAGGTGGATGCTTTTCTTCAAATTACATGAGGGAAAGATTCTTTGTGTTTTTTTTGTTTAATAGGGCAGTGTCTGGTGAATATGTAGCAGGACACTGCCAGAGGCATTTTGGTGGCCCAATATGGGTCCTTTATGGTTCATTTATATTGTGTGATTTTGAACTGCTAGTGATGATTCATAATGGCAGTAATTTATTGAAGTCAAAAAAGGGGTCTCGACCTAGGTCGTTGCCTGTCTCCCTTTGTTTCTTTGGATGCTGCTGCACCCACTGGGATCTCCAGGTTGAGAAACCCTGCAGTAATTTATTGTTGTACAAAAACCTCCATAAGTGAAAATATGAATTTGACTATCTACAGGTTGACTAGACCATCTCAACAGCTGATGGTCAAAGAAGTCTATGAATGTAAACCAATATTACGATATATCAATAAAATAATTAATGTATAAAGAAGTGTTATACCTGCAATTTGCGGAAATAAGTCTAAATAACTATATTTTGTTATAAGAAATTGGAGGTCTGTATATACAGTAAAGTTATTTTTTCATTTTGGGCTTGTTCAGATATATGTGAATTCCTTGTGGATTGCATTTTCTAAGTATCTAATTGATAGAGCCAATTATAGGGCTCAGAGTGTTACCGTCTTATAAACGGGTTAACCAAGAAGTTATCGCTGTGTGATGTATATATTATACCAAATATACTTGGCCTTGAGACGGACAATATAGTTTAACCAGAAACTCGAAATAAGGCCAAGATATTTGTTTATATTTTATTTAAACAAGAATAATTGCTGAAGTAATAAAGTCATCCAAATCTTCGTCAGTAAACTGACCAAATACTGGACGCCGCCATCTTCGTATCGAGCAGACGATTGAACTTGTTTACAAATTTACATCGCGCGCTATACTCCCGAGTAAAGCTGTGATATCATTTCCCCACATAGCACATACTATTGGCAAAATGTCGTCATAAAAGTGATGTCATTTTGCAAATAGTAAATCGTGAGTGTCAACATGCCAACATTCTGAAATAGCTGAAAATATATGAAATCACGTGACGCTCTCTCAACCAATCGCTAGAGGATAAATGTTTGATGCCAAATATAAATATATATATATATATAGATATAGATATAGATATAGATATAGATATGGGTATATGTATATATAATCTGTCCAAAATTGTAAAAAATATAAAGGCAGGAGATAAAAAATCTTGAAATGCCTTAAGAAATGGACTTTAACTCTATCTATGATTCAAAAAACTTAAACATTGAAAATAATAATTCTGATAACTTTAGTATCAAAATAAGAGTGCAAACATTGCAAATGTTACGTTATAATGGCATGTGGATACAAATTGCATTATTATATGTGTTTATGAATCTACCAAACAAAGCACGCCAAGAAGACCTGAAAACAAAACCTATAAGCACATCCTGCTGGCTTTAAGTTTGCTTTTCAATAGAAAGGGCATTATTTTCATTTTTTATAATGTGAAAATTATTTATCACATAACTTGAGGCAATGTTTGGGGAAAATGTGTTATTCGCTCGTTATTGTGTTAATGAGCCGTACTGTCGTATGGAATAAATTCTACGACACGAAAAACTCTTCACGTAGTCACTCACGTGACTCCGAAGTAAAATAGTAAGATTAAACGAGAACTTACCAGTTCGAAGTTTGATCGTTATTTTATGAGGCAGACCTCCCAACATTTGATTGTCAAAAATTCATAATATTTCCCCTCAAAATTCATATTTTTAAATGAAAATTCATAATATGTCGCGGCGCCCTATTCGGGGTCCCATGTCACAAATTCTAAATTGTGAAGAAGTATTTTAAATGCCAAAATGTGAAAAAGGTACATGTATGCTGAAACATTTATAATTCTTTGTTAAACTTTGATAAACTTGGCACTAGACTCACCTTAATTTCTCTCACTTGGGGTTGTTGCGGCGGCTATGCGCCTGCGCACTGGTGCAGATCAGCGGGCTGCCGGCGGGCGGGTGCGGCACATGCGCACTTGGCCAGGTTGCCGGCGGGTCTGCGCCTGCGCACTGGGTGGGGGTGGGGGTGGGGGGGGGAAATGGGGCTTTAAAGAAGGAACTGCAGGCTGGAGAATCGAGGTACACAAAAAGAAACTCAGCGGGTGCAGCAGCTCTAAATCGGTCGAGACCCTTCTTCTAGCTGAAGAAGGGTCTCGACCCGAAACGTCGCCTATCTCCTTCGCTCCTTAGATGCTGCTGCACCCGCTGAGTTTCTCCAGCTTTTTGTGTACCCCCCGGTGATGGGGCTGCCGCGAGCGGCCGGCTTGGCGCCAGGCCCGGCAACCCTCCCCCACTGCGCACGCGCGGCCACTGGGGCCACGGCAACCTCCCCCACTGCGCAGCGTCCACTGGGGCCCGGCAACCCTCACCTACTGCGCACGCGCGGCCACTGGGGCCCGGCAACCCTCCCCCACTGCGCACGCGCGGCCACTAGGGCCCGGCAAAGTGCCGCTGATCGCGCGGGCCGGCAAACCGGGGACACATGGCGCCGGCGTTCACCACGGGAGGAAGAATTTAGCGGGATAATTAGGGTACAAATCGGGATGGCGGGAAGGGAACCTAAAAAGCGGGAATATCCCGCCAAAAGCGGGATAGTTGGGAGGTCTGTATGAGGAGTTATGATGAGGGATTACGTGCCCTCCACTCCCCACCCTCATAAAATAAATGATCATCTGGTAGTTCTAAGTCTATTATGAGCCTTACTATGTTACTTCGGCTATTTTTGTGTTCTGTGTTTTTCATGCCGCTGCTTTGAAGTATGCCGTTTGCCAGCGCCAGGCGGGTTCTTCACGTAATCCCTCATCGTAACTCCTCATAAAATAACGATCAAACTTCGAACTGGTAAGTTCTCGTTTAATCTTACTATTTTCTATGTTTCTATGTTCTCCCTGTGACCGCGTGGGTTTTCCATGGGTGCACCGGTTTCTTCCCACACTCACAAGACATACAGGTTTGTAGGTTAATTGGCTTGGGTAAAAATTGTTGTGTGTGTGTGTGTGTGTGTGTGTGGGTGTGTGTGTGTGTGTGTGTGTGTGTGTGTGTGTGTGGGATAGTGTGAGTGTATGGGGATCGCTGGTCGGCACGGACTCAGTAGGCCGAAGGGCCCGTTTCTGCCCCGTATCACGAAAGCACAGCCTATTAGGAGAGACCACGTTGAAGAAATTAGCTTTCCTTACCTGCTCTGTGCCGACTTTAGCCAGCTCTTGCAGGTAGATGTCGATGAAATGATAGCGGATGCCACTGGGCGCAATGTTTCCGGCGGGATTCATCACCTCACCCGTCACACACCGCAGGAATCGCCCGACAACACTGAGGGTCACACACACATGAATCAGGATGGCTCACTGAGTCAACAGAGAAACTGTCATAGACAAAAATGCTAGAGAAACTCAGCGGGTGAGGCAGCATCTATGGAGCGAAGGAAATAGGCGACGTTTTGGTCTCGACCCGAAATGTCACCTATTCCTTCGCTCCATAGATGCTGCCTCACGAAACATCACCTATTCCTTCGCTCCATACATGCTGCCTCAACCCGCTGAGTTTCTCCAGCATTTTTGTCTACCTTCGATTTTCCAGCATCTGCAGTTCCTTCTTAAAGACAAACTGTCGTCCTTGCCAGTAAATCCAACTCAGCTAAACAATCCAGCTTGTACACAGGTGAATCATAACACAACAACACTATCAAATGCCTCAGTGTAGCACTGATATACTATAGTGATACAGCATCAAAACAGGCCCTTCAGCCCAACTTGCCCACGTTGACCAAGCTGCCACATCTACACTAGTCCCACACACTAGCGTTTACCCCTTATCCCTCTAAACTGTTCCTATCCACAACCCTGTCCAAATGCCCCTGCCTCAACTGCCTCCCCTGGCAGCTTGTTTCCTGCACCCATCTCCCTTTGGATGAAAAGGCTGCTCTTCAAATTCCTATTGACTTCCCCCTCACTTTAAGCCTCTGTCCTCCAGTTCTCCGTTCCCCTACTCTGTGCATTCATCCTTTCTAGTCCCCTCATGAGTTTATACATTTCTATAAGATAAACCCCCACCCTCCGGCACGCCAAGGAATAAAGTCCTAGTCTTCCCAACCTCTCCCTATATAGCTCAGCCCTTGCTCCCTGGCAACATCCTCACTAATCTTCTCTGCTCCCGTGCACTGTACCAATTCAACGCTGTACATTAGCGCGGTATTGATGTACTAATGCAGCACTAATCCAATGCTGTATAAATGCACAAGTCCAATGCTGTGTAAATGCAGTAGTGCTGCACTAGTCCAATGCTGTATAAATGCACTAGTGCTGCACTAGTCCAATGCTATATAAATGCACGGATGTTGCACTAATCCAATGCTGTATAAATGCACTAGTCCAATGCTGTATAAATGCATTATTGCTGCACTAGTCCAATGCTTTATAAATGCACTAGTGCTGCACTAGTCCAATGCCGTATAAATGCACTAGTGCTGCACTAGTCCAATGCTATATAAATGCACTAGTGCTGCACTAGTCTAATGCTGTATAAATGCACTAGTCCAATGCTGTATAAATGCACTAGTGCTGCACTAGTCCAATGCTGTATAAATGCACTAGTGCTGCACTAGTCCAATGCTGTATAAATGCACTAGTGCTGCACTAGTCCAATGCTGTATAAATGCACTAGTGCTGCACTAGTCCAATGCTGTATAAATGCACTAGTGCTGCACTAGTCCAATGCTGTATAAATGCACTAGAGCTGCACTAGTCCAATGCTGTATAAATGCACTAGTCCAATGCTGTATAAATGCACTAGTGCTGCACTAGTCTAATGCTGTATAAATGCACTAGTGCTGCACTAGTCTAATGCTGTATAAATGCACTAGTGCTGCACTAGTCCAATGCTGTATAAATGCACAGATGTTGCACTAATCCAATGGTGTGTAAATGCAGTATTGCTGCACTAGTCCAATGCTGTGTAAATGCACTGGTGCTCTACTAGTCCACAGCTGAATCTGTGCAGCCTCTTATCTATCCAATGCTGTACACTAAACATTGACATCACTAAATTAAACTAAACTGTGGTGTAAATGTATAGTTGTAAAGTTGTCCAGTGTGATGCAAGCAGGCTGTTGTTTGAAGGAGCGTGAAGCTGCTGTCACCTTTCATCCCAGCCCATGCTCTTCAGTTCCTCGAGAAACTGCCTCAGTACCAGACGGACGAGCTGCCAAGGAAAGGCACAGTGTTAATGAATTAACCCCCGTAGTTTGACACTACATCTCCAATGCCCCACCTGGGTGTGCTGCTGCCCTGTGATGCCACGAGACTACAGCAGTCCTGGGTTCCATTCTTGCTCACTGTGAGTCAAGTCAAGAATGCCCAAAATAGAACAAATAAATTCTTACTTGCAGCAGCACAACACAAAGGTATGGTGCTCTGGAAACCCATGGTAGACAACTAAAGAAAGTTAGATTTGACAAAAATATGCAAACCATAGAAGCACAAAGAGAAAAATAACGCCCCATGTGTATGCGGTTCGGAGCTTGTGTTTAGCAGTCTCATGGCTGCAGGGAGGAAGCTGCCCTGATCCTGGACGTTACAGTTTACAGGCTCCTGTATCATCTTCCCGATGGCAGAAAGGTATAAAATCAGGGAGAATTCACTGAAGGTTTTTTGGAATAGCATCTGCATTTTGATCTGGCACCGCCTGAACTGACTGTCAGGAGCTCAGTTTAAAAGCACGATAGATAATAGGTGCACGAGTAGGCCATTCGGCCCTTTGAGCCAGCACCGCCATTCAATGTGATCATGGCTGATCATCCCTAATCAGTTCCCCGTTCCTGCCTTCTCCCCATATCCCGACTCCGCTATTTTTAAGAGTCCTATTTAGCACTCTCTTGAAAGTATCCAGAGAACCGGCCTCCACCGCCCTCAGGCTCACAACTCTCTGTGAGAAAAAGTGTTTCCTCGTCTCTGTTCTAAATGGCTTACCCCTTATTCTTAAACCGTGGGCTTAGTCTGTGTGGCACTCCCTCAGAACCTCACAATAGTATTAGCCAAATCCTGGCTCTGTGACGAATGGAGCGCGGGGGGGGGGGGGGGGGGGGGGGGGGGGAGTCGGCAATAGGTTCAGCTCCATCTCTCCTGCCACCAGCTATGTGATGGAATCCAGAGGATTCCCTGGCACCCGGACCATTGATGCCCATGTCAACATGCATGGGTCTGATGAAGCTACAATGCTGAGAGCAATATTCTGCACTCTGTATCTACCCCCTTTGTCCAACCTATTGTACTTGAGTTTTTCACTGTACTTCAGTGGATATGACAATAATAATAAACCCAAGTCCGAACTAGAAATCACTCCCTCTTTGGTGATCTCGGACTATCCTTGATCGGACTTTGCCGGCTTTACCTTGCACTAAACATGACTGCCTTATCATGTATCTGTACACCGTCAACTCTAATCATGTGTTGTCTTTCCGCTAACAGGTCAGCACGCAACAAAAGCTTTTCACTGTACCTAGGTACACATGACAATAAACTGAACTGGATTAAACTCTACGTGCAGTAACACTCACAGTGTAGAACTTATCCATGCGCAGTCGATCAATCCCATTCCACTCGCGATTCATGGTCTGGAAGAACGTCTCCAGGAACAGGAACTCTGGGGCAGAGGAAGAGGGAGACCGCTCAGTTCACTCTTCAAAGACCTCGTCACACTCCCCACCGCCTTCTCTTCATCCCAACCCCAACCATCCCAAGTTATTCATTCATGTCCAAAATTCAATCGTTGTAGACGAAGACCAACCCCATGTCTTCAACCACGGTCACCAGCTTCCTTCCAATCCCACCACAAATGCAATTTAAGACTTAGAATGTGTGGGAAGGAACTGCAGATGCTGGTTTAAACCGAAGATAGGCACAAAAATGCTGGAGTAACTCAGCGGGACAGGCAGCATCTGTGGAGAGACGGAACGGGTGACGTTTCGGGTCGAGGCCCTTCTTTGGACTTTAGTCTGAATGAAGGAACGTCACCCGTTCCTTCTCTCCAGAGATGCTGCCTGTCCCGCTGAGTTACCCCAGTATTTTGCGTCCGTCCTGAGACTTAGAGCAGTGGACAGAACGAGCGGCAACTCACTGGCATCCAGATTCCTGAACGTATGTACAAGCTGGGCAATGGACTCTGCCAGTTCTTCCTGCAGCAAGGAGAAAGGTTTTACTGGGTTAAATAATGAAAAAATGAAATCCCATCACTTCAAGTTAACGATTAGCTTCGAGCCAAGATTCAGTGTAAGAGTCAATCCAGGTAAACATTTTAGATCCTGCATCAGCACCCAAGTAGTTGGTGGACCTCACCCTCCCCAATACATCAATATGGGCAGCACAGTGGCGCCAACGGTAGAGTTGCTGCCTCTCAGTGGCAGAGACTCGGATTCGATCCTCACGACGGGTGATGGCTGTGTGGGGTTTCTAAAAGTTCTCCATGACCGCATGGGTCTTACCCAGGGCCTCCGGTTTCCTCCCACATTCCAAAGACGTACAGGTTTGTAGGTTGTGAGAAAGAACTGCAGATGCTGCAAATCACAGGTAGACACAAAATGCTGGAGTAACTCAGCAGGTGAGGCAGCATCGCTGGAGAGAAGGAATTGGGCGTCGCCCATTCCTTCTCTCCAGAGATGCCGCCTCACCCATTGAGTTACTCCAGCATTTTGTGTCTACCCCAGGTTTGGAGGTTAATTGGTTTCTATATTGTCCGTAGCGTGTGGGGTTGAACTACTTGGAGATGGCCGGTCGGCGCGGACACGGTGGGCCAAAGGGCCTGTTTCCGCGCCATATCTCTAAAGTAAACTAATCAGTGCCGTCAGACAATGTAGAAACTCTACCGAGACTCGAGTCAAATCCACTCAACTTTATTTGTCACATACACATACAAGATGTGCAGTGAAATGATTGTGCAAAAACAACAAAGCAGAACCAGTATTTATATTTTAGAAATGTTGTTGGTTCACATGCTTGATCAATGGTGTTTTATCATTAATGTTTTATTATTATTAATGTTTAGTGTTTTCTGAGTCATTCGTAACTGTCCCTGTATGTCATGTTGTTACTTGCGAGCGGAGCACCATGGCAAATTCCTTGTATGTGAATACTTGGCCAATAAACTTACTTACTTAAAAAGATACAACACAACAGTAAATTAGTCCCTGGTGAGATAAGAGTTTACAGTCCCAATGGCCTATGGGAAGAAACTGTCTCATTCTCTCTGTTTTTGCAGTGTGACAGTGGAAGATTGCCTGACCGTAGCAGCTGGAATAGTCCGTTGCTGGGGTGCTGGTAGGTGATGTGACTCGCACACAAAGGAGAGATCTGTTCATAGCCCCCAACTCTGAGCAGCCCTGTGACTGCCCAACTGGCTTCAATCTGATGCCCAAAGATCCTATAGCGGAGCAAGATAGATCACTCCTGCTAAATGCAATGGGCTGCATGTTGTACGCAACGGAACGGAACGTGGGCCTTTTTTTTTCATCCATTAAACCGGAGCCGACCCGACTCGCAGTGTAATCAACGTTGTGGGGAAGTTTGTGCTAATAAATTAAAATTCTGAAAATGAGGAGAAGATTTTTTACCAAAGAACTTTTATTTTTATTTTTACAAGGATGTTTCCGTAACCGGCTTCCGTTTCCGCACTAGTTACCTACGACGGGATCTTTGGTGCGGAGACTGAAGCCGGTTACGGAAATGGGGCCGGAAATTACCCATGAATCTGCCCATGACTGTACTACGTCTTTTTCGTCGAGTGATCTATCTTGCTCGCTATAGGATCTTTGCTGATGCCCAGCTGACTACTCTTCACTAACATAGGGCAGGGTAGGCTTAACCTGGTCTGTGTGCAGTGGAACAGAACCCGAACCCGACCCAGATTTTCCATGGACCATTACCTGCAGGAGAGGTTTGTCTTGCATCCACATGCAGTAGAAGATGCCCTTCCATATTTTGAGTAACTCGTCTTGACTGAAACCACCTAAAAATATACACACAACGTTTTAATGCTGCATTAAACACGACACAAGCACAATTTAGAACACAAGATGTCAGGCATTATGGGGAGAAGGCAGGAGAATGGGGTTAAGAGAGAAAGATAGATCAGCCATGATTGAATGGCAGAGGAGACTTGATGGGTCGAATAGCCTAATTCTGCTCCTATCACATGAACTTGTCAATTAAGCAGTGTCCAAAGAAGGGTCTCAACCGAAAAAGTCACCCATTCCTTCTTTCCAGAGCTGCTGCCTGCCCCACTGTGTTAAGCCAGCATTTTGTGTCTTTATCTTTGGTTTAAACCAGCACCTGCAGTTCCTTCCTACACAGGAACATTAGGGTCATAAACAGGAGGAATAAGCCGTCAGATCGATAAGCAGACAGTGGTTATCTATCCATGACCTCCAGAGATGTTGCCTGACCAACTGAGTTACTCCAGCACCTTGTGTCTTGTTATTGGATGGATGTGACTGTGTTCGAGAGTGAGCAGAGAGTGAGGCTCAGGTAGGACTTTATCTGGACTGGAGGACTTTCATTATGTGGAGTGATTGGATAGGTTTACTTCCCCTAGAGCGCAGGAGACTGTGCGTGATCCAAGAGAATTATCAAAAATTACAGTGCATAGATTTAGAATAAGAGGAAGGATTTTTAAAAGAGATCTAAGGAGTAACTCTTTTGTCCAGAGTGGTTGATATCTAGAATCTCAGAGGTGGTGGTGGAATTAGGTCCTATTAATATAATTAAGAGGCATTTAGACATAAATCATCAAAGCACAGAACGATACAGGCTTAGAGCCGGCAAATGCAACAAGTATAGAGGGGTAGAGTCGTGGGCATGGATGTGATGGGTTGTACTCTATGATTTGAATTCAGCAACATCACTCTGTGCATTCCTCACTATTAACACCACCAGTCTTCATATTGATTGTGCACTTATTCTTCCGACAATCACATCCAGATTGTGAAAGTGTCATTAAGTTGCTCTTCACTCCTCTCCCACATCTCCAACCACATTTTCCGGAGGCCCAGAATTAAAGTTCAGCACCCCACGCTCCCAGCCATGAACCCAGGTGCTGATGTTATGCCCCTGGCATTGGATACCCAATCCCAGGGACCAGCACCTGTCAGCCCAGCCTTGGCGTCATCTTGCCCCTGACCCGAGTCAGGGCCAACATGGCCCCAAACTTCTCGGGACAATGCTTAGTTTAGTTTATAATTGCCATGTGCACCGAGGTACAGTGAAAAGCTTTTTTGTTGCGAGCTATTCAGTTAGTGAAACACAGAAAATAGAGCCAGCTCCGCCATTCAATATGATCATGGCTGATCATCCAAAATCAGTACCCCCTTTCTACATTTTCCCATATCCCTTGATTCCGTTAGCCCCAAAAACTAAATCTAACTTTCTCTTGAAAACATCCAGTCAATTGGTCTCCACTGCCTTCTGTGGCAGAGAATTCTACAGATTCACAACTCTCTGGATGAAAAGGTTTTTCCTTATCTCAGTCCTAAATGGCTTTCCCCTAATTCTTAAACTATGACCCATGGTTCTGGACTCCCCCAACATCAGGAACATTTTTCCTGCAATTAGCCTGCCCAATCCCTTAAGAATTTTATATGTTTCAATAAGATTCCCTCTCATCCTTCCAAGACCATACATGATTACAATCAAGCGGCGCAGTGTATACATACAGTGGAAAGGGAATAACGTTTAGTGCAAGATAAAATCGCGGGACTTATTTACATCACCCGGTGCGGTCACAACATCGGAGGCCCGGCTCGCCTCAGCGCAGAGGAAGAGGAAGAAGGGAAGAGACAAAGACAAGATTTTTGCCTTCCACAACAGTGAGGAGGCGTCTGGTGAACTCACTGTGGTGGATGTTAAATATGTGTTTATTGTGTGTTTTTGTTATTTACTATATGTGTGACTGCAGGCAACGGAATTTCGTTCAGACTGCAAGGTCTGAATGACAATAACGTTTTCCAAGTTCCAAGTCCAGTAAAGTCTGATTAAAGATAGTCCAATATCTAGATAGTCCAATAGTTCAAAGCCCCTCACCCCCCCTTCCCCTACACTGCTTATAGGTGGACAGCAGCTCCCCCTCTCCCGTATGACCAACTTATGCTGTGTACCTCCCTCTCTCGTCCCCATCCTCTCCAGGGTATCCCGTCCCCAAATATAGACACAAAATGCTGGAGTAACTCAGCGGGACAGGCAGCATCTCTAGAGAGAAGGAAAGGATGACGTTTCGGGTTGAAGATCTTCTTAAGATCCCTGTCCCCATCCTCACAAAGTACATCAGTACCCACCTCCCTCATAGAGCCATACAGTGTGGAAACTGGCCCTTCGGCCCACACCGGCCAACATGTCCCGTCTACACTAGTCCCACCTGCCTGCGTTTGGTCCACATCCCTCTAAGTCTGTCTGACCCATGTACCTGTCTGACTGTTTCTTAAACGTTAGGATAGTCCCAGCATCAACGACTTCCTCTGGCAGCTCGTTCCATGCACCCACCACCCTTTGTGTGAAAAAGTCACCCCTCAGATTCCTATTAAATCTTTTCCCTCCCCCATCTTTCTCCATGCCCTGAGGCCTCCTCGCCAACCCCCCTCCCCACTTTGCCATCGTCCTTGCCCCAGGTCTCGGTCGCCCCCCCCCGGGACTGGGTCTAGCCCTGGAGAGTCGCGACCCTCACCCACCCATCCCAACACCTGCCCCCAGAGGGTGACGCTGGGCCGGGCTTCCCTGCCGCCTGGGGCCTAGGCCGCCGCCGCCCTCCCCGCCTCACTGCCATGGCAACGCACGTGTACGGCGCTGCGCTCCGCTCCCGGCCCGCTCGGCCCCCAATCCCCGCGGCCCCGCTACCTGAGAGGCGCTGCGAGCGGGCGCTGAGGTACCGCCGCAGCTTCTTGACGGCGCGGTCGCGGAAGCGCTTCTCGTTGGAGGCGAGGCGCTGAGCGAACTGGATCTCGGCCGCCTCCGCCGCCGCCATGGCTGCC
The DNA here is from genome assembly GCA_035221665.1 of Okamejei kenojei. Taxonomy (NCBI): domain Eukaryota; kingdom Metazoa; phylum Chordata; class Chondrichthyes; order Rajiformes; family Rajidae; genus Okamejei; species Okamejei kenojei. Next base: position 72,015,302 of record CM069142.1, on the reverse strand, counting down.
GGGGAATGCCGGGACGGTGGAGGACCGAGCCAGCGCGCCTGCGCGTCCAACTGACATCAGCGCGTCACTCCGACCTGCTGGCGTCATCGCGTCACCATGACGACCGGAGCCCCCTCCATGGCCGCCGTTCGGCCCGCTGTGTCATGCCAGCCCAACCTCCAACCCCCCACCTCGCCCACTCCCACTCGCTTCACGCCACCTCCCAAGTACTTGTTGTAAACGTTGACGGGCCGAATGGCCTCCTCCTGGCCCCATAGCAGAAGTGCAGGTGGCGGGGCTGGAAACTGGAAGTATCCTGAGCTAATTCTGCTACCACCATCATCTATTGCGACAAATGACGGCAGAGATAGATAGATAGATTCTTGATTAGTACGGGTGTCAGAAGTTATGGGGGAGAAGGCAGGAGAATGGGGTTAGGAGGGAGGGATAGATCAGCCATGATTGAATGGCGGAGTAGACGTCATGGGCCGAATGGCCTAATTTTACTCCGATCACTTATGACTTATGACCTTATGAGTCTCCAATTACCCTGTAATCTCAGCCCCCAAGATCAATATCAGAAGGTCCTTCACAAGGGTGGACCCTGGGAGAGGGTCCAGCCGTGATGTTGAACCTGGCTGCGTTCTCCAAACCTGTGTGGAGTCTTTTCGAGCATCTTCAACCTCTCGCCACTACATCCTGAGTTCCTCGGCTGCTGTATAAAGGATGTCTCTAATACGTCGAAGGAGAGCAAGGTGTCATGCCTCAACGACTAAACGGTGGGACTCACAGCCATTGTGATGAGGTGCTTCAAGAGGTTGGGTGTGACATGACTCGGCTCTTGCCTCAGTATATAACCTGGGCCCCCTTCAACCTGCCACAAAAGTGGACAGCTGGTGTAAAAAGACTTGTTGGCTCTCCATTCTGCGCAGGACCACTGGGACAATAGGAGCACATACACCAAGCCAAGTTCACTGACCAGAGCTCAACATTCAACATCACCACCCCTCACACAACACTTGTGCATCTAGGCCTTGGCCAGTAAAGGCAAGTGTTCTATATCCCTAAAGAAACAAGGAACTGCAGATGCTGGTATACTAAAAAAGACACAGAGTGCTGGAGTAACTCAGCAGGTCAGGCATCATCCCTGGATAACATGGATAGGTGACTTTTTACAGAGTGCTGGAGTAACTCAGCGGGTCAGGCAGCATCTCTGGAGAACATGGATAAGTGTTGTTTTGCACCCGACAATCAGTTTAGTTGAGTTTAGTTTAGAGATTCAGCGTGGAACCAGGATCTTCGGCCAACTGAGTGCGCCCCGACTAGCGATCACCCCGACACTAGTTCCATCCTACACACCAGGGTTAATACTACACACACTATCTTATACACATTTACAGAAGCCAATTAACTTTACAAATTTGCACGTCTTTGGAATGTGGGAGGAAACCAGAGCACCCAGAGGAAACCCACGCGGTCACAGGGAGAACGGACAAACTCCATTCAGACAGCACCTGCAGTCAGGATCAAATCCGGGTCTCTGGCTCTGTAAGGCAGCAACTCTACCACAGCTCTTTGTCAGTCTGAAGAAAGGTCCTCCCGAAACGTCACCAATCTATGTTCTCCAGAGATAGAAACATAGAAATTAGGTGCAGGAGTAGGCCATTCAGCCCTTTGAGCCTGCACCGCCATTCAATATGATCATGGCTGATCAATATGATCATGGCTGATCATATGATCATGGCCTGCTGCCTGACCTGCTGAGTTAGTCAAGCACTCTGTGAAATGTCACCAATCTATGTTCTCCACAGATGCTGCCTGACCTGCTGAGTTACTCAAACACTCTGTGAAACGTCATCTATCCATGTTCTCCAGAGATGCTGCCTGACCTGAGGAGTTACTCCAGCACTTTGAGTATTTTTTTGTAAACCAGCATCTGCAGCATCTGCAGTGTCTGCTGCTAGGTTTATTTGGCTCAGGGAACAAGCAGACTTGTTGAAATGAACGGAAAGAAACTGCTGCTGGGAGAACTGTGAGTAGAGTTTTATTTAATTTGATTTTTTTTTAAATGTTGGATTATTTTATTTCCCAGATATTTGTCAATGTTTGTTAAAGCCAAAGAATGAATTTTGAAGTTGTGAGACAACTTGTTCTGTTTGATCGTCTGTTTGTGCATGCCAGGTTAATTGCATTCGACGAAACAGGATGGACCACATGAAGGTTGCATTCTCCCACCCTATGCAAGGAGTGTGATTAGGCTGGCTCGCTCTCCTTCAACCAGCACAAGTAAAATGGGCAGAATGGCCTCCTGTGATTCCTGGTTGCTGGTTCAGATTCCAGGATTGCTGATCCAGTAATGTACCTTCTTTTCCCCTACAGGCCGTCGTGCATAGATTATATCTCACCTCCTCCTGCTGCCTTGCTTCCAGACAGAGCGATACAGTATTTATCTTTTGTGTTTTTACAATTGAGGGGAGATTGAATCGTAGAAATGTGAATCACAGGAGGCCATTCTGCCCATTTTACTTGTGCTGGTTGAAGGAGAGCGAGCCAGCCTAATCACACTCCTTGCATGGGGTGGGAGAATGCAACCTTCATGTGGTCCACCGTTTCGACGAATGCAATCAACCTGGCGTGCACAAACAGACGATCAAACAGAACAAGTTGTCTTACAACTTTAGGCTGTGCACACCATATCCAAGAAGAAGAAGCTCTTGCATGTCACAACCCTTCAAGTACATCTCCAAGTCTTCATGACAAGTGGCAAAGCCTCCTCTCTCTTCCACCCTTCCAGATAGTGGGCTCCAACTGAAAACCTTTTCCTTTATCTCTTCTCTTATCCGCCTGCCAGTTGTTCCAACATTCTGCACCCCTGGCATTTGAATCCGCAGCTGAGGTAAAAGATTGTTTCTATATACTCTTTCAAGGTCTCCCATAGTTTACAAAATGCTGGAGTAACTCAAAGGGACAGGCATCATCACTGGATAGAAGGAATGGGTGATGTTCAGGTCGCGACCCTTCTTCAGACCCAGTCTGAAGAAGGGTCTCAACCCAAAAGGTCACCCATTCCTTCTATCCAGAGATGCTGCTAGTCCCGCTGAGTTAATCCAGCATTTTGTGTCTATCTTCCATGTAAACAAGCATCTGCAGTTACTTCCCACACTCACCTAGAATTTATCCACCTTAATTTAATCTCCAAGTGCTTAAGAAAGAACTGCAGATGCTGGAAAAATCGAAGGTAGACAAAAATGCTGGAGAAACGCAGCGGGTGAGGCAGCATCTATGGAGCGAAGGAATAGGTGATGTTTTGGGTCGAGACCCTTCTTCAGACTTAAGAACTGTCTTAACTCCAGCATTTTTGTCTACAAGTTCTGACCTTAATCATTTTCTCTGATGCATCAGCCACTTTTAACATCCTCCGAAGAATGGTAAAAGTATGTCATTCAAGTGGCAAGTTGTAGAATGGACTCCTCTGTCTACCAGCTCCGACACTGTGTTTTTGCTGAGAAGTTTTAACACAGGTGGGGATTCTTTGCACACAAACATGAAAAATGTCCAAACCTTTACAACCAACATTTATTTTTCAGTAAATTACCTTGGATGGGATATTGATTCACACCACAGCACACTCGACCGCACGTGTTAAACCACCTCCAGTACAATCAGTCAAATTTATTTCTATGAATTTTTAAACTGTTGTGAATTGTTCAGTGTTACCAGCTAGTGTGTGAATGATTTCGCTGGCCTGGTCCATGAAGCTCACACTGCACATGTAAGCCATTTCCTCTGCACAGCCCCGTTCTTCAGCCTTCCCCAGGAACAGTTTCTGCAGCTGCATCACCAGCTTCCTCCGCGGCAGGGTTGTCATCCTCAGCGAGTGGCTCGTTGGCATTGTCCCCACCAGCCTCAGTCTCACCGGGTTCGGCTGCTGGAGCCTCCAACTCGGCAACATCTCCCACAGGTGATTCTGCCCCTTCGGCATCCCCGGTGGAGTGGCCTAAAATGGAGGTATCTGCGTCAGGGTCCCCTGCGGCTAGGGCAGCACCCTCTGTCTCAGGAGCTTCGGTATCTGGCACATCTGCCGCGGCAGCCGCTGCCTCTTCAGCAGCCTTTGCCTCTTCAGCAGCCTTTGCCTCTTCAGCAGCCTTTGCCTCTTCAGTAACTTTCTCTTCTGCCTCCTTTGACACTTCAGACTTAAATGCTGGAAAGGTAAATTGAGGCAGCACGTTAGAATACTGTAGGAGGGAATTGTGTACTATGTCCATACCCTATATATGGCTTTACTCAGATAGGCACAGACACAAAATAAAACAGCTCGTAGATCAGTCCATCAAACAAGTTGGTTTAGCAAAGGCCTTAGCGATGTACATTGGGAAACAGTGTGAGCAAGCCGAAACTGCTTCAATAAGCTATAGTAACCACAACATTTTTATATCCTCATGGGACGTTGGTTACTGGTGGTGTTGAAATAAATCATTAATCGATGTCTCTGTAGCCTTCCATCTTTATCTTTCCCCTGAGTTAACTTGAATGTTTCCTTTCCTGTTGTTTTGAAACTCTCCATGCCATTTACAGTATCTAACAAGTAGATAACATAAATGTCCAGAGATGGGGTCCCCTTGTTAAAGAGATCGTTTGTTAACCTTTGGGAGACTTGCCTGCTAAACACAGTGATGAAGAGCAGCTGCAATATCAAGGTTGCAACGGATACGCACCTGGTCACAACTGCGAATGACTGTAGCCCCTCAATAGATAAGGAAAGCTGTTTTTCAGCAGAATGTTTCAGCTCTGCACCATGGGGGCGCCACACGATGGCAGCCTCGCCAACAGTCTGTCTGTCTTTTTGTCTTTTTTTTTGTTATTTTTTTTTGGCTGCCGGATACGGGAGCCAAAATCGTCCCATCAACGGAAGGCTCGAGGCCCCCGACCGTGGGAGCACGAAGGGAAGAGATTGAACTTTTTTTCGCCTTCCATCACAGCGAGGAATGTGGAGGAGTCACTGTGGTGTATGTTCATGCTAAAATGCATTTTGTATGTTTTGTTGCTTTTTAATGTATGGCAAATCAAATTCCTCATGTTGCAAAACATACTTGGCTAAAAGTATGATTATGATCATTATGATTATTCTGACTGCATTCTTGGCCATCAGGCTTCCCCAGTATGTGAGGTCGCCGGTTTAACCATATTATAACCTACTCAGCTTCCTTATAATTCTCAAAATTCCAGACATAAAATACTGCGATAACAAGTTTGTTAGCAGGTCACACCGAGCGATGATAATGTGAGGAGAATCTTCTTCCCAACTGTCACCAGACTCTTAAATTTATAATTTACTGTATTTTAGACTCTATCAAATGCAAAGGTTGTATTCCCGATCTCCCAATGAACTTTGCTGTGATCCTAACTCCACGGGTCAGACAGCATTTCTGGAGAAAAGGAATAGGTGAAGTTTCAGGTCGAGACCCTTCTTCAGACTTTGTATGAAAAAGGGTCTCAACCCGACAAGTCACCTGTTTCTTCTCTCTGGAGATGCTGCCCGGCCCGCTGAGTTACTCCAGCACTTTGTGTCTATCTTTGGTGTAAACCAGCATCTGCACTTCCTTCCTACACACTTTGTTGTGGCCTTTGCAATTTCTCTGTGGCCATAACATTCTGCACTCTGTTTCCTTTCTCTCTTTGTTCCACCTGATCCTACTTCACAATGTCTGAAAAAGACTACTGTTGGCCAGTATCCCAAACAAATTTCATAATTGAGGCAGGGAAATAAAGAGAAATAAATTGCCCATTGGAGATATTGCGAAACAACCAATATGCTTCATATCCAGTGGAGAAATGCTTCATGCCAGCGGTGTTGGCTCAAAGGGCCGAACCGCCTCCTCCCACATATTGTCTATTGAAAGAACTGCGGATGCTGGTTGAAATTGAAGAAAGACACAAAATGCTGCACACAATACTCCAAACAAGATCGAATGGTGTCAAGCTGGGAAAAGGGGAAGTACAATGAGATCTGGGAGTCCTTGTTTATCAGTCAATGAAAGTAAGCATGCAGGTACAGCAGGCAGTGAAGAAAGCGAATGGCCTTCATAACAAGAGTTGAGAAAAGGACCAAAGAGGTCCTTCTGCAGATGTACAGGGCCCTAGTGAGACCGCACCTGGAGCATCATGTGCAGTTTTGGTCTCCAAATTTGAGGAAGGACATTCTTGCTATTGAGGGAGTGCAGTGTAGGTTCACAAGGTTCATTCCCGGGATGGCGGAACTGTCATATGCTGAGAGAATGGAGCGGCTGGGCTTGTATACTCTGGAATTTAGAAGGATGAGAGGGGATCTTAATGAAACCTTTTTGATTATTAAAGATTTGGACACGCTGGAGGCAGGAAACATGTCCCCGATGTTGGGGGAGTCCAGAACCAGGGGCCACAGTTTAAGAATAAGGGGTAGGGCATTTAGAAAGGAGATGAATTTTGAGTCTGTGGACCTCTCTCAGAGGGTGGTGGAGGCCGGTTCTCTGGATACTTTCAAGAGAGAGCTCGATAGGGCTCTTAAAGATAACGAAGTCAGGGGATATGGGGAGAAGGTAGGAACAGGGTACTGATTGTGAATGATCAGCCATGATCACATTGAATGGCAGTGCTGGCTCGAAAGTCTGAATGGCCTCCTCCTGCACCTATTGTCTATTGAATCAAAGTCCTCGGACTTTTGCGTTTGCTTAGATCCATGAGAAGGAACTGCAGATGCTGGGTTAAACCGAAGATAGACACAAAAAGCTGGAGTAACTCAGCGGGACAGGCAGCATCTCTGGAGAGAAGGAATGGGTGACGTTTCGGGTCAAGACCCTTCTTTAGACTGAAAGGTCACCTATTCCTTCTCTCTAGAGATGCTGCCTGACCTGCTTAGTTACTCCAGCTTTTTGTGTCTAGTTTAGATCCACACTGTTCTGTGAACCATTTGTTTCTACCATGTAAGAAACATGAAGCATCTCCATTTGCTACTTTAATATCTGCACATAAAGTATATTACAAAATAGGGCGTTTTATTCACGGGCAAGTTTTGACTTTATTGCTTTAAGTCCTAAGCTCTTAGCACCTTGCTCTGCCTGCCCCTAGGTAAAACTGGGCCTGTAAATAAATTAGTTTCATTGAATGTGAAGGATATATGGCTCATTGGGTGTGTTATTGCTCAGTCTTCACAATTCTCCTCCCGCTGTTCTTCATCTCTCTGATTCTGAACCTTTTACTCCTTTGTCCCATGTGTGTTTATTGAGCAATGCATCTTCATACCACAGCCAATCCTCATGGAAGTAATGTGTAGGAAGGAACTGCAGGTGCTGGTTTAAATCGATGGTAGACACAAAATGCTGGGGCAACTCAGCGGGTCAGGCAGCATCTCTGGAGAGAAGGGATGGCCTGTTTCCTTTATCATCGTTACTTTTTTGCATATCTTCCGTTCATTTGTTCTGTATCTCGCTACATCACCGTCTTTTTCTCTCATTTCCCTTTCTCCAGACTCTCAGTCTGAAGAAGGGACGAGACCCGAAACATCACATAGAAACATAGAAATTAGGTGCAGGAGTAGGCCATTCGGCCCTTCGAGCCTGCACCGCCATTCAATATGATCATGGCTGATCATCCAACTCAGTATCCCATACCTGCCTTCTCTCCATACCCTCTGATCGCCTTAGCCACAAGGGCCACATCTAACCCCCTCTTAAATATAGCCAATTAACTGGTCTCAACTACCCTCTGTGGCTGAGAGTTCCAGAGACTCACCACTCTCTGTGTGAAAAAAGTCTTTCTCATCTTGGTCTTAAAGGATTTCCCCCTTATCCTTAAGCTGTGACCCCTTGTCCTGGACTTCCCCAACATCGGGAACAATCTTCCTGCATCTAGCCTGTCCAATCCCTTAAGAATTTTGTAAGTTTCTATAAGATCCCCTCTCAATCTCCTAAATTCTAGAGAGTGTAAACCGAGTCTATCCAGTCTTTCTTCGTAAGACAGTCCTGACATCCCAGGAATCAGTCTGGTGAACCTTCTCTGCACTCCCTCTATGGCAATAATGTCCTTCCTCAGATTTGGAGACCAAAACTGTACGCAATACTCCAGGTGTGGTCTCACCAAGACCCTGTACAACTGAAGTAGAACCTCCCTGCTCCTATACTCAAATCCTTTTGCTATGAAACCCAGCCCATCTAAGTCACCTTGCAGTCTCCTAGCATCCTCCTCACAGCTAACACTGTCCCCCAGCTTAGTGTCATCTGCAAACTTGGAGATATTGCCTTCAATTCCCTCATCCAGATCATTAATATATATTGTAAATAGCTGGGGTCCCAGCACTGAGCCATGTGGTACCCTACTAGTCACTGCCTGCCATTGTGAAAAGGACCCGTTTACTCCTACTCTTTGCTTCCTGTTTGCCAGCCAGTTCTCTATCCACATCAATACTGAACACCTAATGCTGTATGCTTTAAGTTTGTATACTAATCTCTTATGTGGGACCTTGTCGAAAGCCTTCTGGAAGTCCAGATATACCACATCCACTGGTTCTCCCTTATCCACGCTACTAGTTATATTCTCGAAAAATTCCACAAGATTCGTCAGACATGATTTACCTTTCGTAAATCCATGCTGACTTTGTCCAATGATTTCACCACTTTCCAAATGTGCTGCTTTCCCATCTTTAATAACTGACTCGTAGCAGTTTCCCCACTACCGATGTTAGACTAACTGGTCTGTAATTCCCCGTTTTCTCTCTCCCTCCCTTCTTAAAAAGAGGGGTTACGTTTGCTACCCGCCAATCCTCAGGAACTACTCCAGAATCTAAAGAGTTTTGAAAGAGTATCACTAATGCATCCACTATTTCCTGAACTACTTCCTTAAGTACTCTGGGATGCAGCCTATCTGGCCCTGGGGATTTATCGGCCTTTAATCTATTCAATTTACCCAACACCACTTCCCGACTAACCTGGATTTCACTCAATTCCTCCTTTGACCCGCGCTCCCCTGCTATTTTCCGGCAGATTATTTATGTCTTCCTTAGTGAAGACGGAACCAAAGTAGTTATTCAATTGGTCCGCCATATCCTTGTTCCCCATGATCAACTCACCTATTTCTGACTGCAAGGGACCTACATTTGTTTTAACTAATCTCTTTCTCTTCACATATCTATAAAAACTTTTGCAGTCAGTTTTTATGTTCCCTGCCAGTTTTCTTTCATAATCCATTTTCCTTTCCTAATTAAGCCCTTTGTCCTCCTCTGCTGGTCTCTGAATTTCTCCCAGTCCTCTGGTATGCTGCTTTTTTCTGGCTACTTTGTAAGTATCATCCTTTGCTTTGATACTATCCCTTTGCTTTGTCACCCATTCCTTCTCTCCAGAGATGCTGCCTGGCCCGCTGAGTTTCTCCAGCATTTTGTGTCTACCTGTGGAAACAAGTTCCATGCTCTCACCACTATCTAAATTAAGGTGTCCTCCGGAATTTACTGATGGATTTTATCTGGCTACATAAAATGATCAAGACTCACATGGTGAATACTTGGACAATCCTGTTATCTTCTCCGCCTTCCACTTCAGGACAGTCATAGTTACAGCTTCTTCCTCCTCTACCTCTTCTTCAGTCTTGTCCTGTTGCAGAGAGAATGGTTTGAGTAACATCCCGCTGTTTGTAATATGTATCCAGAACTCTGCTGTTGTATTGTGTTGCACAGTAATACAGTTCATGGAGCACTCAGCTGTTGATGGTCTTGGTACCCTCCCAGTTTAATACTCTCTCCTTTCCAGGTTTCAACCCCTTCATGATCCAAATATTTATTCTGACCCTGTCCTAACATATATTCCCCACCGTCACCATAAGTTCATGTTCTAGGTGCAGAATTAGGCTATTCGGCCCATCAAATCACCTCCGCCATTCAATCATAGCTGATCTATCTTTCCCTCTCAACCCCATTCTCCTGCCTTCTCCCCATAATCCCTAACACCAGTACTAATCAAGAATCTGTGAATCTCTGCCTTATTCATTGACTTGGCCTCTACAGCTGTCTATGGCAAATAATTCCATAGATTCACCACTCTCTGACTAAAGAAATTCCACCTTATCTCCTTTCTAAAGGTACATCCTTTTATTCTGAGTCCAAGGCTCTCCCATTAGTGGAAACATCCAATAGGCCTTTCACTATTAAGTTTCAATGAGGTTCCCCCTCATCCTTCTAAACTCCAGCGAGTACAGGCCCAATGCCGTCAAAAGTTTATCATATATTAACCTAATCTCCCTCTCAATATAGCACATAGAAACATAGAAATTAGGTGCAGGATTAGGCCATTCGGCCCTTCAAGCCTGCACCGCCATTGATTCAAAATGATCATGGCTGATCATCCAACTCAGTATCCTGTACTTGCCTTCTCTCCATACCCCCTGATCCCTTTAGCCACAAGGGCCACATCTAACTCCCTCTTAAATATAGCCAATGAACTGGCCTCAACTACCTTCTGTGGCAGAGAATTCCACAGCACCTCCCTCTCATCCACCTTTCCTAGTGTGATGCAGATTGTTCATGAGCAGCCCCTTAGAATGTGCCCCAACACACCACTCAACAACAATAGCTGGCACCACACAGAGCCATGAGCATGGGGAAACATCCACAATGGGGCTGAGGAAGTGAGAAAGTCATATAGCAATTTAGACTAAAAGCAAACGCTTGCTGGGATTTCATGCAGACTGAGACAGAGTGCAGGGAGCTGAGGTTGGAAGATGATGCATTCAAGGTGGTTTACACGGTGTCCCTCAACATCACAGCTTGTACTGAATCAGTACAACCACCCCTCCCTCTCATTCATCAGCGACTCATGCAAAAACACAGGGAGATACACTGCAAACAATCACATGCTGGACTAGCCTCGGGCTGAAGCAAGAGTTCTGTGGTGAACACGCTCAGGGAGGCTGAACCGGAAGCTGCCTCTTTTAAGCCCTTAATATTGCTCTTGTCAGAAACCTGGCAACAAGATAAGCTATGTTTAAGAAGGAACTGTAGATGCTGGAAAATCGAAGGTAGACAAAAATGCTGGAGAAACTCAGCGGGTGAAGCAGCATGTATGGAGCGAAGGAAATAGGATCTGAAGAAGGGTTTCGACCCGAAACATTGCCTATTTCCTTTGCTCCATAGATGCTGCCTTACCCGCTGAGTTTCTCCAGCATTTTTGTCTACCAACAAGATAAGCTAGTCAGTAAAGGTAGACATGCATCTCCAGGGTGACCCACTTCACTTCCCACTGAGATCTCCACTTCTTGACCCATCTTTAGGTCTTTTGTGGATGAATTGATTTGGTTCGATTGCTGGGAACTTGTTTTGTCTTGGCATCATGTTCAGCACAGATATTGTGAACCGATGGGCCTGTTCTTGTACTGTTCTGTTCTCTGCTCAATGATTCACTTTCTGGGATCTGGGCATTGCTAATTGGCCTGAGGGAAGGTAGTGGTGAGCCGCCTTCTTAACTGCTGGTCGTACCCTCACAGAGATTTAGACTGTAGAGATACAGTGCAAAAACAGGCCGATCAGCCCATCAAGACCGTGCTGACCAGCAATCAACCCGTACATTAACACTATCCTACACACTAGGGACAATTTTCAATTTTATCGAAGCCAATTAATCTACAAACCTGCACATCCTTGAAGTCTGGTGGAAACCGGAGCTCCCAGGTCCGCACAGGTCACAGGGAGAGCGTACAAACTCCGTACAGACTGCACCTGTAGTCAGGATCGAACCCAGGTCTCTGGCGCTGCAAGGCAGCAGCTCTACCGTGCTGCCCCAGAGATAGGGATGTTTTTGGAGCCAGCTCCTCCTCAAACTAAGCACAGGTTGCTGGAGGAATTCGGCAGGTCAGGTAGCATCCGTAGACAGAATGGATTGGTGGCGTTTTGGGTGGGAAACCGTCTTCAGACTTTGACGGCTGTACAAGTCATTGGTGACACCACCGTATGGAAGGATGTTGGAAAGGGTGCAGAATGGTCCAGGACTCGACGTGAGCTTGAGTTGTCGGGAGAAGGGCGGAGAGGCTGGGAGATCTTTCTTTGGACATAGGAGGCTGAGGTGTACAAGATCATGAGGCATGGATAAAATGAACACTCAGTCTTTTTCCCCAGAGCAGAGGATTCTAAAACTAGAGGGTATAAAAGAAATCCCAAAATTGAATTCCGACAGAAGCATTCTGCTCCCGATGATTTAGATGCTTATAAATATATAGACGCACAAGCAAAATGATGGGAATGCCAGAAATCTGAAATAAATACGGAGAATGCTGAAAATTCACCAGCAGTGGGGAGATAAATAAACTTTTCTATTAAAGTTCTATACAGACATTGAAGTGCCTTGAGAAAAACACAAAGAGCTGGGGGAACTCAGTGGGTCAGGCAGCATCTATGGAGGGGATGGACAGACGACATTTTGGAGGAACCTCAACATTATCTGTCCTGTTGTGATCGTAGATAATCCTTCACTGTCCATTAATCCACCAATTTTAATGTCATCTGTAAACTTACCAACCTTGCCACCTACATTCATATCCAAAATGGTTGTTATAAATAACAAACAGTTTAGTGCAGTACCAAATTCAGTGTGGATCCTGCCAGCCTTGCTCTCTGTTCTACGAGGAATGGAAAGCTCAAAGCCAGAACTCAGTCCGAAGAAGGGTTTCGGCCCGAAACGTTGCCTATTTCCTTCGCTCCATAGATGCTGTCGCACCCGCTGAGTTTCTCCAGCACTTTTGTTTACCTCAAATGTCAACATTTATCACAATGTTATTCCTGTCATTGCTGCCAGGGCAAAGGTCTGGTTTTGTGTCTTTATACTTGTGAGTGGTTTGATTCCCCTATTCACTTTGGAGCATATTCCTGAAGAACCTGATTACTTCAATGACCACAGATTACAAATGCATCTACTTAGACAAGATTTAATCATAAACGCCATAACATCCTGCCATGGAATGTTATCACTGCGGTTTACCTGTTCTATCTGAATATATTCACCATGCTGCTCACATCCAAAGTCAAAGATGTATTTTCCTGGACCCGTAGGCTGCAGAAATAGGGAAAGGGAAATCTTAGGCAAACTCAAAACGGCAGAAATATTTCAGCAATAGACAATAGACAATAGGTGCAGGAGTAGGCCATTCGGCCCTTCGAGCCAGCACCGCTCAATGTGATCATGGTTGATCATCATTAGATTGCATTATTGGTCCAAGCTGGCTCTCATTCCTTTGCATCCTGACATGGTCTTCTCCATCATTGTCTCCTTCTCCTACATCCTCCGTCCCGTTAAATGGGACGCTCTGCTGCTGGTCTCAGCCACTCCATATCGGAACATGTTCCATATTCTGACTGCTGCCTGCGTTAAGAAGGTTCTCCTGCATCCACTCATGGATTGACTATTTCTGACATGCATCTAAGAGGAGGGAGTTGTGCAGGAGTGGTGTACCATGGCTTTTCTCCCTCCAACCTCACAATGGAATTTCTGGGCATTATTGTTTCACTTCAATATGACATGCACCACCTGTGGAACCACATTCCTCATCCACCATCAGATGATGGTTAAACCCAACTGAGGAATTATGTTTAACCTTTGCAATAATTGAGTCATGTTTTAAGTATATTTACACGGATCCTTTTGAAGATCATTGCACTTTCACAGATTTACTTCTGTTAGAAAGCTTAGACCCCAAGACCATGACCAATTCCGAGCATCACATGCATTGTGGATAGGTCTTTGGTACAAAGCCTCAATTATGTTGCTCAGATTAGTCCATGTTCAGGAAGTACATTTCTGGCCTCGATCCAAATCAGTTTGATAAGTAACCGGGTGAGGAAGCAACAGACTAGCCGGCACGGCGGCACAGCAGTAGAGTTGCTGCCTTACAGCGCCAGAGATCCGGGTTCGATCCCGACTACGGGGACTGTCTGTATGGAGGTTTGTACGTTCTCCATGTGACTGAGAGGATTTTTACTGAGATCTTCAGTTTCCTCCCACACTCAAAAGTCGTACAGGTATGTAGGGTAATTGGCTTGGTATAAGTGTAAATTGTTTTTAGTGTGAGCAGGATAGTGTTATTGTGCAGGGATTGGTGGTCGACGTGGACTCGGTGAGCCAAAGGGACTGTTTCTGTGCTGTATCTCTAAACTAAACTAATTATACAGGCTCCGAGTGCATTGTTTTATGTATGCAAGGGATTCAAGTGCATAGTTTGATGTAAACAGGCTTCTTACATAATGCTTCATGTAAACAGGCTCATGATATGTGGGTTCCACATCCTGTGCGCACCAGTCTGATGAATATTGCACAATACTCTGCACAGGCACATTCACCCCAGCTTCCTTGCACAGTACACCCATCCCACATAGCTTCATATGCAGAGTCCATAGACAATAGGTGCAGGAGTAGGCCATTCGGCCCTTCAAGCCAGCACCGCCATTCAATGTGATCATGGCTGATCATCCCCAATCAGTACCCCGTTCCTGCCTTCTCCCCATATCCCCTGACTCCGCTATCTTTAAGAGCCCTATCTAGCTCTCTCTTGAAAGTATCCAGAGAACCGGCCTCCACCGCCCTCTGAGGCAGAGAATTCCACAGACTCACAACTCTCTGTGAGAACAAATGTTTCCTTGTCTCCGTTCTAAATGGCTTACCCCTTATTCTTAAACTGTGGCCCCTGGTTCTGTACTTCCCCAACATCGGGAACATGTTCCCTGCCTCTAGCGTGTCCAAACCCTTAATAATGTTATATGTTTCAATAAGACTTCCTCTCATCCTTCTAAAGTCCAGAGTATACAAGCCCAGCTGCTCCATTCTCTAAGCACATGACAGTCCTGCCATCCCGGGAATGAATCTTGTATCGGTCTTATGCAGGTGAGAAAGTACACGTACTCCTGGGACAGCCATGTGGGTAAGGTGAGATGCGACATGGTCCAGGTACGTGGCAAGGCATGGTTGGATTGTTATCAGAATCTTGAGGTGAATGAGTTCCTCCCAGTCCACTTGTTTTCCATGAACCCAGTTTCCAACGTATTTAGATCCTGTAACGACAACTGGTGAAGTGGCATGCTTAGGTAGAAACATAGAAATTAGGTGCAGGAGTAGGCCATTCAGCCCTTCGAGCCGCACCGCCATTCATATGTGGCTGATCATCCAACTCAGTATGTACCTGCCTTCTCTCCATACCCTCTGATCCCCTTAGCCACAAGGGCCACATCCAACTCACTCTTAAATATAGCCAATGACTGGTATGGCAGAGAGTTCCAGACTCACCACTCTCTGTGTGAAAAAAGATCTCGGTCTTAAAAGGATTCCCCCTTATCCATTTTAAGCTGTGACCCCTTGTCCTGGACTTCCCCAACATCGGGGCATCTAGCCTGTCCAAACCCTTAAGATTTTGTAAGTTTCTATAAGTTCCCCTCTTAATCTCCTAAATTCCAGAGAGTATAAACCGAGTCTATCCAGTCTTTCTTCATAAGACAGTCCTGACACCATGAATCAGTCTGGTGAACCTTCTCTGCACTCCCTCTATGCAATATGTCCTACCTCAGATTTGGAGACCAAAACTGCACGCAATACTCCAGGTGTGGTCTCACCAAGACCCTGTACAACTGAAGTAGAACCGCTCCCTGCTCCTGTACTCAATCCTTTTGCTATGAAAGGCTTTTTTCACTGCCTGCTGCACCTGCATGCCTACTTTCAATGATGTACCATGACACCCAGGTCTCGCTTGCATCTCCCCTTTTCCTAACGGCCACAATTTAAATAATACTGCTTCCTGTTTTTGCCACCAAAGTGGATAACCTCACATTTATCCACATTATTGCATCTGCCAAACATTTGCCCACCTCACCCAGCCTATCCAAGTCACCTTGCAGTCTCCTAGCACCTCCTCACAAGAACACTGCCCCAGCTTAGTGTCATCCGCAAACTTGGAGATATTGCCTTCAATTCCCTCATCCAGATCATTAATATATATTGAAAATAAGCTGGGGTCCCAGCACTGAGCCCTGCTGTACCCCACACATTGTGAAAAGGACCCGTTTACTCCTACTCTTTGCTTCCTGTTTGCCAGTCAGTTCTCTATCCACATCAATACTGAACCCCTAATACCATATGCTTTAAGTTTGTATACTAATCTCTTATGTGGGACCTTGTCGAAAGCCTTCTGGAAGCCTTAAACGGCTGACTTTAGGAATGCCACATCTTGGAAGGTCTTTAATTACTCTGTTATATTTCCATGGGCCATTGAGAATGTTATCGGTTTTATTTTAGTTTTACAAGCACACCAACGTCATTCACAAGGTAGACAAAAATGCTGGAGAAGCTCAGCGGGTGGGGCAGCATCTATGGAGCGAAGGAAATAGGCGACGTTTCAGGTCTCGACACTTCTACAGACTGATGACAGGGGGGGCGCCCCCCCCCCCCCCCCCACTTGACATTGGACTGAAGAACGGTCTCGACCCGAAACGTCGCCTACTCCTTTTCTCCGTAGACGCTGCCCCACCCGCTGAGCTTCTCCAGCATTTTTTGTGTACTATTGATTTTTACAGCATCTGCAGTTCTTTCTTAAGCATCATTCACAAAGTGGCCTAGGAGAATTTCCCAGTAAGTGACAGTCCCAATCTAAGTTGCAAGCTCCCAAGTTCAATCTCCAACCTGTGTTCATTACTGATGATTTTAATATTTTATACAAAAAGGGAATGAGTAACAACACCTTAATCAAAGGAACCCACAATGGATTTGTGAAGGGAAAGTAATTACTGTCAAAACTAATGATTTATTTAATGACGAAACGTCAAATGTAGTAGACACGGACATAACTGTGGGCATTATTTATATGAACCTGCATAAGTATTTGGTAACATTGATCAGATACCATATGTATTTGGTAACATTGATCAAAGCCTATTTGCTAAAGGTGTACGCATGAAATTGAAGGCAAGTTGGGGAATGATAGATTAGTGTTGTTGGGTTCTCTGTGAGTACATAGTTAAGCAGCCTCAGACTTGATTAGTATTTGGATGGGAGATGACTTGGGAATAGAGTCCAGAATCATAGAGATTTACAGCACAGGACCAGGCCCTTTGGGCCATCAAGTGCGTGCCTGCTGTCGACCACCCAGTGACACTAATCTAACATGAATTACATTTTATTCTCTCCAAATTCTCCCATCCCAGTTCCTCTCACTCACCTACAAACTAGGAGTTTCTTACAGCGACCAATTCACCTCCTAACCTGCACGACTTTGAAATGAGGGAAGAAACTGGGGCACCAGGAGGAATCCACACAGAAAGCACCTGAGGTCAGGATTGAAACTGTGTATCTGATGCTGTGGGTTGTGGCTCTACCCACAGTTCACTGCACCACCCAGTCTCGGGTACAGTGTGCATGCTGCCTGGGGAAACCAATAATCCTATTGGCAAATTGAGTTGATGCCTTCAGGAGAGTCTCAATCGCATACATAAACCATAAAAAATGGTTAAGTGCCAGAAGCCTAAAGGATAAAGGGAGGTGCATAATGAACAGGATTGATCTAAAGTGATTCATGAGGGGTTGCATTGGTTTTGTTTAGTTTAGCAGATACAGCCTGGAAACAGGCCCTTCAGCCCACCGAGTCCACGCTGATCGTCGATCACCTGTACACCAGTGCTATCCTACTCACTAGGGACAATTTAACCCACAAACCTGCATGTCTCTGGGATGTGGGAGGAAACCGAAGCTTCCGGAAAATAACTCCACTCAGTCAGAGGGAGAACGTACAAACTCTGTTCAGACAGCACCTGTAGTTAGGATCGAACCAGGGTAACTGGCACTGTGAGGCAGCAATTCAACCGGTGTGCCACTTTGCTGCACAACTATTGGGACAACTATTCAGATTTGTAGACAACTTAGATAATAGGCTAGAAAACTAAGTGACCAATATAGTTGGCATTCTAAACACAGTTGATGGAAACATTAAATTAGAGAGAAATTACTAGATTCAGCGATGAGAACACGTGGAAAATGAATTTCAGGCAGGTAGAATGAAGTCATTATTTTTTGTGATACTATGACAACCACCTCATTCCTGTCCAGCTACAGATTACAGTGCAGTCATGTATGGGGCTGGTGGCAATTCTACCAACACATATTATCCTGCCTATCTCAGAACCTTCAAGAGAGAGTTAGATAGGGCTCTTAAAGATAGCGGAGTCAGGGGACATGGGGAGAAAGCAGGAACGGGGTACTAATTGGGGATGATCAGCCATGATCACATTGAATGGCGGTGCTGGCCCGAAGGGCAGAATGGCCTACTCCTGCACCTATTGTCAAAAAGAAAATTTCAAAAAAACCCAATGAGAGAATGCGCAAAGATTCCTCTCGGCCTCCACAATTCTGCGGCATTTTGTGATGTGACTTTGGCTTACCTTTGGTGAGCAAGCCATTCACCAATGTAAGAATCGCCGTTTGGATAGAAGTAACTGCCTTCTCCATGCCGTTGATCATTTGCCCAACTTCCTGCATCATCACAGATATAAAACTATCAGTTTCCAATCAGAAAATAATTAGAAAGAAATGAAGCTTGAGATTGATTGGATGCATTATGATGCTGTCTTGTCACTGTGTACCTTTGTTCATCAGCAATGTAGCTTGGTCTTTGTGGGACTGACCCTTCACCACTGCGGCTCTGTCCCTGTGTTAAGCACTCCTCAATAAAACAGGAATTACCCTGATAGTGAGACTCCATCAGAATGTTACCTCGGTAAAGCACTCCTGTTTGATCGACAGACCCGTCGATGGTGCTGTCTCTTTTCTAAGTGATTAACAGACTGTTGACATGGTGACCCCGTCATTATGTGATTGGCACCATTAATGCAGTCACATCATGGTGTGTCTGACACCATGATAGTGTGACCCTGTCAGTGTGTGAAAGGCCAACACGGTGGCGCAACGGTAGAGTTGCTGCCTCACAGCGCCGGAGACCCGGGTTCGATCCTGACTCCAAACTGTCTGTATGGAGTTTGTATTTTCTCCCCGTGACCTGCGTGGTTTTTCTCCAGGATCTCCGTTTTCCTCCCACATTCCAAAGGTGTATAGGTTAGTAGTTTAATGGCTTGGTATAATTGTAAATTGTCACTAGTGCGTAGTATAGTGTAAATGTGCGGGGATCGCTGGTCGGCGCGGACCCGGTGTGCGTCAAGAGAGTTTATTGTCCAGATAGGACCCATGAAATTCTTGCTTGCTGCAGCACAACAGAATATTGTAAGCAAAATACAGAACAGTTCAGTGTGTCTATACTATATACCATAGACTATCTATATCTATCTATATCTATATCTATATCTATATCTATATCTATATCTATATATATATATATCTAATAATATATATATATATATATAATATTATATTATGCGCGAGCGGATATGAGCGAGCGACATATAAATATATATATATATATATATATATATAACTATATATATATATATATATATATATAATATATATATAATATATATATATATATACTAAAATATATATATTATAATACATACATATATATACATATGGTCTTTATACTTTGGAGCGCAGAAGGTTAAGGGGGGACTTGATTGAGGTCTTTAAAATGATGAAAGGGATAGACAGAGTTGACGTGGATACTTTTTTCCAGTGAGGGTAGGAAGATTCAAACAAGAGGGCATGACATGAAAATAAGGACAGGGGGGGGGGAAGTTTCTGTAGCGGAACGTTGAGGGGGAAACAGCGCGTGAACTTCTCGTGTGTACTCAGAGGGTGTGCTGTGTGGAATACTTCCACATAATGGTTAAGCAGATCGATTTTAACATAAGAGTAAGTGGATAGGTATATGGACGTGAAGAATGGAGTTATGTCTGAGTGCAGGTAGATGGTCTAGGGAAACATAATGTCGCACGGACTGGAAGGCCAGAAGGGCCGTTTCCGTCTGTAATTGTTATAATTTATATAAATATATATATATATCTATATATATATAATACTATATATATAATATATATAGATATACTATATATATTTATATATATATTGTTATAAAGTATAGAAGAAGAGAAGAGCGTATATATATATATATAAAATATATATATATTTATATAATATATAAATAGTAAACACACACACATCACACAATACATAAAGAAACAGATAAAGTGCAATAGCTGTTATAGTTCAGTAGTTTGTTTGATGTGCTTAATAGCTGATGCTGTGGGAATACAGACCCTGTTGCGTATGGCTGACAAATTCCTCAATAGCTTGACCCTATCACTGTGTAACTGACATCAAATGCAAGCAGGAGTAGTCCATTTGTCTCCTCACAGCTGCCCAGCTATTTAATGAGATCAAACTGATATACCACCATTGCACCTCTTTGCTGTTGGAATCCCTGGAATTCTTTAGCGCAAGACAAGATCTCAGTTTCACCATTTTGATGGCACTCAGCAACCTGCCAACCACAGCCCTCACTGGAACAGGATTCCGCAGACCGATATCCTTCTGGGTGAAGTAATTTCTTCTCATCTTTGTCCTGAATACCCAACTCCTTTTAAGACTGACCCTTATTCCGTGTGGCCGCGCCGCGTCAGATTGTGCGCGGCGAGTTACGGCTGCGAAGAGTTTACAGCCCCGTATTAGGCTTCATTTACATGTTCCCTTCCTCTGAAACTCAGGCGAATACACCCCAAGTTTTAAATATTAATACTCTTTTAAAAATATTCATATATTTATTATAAAGCGGTGTACAAAAGTATAAACAGTGCATATGACACAAATCATTTATAGTACAGCTTCCATTTTAATTGTTGTAAACCAAAGATGAAATAGAAAAAGAGAAGAAGCAAGTAAAAGAAAAGAAAATGAAAAGAAAGTGAATGTGTAGAAATAGAACGCGCGCGTAACTCCAAAGTGATGTATCAAAGAGTAAGGTATAAACTTAAAGAAATTAAAAAAACAACCAACGAAAAAAAAAAATAAAACAAACAAAAAGTGTTGATATACCTGCTTCTATTCTCTCCCCAAACTGACAACGACCCATCTCCCAGCTCCGTAAATGGGTCTAATTCCGAAAGTTGTTGGTTGCACCATACTATCCTTGTAATGAATCAATGAAAGAATGCTTATCTTGAAAATTGCTCCTGATTTTCGCCCTCTAAAGACAAGTCTCATATCTTCAAGAGGTACGTCTCAGACCATGTTGTGTAATACCAAATTTGTAAGAGTAGGGCAAATTATTTTTCCAAAATGTAAGTGATACTTTTTTCACGCATTATCAGCCACTGAATTAAGAAACATCTTTGATATATTGATACCTGATTACAAACATGTAATCAAAAATATTGATTATACTCTGATTACAAATTCCCCTTACCTGAAGATCATACCTGCTAGGCACTATATAATGCAGTCAGATCCATCTTACTCTGTTACTCCAGATTAATCTTCCTGCAATGTTGGTTTTTGTCTGCAACTTAACAACCAACCCATCTAGGAGATGGTTGACTGCTAGGAGACGCAAGGTGACTTGGATAGGCTGGGTGAGTGGGCAAATGTTTGGCAATGCATATAATGTGGGATAATGTGAGGGTATCCGACTTGGTGGCAAAAACAGAAAGCAGAATATGATTTAAAATGGTGCCGATTAGAAAAGGGGGAGATACAGAAGACCTGGTGTCATGGTACACCAGTTCATTGAAAGTAGGCATGCAGTGGCAGCCAGCAGTGAAAAAAGCGAATGGTATGTTAGCTTTCATAGCAAAAGATTTGAGTACAGGAGCAGGAGAAGGTTCTACTTTCAGTGTACAGGTCTTGTAGACCACAACCTGGAGTATTGCGTCAGTTTTGGTCTCCAAATCTGAGGAAGTGACATTATTGCCATAGAGGGAGTGCAGAGAAGGTTCACCAACTGTGTACTGGATGTCAGGACTGTCTTATGAAGAAAGAACTGATAGACTTTTTGGTTTATACTCTCTGAATTTTAGAGATTAAGAGGGATCTTATAGAAACTTACAATAGGTTTCTTAAGGGGTTGGCCAGGCTTAAAAAGAAAAAAAAAAAAATATGCAGAAATTGTTTCCCGATTTGGGAAGTCCAGGACAAGGGTCACAGCTTACGGATAAGGGGGAAATCCTTTAAGACCGAGATGAAAAACTTTCTGTCACACAGAGAGTGGTGAGTCCTCTGGAACTCTCTGCCGACGCGTGCGTGGTAGTTGAGGGCCAGTTCATTGCTAATATTTTAAATGAGTTGATTGGCCCCTTGTGGCTAAGGGGATCAAGGTATGGAGAGAAGGCAAGTACGGGATACTGAGTTGGATGCTCAGCCATGATCATATGAATGGCGGTGCAAGCTCGAAGGCTGAATGGCCCTACTCTGCAACCTAATTTCTATGTCAATTTTACGCCGAGCGAGCGCCCGAGAGTGCGCGAGAGCCCAAGTCATAGAGTAATACAGTGTGAAACAAGGGCCCTTCGGCCCAAGCGAGAGACTCGCAAGGCTACACTAGTCCCACATGCCTGCACTTGGTCCAAATCCCTCCAAACTGTCCTATCCATGTACTCGGTCTGTATCTTTAAACAAATGGATAGTCCCATCCTCACTGCCCTCCTATGGCCAGCTTGTTTCCATAAGCACCACCTACCCTTGCTTGGAATGTTGACCACTAAAAACTTTTAACGGATTTCCTATTAATCTTTTTCCCTACACCCTTTGACACATCCCTGTGTACTCCATTCCCCTACTCTGGCAAGGGACTCTGTACATCTACATAACCCTAATTTATTCATCTCATAATTGTTTGTACACTAATGTATTATATACACATATCATTTCAAACAACCACCAAACAAGTCACAGATCCCTGTGGAACTCCGTGTGTAGGAAAGAACAGCAGATGCTGGTTTACAGACACAAAATGCTGGAGTAACTCAGCGGGACTGCAGCATCTCCGAGAGAAGGAATATGTTGAGGTTTTGGTCACGAGACCCACTTTTTCAGACTCAATCGTTTTGGGTCTAACTTTCCTTCAGACTGAAGATTCCGAAGAAGGGCCTCGACCCGAAACGTCACCCATTCCTTCTCTCCAGAGATGCTGCCTGTCCCGCTGAGTCACAGACCTCCAGCTGGAATGACTACCATTCACCACTACCCTCTGTCTTCTATGGGTGAGCCAGTTCTGAATCTATACCACTGAGTCACTATAGATTCCATGCATCCTAATCTTTTAGATTTGCCATAAAGTCCATTTAGACTTGCCATGAAAAAATGCCTTACCAATTAGATGTCATTCCCCAATATAAATTCTTGCCTTGGTCCATAAGTGGCAAAAATTAATCTTTTTCTTTTTACATAAAAGATCTTGCACACATCCTGGTAGCTATTGATGGAGTCAAAACTGGATTGTTCTTTTACACTGCCACATGATAACTCTACATTTCAATTTAGAGCTTAGAGATACAGTATGGAAAGAGGCCCGTTGGCCCACCGATTCCACACCGACCATCGTTCACCCGTGCACTAGTTCATTGCCCTACGCAATAGGGGGAATTTACAGAAGCCAATTAACCTACAGATCTGCATGGCTTTGGGATGTGGGGAAAACCGGAGCAGCCGGGGAAATCGAAAGTGGTCACAGTGAGAACGTGCAAACTCTGCACAGATATCGGCCATAGTCAGGATCGAACCTGGGTCTTATGTGAGTGGCTGAGGTCTAAATGTTGATTCTTGCTTCAGGTAAGAACACCGTTGGTATCACCCTCTGGACTTCACTCATAGTCTCCAGCTTGGGCTAATGAAATACAATACTATCTATTGCTCTGCTGATTAATGCAGGCACAATTTATTACTCACTGTATAATATCACAGATGAAACATTACCTTCATACTTAGACCCATCTGGATAATAGAACGTTCCCTGGCCGTGTTTTTTGTTCTGAGAATACTCTCCCACATAACGTGATCCATTCTTAAACCTGTATGTTCCCTGCAACATAAAGTGTAGTCTTAGAAATGGGACCGTGGTTTACGGTCGGCACCAAGAGGCCTGACTGTTGGTGTGCCCGGGGCTCACCAAGGGTTTGTGAATGGTAAGGCAGGCACCAGAGAGCAACACTCCAAACATCAGACTAATCAGGATGTGTTGTGTGCATCTGAATTGGGTGGTGGGGGAGGGGAGTATTGTGTTGGAGTGGGATATAATGGGATGAAATATGTGTCTATCTGTTGGACATTACTCCCATGCTGCACAGTGTCATGCTGCCTGCACTTTGAATTAAAGTGTCTGCCGGTGCTTCTGTCATACATTAGGGTTACTTGTATACCTGGGGGAAGGGCCACTGAGAACAAAGGGGGATCATTGGGGACTACAGACAATAGGCAACAGGTGCAGGAGTAGGCCATTCGGCCCTTCGAGCCAGCACCGCCATTCAATGTGATCATGGTGGATCATCCCCAATCAGTACCCCGTTCCTGCCTTCTCCCCATATCCCCTGACTCCGCTATCTTTAAGAGCTCGATCTAGCTAAGACTAAGTGAAATGCTGTAATTGTGTCAGCGCACGATATGTGGCAACTCTTTGCATATGTGTGTATGTAAAACAAAGAATCTCACAGTGATATGTCACATGTATGCGACAACCAAGTATCATCCATTGGCATTAGTCACCTCAGTAGTGGTGATAGAGAGGTTCTTACCATCCCGTGCCGTTTGCCGTTCTCATACAATCCTTCATACGTGTCCCCGTTGGGCAAGATCGCTTTGCCTTGTCCGTGCCGCTTATTTTCTGCATTCCGCTCACCTTCATATTCCTGGCAGAAGAACAACAGCAAAAGCAGGTCAAAACAGAGAAATGCTGGCCTGCACAGAATGGGTGAGAGCATCCTAGACACGTATTTATCTGTGCATAAGGAGTGGGGAAGGGGGCTGAGAGGAAGCAAGGGAGAGAAACTGACTGTGAGAAAGAGAGAGATAATGAATGAAAATATAAAAATAAGAGAGCGAGAGAGGGGAGGGATGGGAATGGGGGAGTATATAATATATGGAAATCTCTACATGATTGCACTAGTGATGGATCCAGTCAGTGCATACTCTATGACCGACCACCCCATAACCCTCCTCCTAACTCAGTTGTTAACGCTCCTAACGTTCTAAATCCGTAACGTTCCATTCAATTAACTGGGATTGAGGAAAGCCGCTGATTGGTGGACTGAGTACGCGCTGATTGCGGTCAGATTCCACAGTTGTTGTAGTGTACAGAATTTGTATTTTGTATTGTATTTTGGTATTGTATATTTGAATTTTGTATTGAATCTAGGTTAACGGAGTATGCGTGCCAGGGCAGCTTTACTGTTCTGGATGTCAGATGAGGAGGTCATGGAGTCGGTAGCCCACCATAAGTCCACATCAGCGCCAGGTGTGTCGAGATGGGGCCCTAAAGAAGTGTTTAGGAACCTGGAGCAGCCGCTCGATGACCTCCATCTGGTCAGGGAAGTGAGGAGTCATAGAGAGGAGTTACATGGAGATAGTCCTCTCCAAAACCACAGGAGCAGATAATGGGTACACGGTTAGAGAGGCAAGGGCAGAGGTGGGCGCTAGAGAGTAACCCAGAGTGGCCTGGTACACCTTGGAATAAGTACCATTCCATGTTTAGTGCTGTTCGGGGAAAGCCTACCGGGGGCAACAACCGCGAACTGGCCTGCCGGTACAGACACCGCAACTGTTGCTCAAAGGGTAAGGGAAAAGAAGAGGGGGGCATATAATACGGGACATCTATAAGTTAGGGGACAGATTGGCGATTCCGTAACAAGTCCGGAGAAACCCGGATGTAGTTTGCCTCCCTGGCGCCAGGGTCCGGATGTTTCTGAACGTGTTCCCCAGATATCCTGAAAAAGGGAGGGAGAGGAGCCAAGAGGTCTTGGTACATATTAGATACCAATGGACATGGGTAAAAAAAGAGAAGAGATCCGAAAGGAGAATTTAGGGAGTTAGAGAAGGAAGTTAAGGAAACGAACCGCAAACATAACAATCTCAGATTACTTCCTTGCCACGCGACAGTAGAGTAGGAAAGGAGCAAGTGGCGGATAAATGCCTGGCGAAAGGAACTGTGCAGAGGCAGGGATTCAAGTTTCTGGATCAATGGACCCTCTTTTGGGGAAGGAGTGACCTGTATAAAAAGGATGGGTTGCACTTGGAACCTGAGGGGACCATATCCTGCAAGGAAATTGCAAAGGCAACCGGTGGGACTATAAACTAGAACGTTGGGGGGAGGGACTCACATAGCAAAGCCAGTAGACAGGGTCTGAGGCAGGAGGCCGAGAAGGGAAGCACTCAACCCAACATGTAAGGGGGAAAGAAAAAAAAAATAAATAAAAAGAGAATAATATGTGGTGGTTTTCCAGGCAAAAATAAAAAGGGACCACTTGTCAACATAATTTGTATAAGGATAGTGTGTTGTACAAACAAGCCTGATGAAGGCTTTGTGTCTCAAATGCAAGAGCATTCTATAAGGTGGACGAGTTGAATGTGCAGATAGCTATTAAATGACAATGCCTATGTCGGGATCAACGAGACATGGCTTCTAGGGGCCATGCTGGGAGCTGAACATCCAGTATATTCATATTCCAGGAGGGATAGACCGAAAGGAACAGGGGCGGGTTAGCATTGCTTGGTGAAGTGGCGATTATTGCAATAGATGGACACCATGTATTTGTCTTTCCGCTGACTGATGGCACGCGACAACAATTTTTCCCTGTACCCTGGTACACGGACAATAAACTCAACAGAACCAAACGAAGTTCGTGTGGGGTGGGGGGGGGGGGGGGGGGGGTGGGGGGGAGGGGGGGAGAGAGGTACATTTCAATTTTCCGATCCCCTTAAAAAAAAAAAACAGTTGAGGCAGCTTCATGAGCCATTCCTACCAACATTGTGCATTTTCATCCAGGTCTGCCTGAATAAACTCACCCCTCGATAAGAACCAGCGTTCTTCTTCCCACTCCTCACGATTTCGGTTCATGACAATGTGCTGCTGTTCAGTGACTCTCAGCGTGGCCAAACATCCCACGAGATCACACTCTTTCGCCGGTCACAAGCCTCTCCAGGACTTCACTCTTTTCATCCTCTCGCCTTTAACCACACGATGTTATTGTATTTATTACTCTCCGCACTATCCTGGCTCTGCCTTCCTTTCAAATGGGTGGCTAGTGTTTAGGAGGGGAGGAGGGAGCGAGACGCAGCTCAAACACACACTAACCACCCCCACGCACCACACTAACCACCCCCACACCGATACATACTAAAACACCCCCCCCACACACCCAATCTAACCTCCCCCCTTGATGTTATATTAATATTAATAATTTGCTCCTTTTACCCCATCCCCGCCCTATCCACTCACGCATAGCCCCCAACTCCCTCACTACTTGACTACCAAGTGCACATGACCGTACATAACCTATGTCCATCTATATTCAATCCCCTCAATCTTATCATCTCTATATTCCTCAAGCACTGTTTTTCCAATCACTACCCTATTTCAGTTGACTGTATTGACTCATCTTAATTTCCCTCCATTCTCACACGCTCTTACCTTCTTTGTCCTTCAACACATTCTTCTATCTCTCTCCTCGCCCTCGCCTATCTCGTTTTTTCTCTCCCTGTGCTCTCTATCTCTTTCTATTCTAAATCGTTTATTTTATCTCTCTCCCTATGTTTATACATCTAATCTTCTCTATTCCTGATTTAAGCTCTATCACACTTATTCCCTTCATTCTGATGCTCTTTCCTGTTCCATGCTTCTTCATTTGTTAACCCCTCTAAAATCTATTCCATCCTTGTCTTAACAAAACAAACACGCCCGAGTCTATCTGTCTCCTGTCTCTCTATACCATTATCTCTCTCTCTACGTTCCTCTCTTCCCGTTTCCCCTCTTTCTCGCTCTCACGTCCTCTCAACGCAATTCCCTATCCCTCCTTCACTCCTCTCCCCCTCACCCTATTCTTCCTGTCACATCTTTTGTCCTCACCACCCTCTCTCTTTCAACTCCTCTTCACTCTTCCCTTTACTCTTGCTCCCTCTCTCCCCCTCAGTCTCTATCTCTCCCTCTCCCTCCCTTCACCTCACTTTATCCACTTTACTCCATCTCTATCTTCACTCCCTCTCCCCCTCTCCTCCTCTCTCCCCCTCTCTCCTGCTCCCCCCTCAACTTCTCCCCCTCACCCTCTCTCCCCCGCACCCTCTCTCTCCTCACCCTCTCTCCCCTCATTCACCCACTCTCCCCTCCCTCCCCACCCTCTCTCTTCACATCACACTCTCCCCCTCACCCCTCTCATCCCCCTCTCCACTCTCACTCCAATACTCTCCCCACCCTCTCTCACCCCTCCACCTACCACTCTCCCCCCTCCCCTCTCTCTCTCCTCCTCTCCCCCCCTCACACTCTCCCCCCTCCCCCTCACCCACTCTCCCCCCTCCCACTCACCCCTCACCTCACCCCACTCTCGCCCTCACCCTCTCTCCACCTCTCCCCCCTCACCCCACCCACTCTCCCCCTCACCCTCACACACTCTCTCCCCCTCACCCTCTCATCCCCTCTCACTCTCCACAACTCTCCCCACCCTCTCTCCCTCACAACTAACTACCACTCTCCCCCTCCCCTCTCTCTCGTCGCCTCCTCTCCTCAGCTCCCCCTCACACTCTCCCCCTACCCCCTCACCACTCTCCCCCCCTCCCACTCACCCTCACCCTCACCCAACTCTCGCCCTCACCCTCTCTCCTTCCCCCTCACCCTCATATACACTCACTCTCCCCCTCACACCTCACACACTCTAAAAAATCTACCTACCTCCCTCCCTCACACACTCTCTCCCTCTCCCTCACACACTCTACCCCCTCTCCCTCACACACTCTAACCCCTCACCCTCTCTTCCTCCCCCTCACCCTCTCCCCCTCACCACCCTCAACCCACTCTCCCCCTCTACTCCATCGTCCCCCTCACCCACTCCCCCTCACTCCCCTCACGGTTCACACCCGTCTCCCCCACACTCACCAACTCTCCCCCCTCCACACTCTCTCCTCTCCCCCTCACATTCATCCACTCTCCCCCTCCACCCTCATCACTCTCCCCCTCCCTCCACCCACCATCCACCCGCACCCACTCTCCACTCCCCTCACACTCTCCCCCCCTCACTTCATCTTCTCTCCCCCCTCACAACACCCTCTCCCCCAACACTCACCCCTCTCTCCCACCCCTCACTCTCCCCCTCACGACCCAAACCCTCCTCCCCCTCACACTCTCCCCCTCACCAACCACTCTCCCTCACCCACTTCCCCCTCACACTCTCCCCCCCCCCCCATCACGTCACACTCTCCTCTCACTCACACTCCCCCCCAACACTCACTCTCACATCTCACACCCCCCCACAACTCACACTCCCCCCCACACTCACATATCCCTCACACTCTCCCCCACCACCCTCACACATCTCCCCCCCACCCCTCAACACTCTCACCCCACCCCTCACACTCCCCCCCTTACAACTCTCTCACCCCTCAAACCCTCTCTCACCCCTCACACTATCCCCCCACACTCTCTCTCACCCCTCACACGCCCCCCCACACTCACCCCCTCTCACCCCTCACACCCCCCTTCACACTCTCCTCCCACCCCCTCACAAACTCCTCCCCCCATCCCCCTCCCACTCACCCCCACTCCCCTCACACTCCCCCCCACCCTCTCACACTCCCCCGCCACCCCCTCACACTCCCCCCCACCCCCTCACACTCCCCCCCCACCCCCCCCCACACACTCTCCACACACACGCTCCCCCTCACCCCCTTACACTCCCCCTCACCCCCTTACACTCCCCCTCACAACTCTCTCCTCACCCCCTCACACTCTCTCTCTCCCCTTCCACACTCCCCCCCTCACACCCACTCTCCCCCTCACAACTCCTCCCCCCTCACACTCTCACCCCTCACACACACTCTCTCCCCCTCACACACACTCTCACCCCTCACAACTCTCCCCCCTCACACTCTCTCCCCTCCACACTCTCTTTCCCCCTCACACTCTTACCCCCCCCACCCTCTCCCCCCTCACACACCCCGCTCGCACCTCCCCCCCCCCTCACTCGCCCCTCACACACTCCCATTCCCCACACACTATTCCCCCTCACACACTCTCCCCTTCACACTCTCCCCCCCTCAAACACCTCTCTCCCCCCTCACGACACTCCACCACTCACACACTCCACCCTCACAGCCCTCTCCCTCACACACACTCCCTCCCTCACACTCTCCCCCCTCACACACTCCCTCCCTCACACACTCCCACCCTCACACACAACCCTCCCTCACACTCTCCCCCCTCACACACTCCCCTCACACACACTCCTCCTCTCACACCTCCCACCCCTCACAACCACTCCCTCACCACCACACTCCCTCCCTCACACACATCTCCCTCCCTCACACACTCCCTCCCTCACACATCACCCCCTCACAACACTCCCCCCCTCACAACACTCCCCCCTCACACACTCCCCCCCTCACAACACTCCCCCCCTCAACACACTCCCCCCCTCACACACTCCCTCCCCACCCACACCCTCCCTCCCTCACACACTCCCTCACACACACCGAACTCTCCCTCACACACTCCCCCCCTCACACTCTCCCTCACACACACTCCCCCCCCTCACACTCTCCCCCCTCACACACTCCCTCCTCACACCCTCCCTCCCTCACACACACTCCCCCCTCTCACACTCTCCCTCACCACTACTCCCCCCCTCACACTCTCCCTCCACACACACTCCCCCACTCACACACCACTCCCCCCTCACAACTCTCCCCCCCTCACAACTCTCTCCCCCCCCCCTCACACTCTCCCCCCCTCACACTCTCTCTCCCCCCTCACACTCTCATCCCACCCCCCACATCTCTCCTCCCCCCCTTCACACACTCCCTCACACACACTCTCCCCCCCTCACACTCTCCCTCACACACTCCCCCCCTCACATTCACTCCCTCACACACTCCCCCCCTCACACTCACCCTCACACACGCCCCCCTCCAACTCCCCCCCCCCCTCACACTCTCCCCCCCCCCCTCACCCTCTCCCCCCCCCCTCACACTCTCCCCCCCTCACACTCACTCCCCCTCACACTCTCACCCCCCCCCCCCTCACACTCTCCCCCCCCTCACACACTCCCCCCCTCACACACTTCCCTCACACTCTCCTCCCCCCCTCACACACTCACCCCCCTCACACACTCCCCCCCCTCACACACTCCCACCCCTCACACACTCCCTCACAAATCCCCACAACTACTCCCCCCCTCACACCCTCTCCCCCCTCACACACTCCTCACGACTCTCCCCCCCCACACACTCCCTCACACACTCCCCCTCCCATCACACTCTCCCTCAACACTCTCCCCCCCTCACACACTCCCCCCTCTCACACTCTCTCACCCCTCAGCCTCTCCAGCTCGAGCAGCGGCGGTTGTTCGGTGTGTTCCCATCACCATGGCGACGCGCTGACCACGCCCCCGCCGCGGCGCGCCTGCGTCACCTCCCTCGGAGCTGTCAATCACCGGCATGTTCCCATTCATAAAGACGTCAGTAGGTGGGCGCAAAGATCCCGGAGCGGAGCGGAGCGTTGACAGCGTGGATGGGGAAGCAGGTAGGGACCGGCTTTGCGGGCTACATTGCAGGTAGGGACCGGCTTTGCGGGCTACATTGCAGGTTGGGACTGGCTTTGCGGGCTACATTGCAGGTTGGGACTGGCTTTGCGGGCTACATTGCAGGTTGGGACCGGCTTTGCGGGCTACATTGCAGGTTGGGACTGGCTTTGCGGGCTACATTGCAGGTTGGGACTGGCTTTGCGGGCTACATTGCAGGTAGGGACAGGCTTTGCGGGCTACATTGCAGGTAGGGACAGGGTTTGCGGGGTGCGTTGCAGGTAGGGACCGGGGGAAAAATACTATTGTATGTGATTGAACGTAACATAAAAGGCTTGTATCTATCCCTGAAAATATTGAATGACCGACTATATCTCTATCTTGTGTCTTCAAATGCGGGCAGGGGGGACGAGCTTAGATGGGGCATCTTGGGCAAGTTGGGCCGAAGTGCCCGTGCTCCACGGCTCTTTGCCTCTATGACTTCAACTTAGTTTTGCGAAAAACCGAGACTCATTTGAGCATTCAGTAAACGCAGACCAAGGTACTGCCGAGGAACGAGGAAGTGAAATACAAGAGCGAAAGTTAATGTGCATCCTTTGCGATGACAAGGAAATGTAGACTGGTTCATTGTTAGCTACCTTCCCACACAATGAACCATTCTACATTTCCTGGATTATCGCCAGCTTTGATCTGTTGATTTCACATCTTACCCTTCCATATCTCTAGTCTCCCTCTCCTGAGTCAGTCTGAAGAAAGGTCTCGACCCGAAACGTCACTCGTTTCATTTTCTCCAGAGATGCTGCCTGTCCCGCTGAGTTACTCCAGCATTCTGTGTCTATCGTGTCAAAGTCAAAAGAGTTTACTGTCATGTGTCCCTGACTGGACAATGAAATTCTTTCTTTGCATAGCACAACAGAACATAGCAGGCATTGACTACAGTTATATACTTAAATACACACATTAATTAATAAATTAATAAAGTGTAAAGAACAGATGGAGGGGTATTAATGTTCAGAGTTTTGTCCGAGCCAGGTTTAATAGCCTGATGGCGGTGGGGAAGTAAACCAGCACCTGCAGTTCCCAGCTAATAATCGTCTATTTTATGATCTGCTCATCTTTTGATCTCTTGCACTTCCTTATCTCTGTAACTCCCTCTCCCCTGACGCTCAGTCTGAAGAAGGGATCTTCTGACTTTGTGTTTAGCTCGGAGTTATTCCAGCATTTTGCGGGTCTATCAGCCGTTCCGGGGGGTACACAAAAAGCTGTAGAAACTCAGCGGGTGCAGCAGGAGCGAAGGAAATGGGCACCGTTTCGGGCCGAAACCCTTCTTCAGCGGTTCCTGGGGTCTGCAGCAGTCCTGGAGTGTTTAAACTACAACTCCCAGGATGCCCGGCGACGGCGCATGCTCAGAGGCAGTGAGCCGGTGACGTATGCGCTGGGTGCCGGCGCACGTGTTGCCACCCGGAAGCGCCGGTTGCCAGGGGAGGGAGGCCTGGTCCTGGCCGACGCCTACTCCCAGGGCGGCCACCGGCCCCGGTCCCGGTGAGGTGGGTGCCTGCCGCTACCGTCTCCCTCTCCATAACGGGCGCCGGTGAGGCGGGCTGTGCGCGCTGGGATCGCCTGGTATCACCGCAGATGCTGCAAACCCGAGCTAAACACAAAGTCAGAAGCGATAATAGATTTAGGCCATTCGGCCCATCGAGTCTACACCGCCATTCAATCATTAGCAAGGTTACAAAATTTTGAGATTTAAAAAATCGAGTCTGCAATTTATCCCATCAGATAAAGCATAAAAAGAAGTTTAATTTGACACCTAATTCACTTTCATATCTTCAGTATTAAAAACGTTATGGCCATTTTCATACTTGGAAATTAGCATCTAGTTCCCTATTGCTTTTCCATTGACTTAACACAAAAGCTGTGACCGAGGACAGTCAAAAGCCCATAACTTTCTTAAAAATTAAGAGAACTGAAATACATTTTCAGTTATGATAGATTGAAGCATTCTGAAACAAATATGAAACAATCTTACTTCGATGACCTGAAATTAAAGCATATAATTAGTTAGTTACCTAATTGTAGCTAATTACAAAATTCAATTACTAGATCTTAACATCTATCCATTTCTTAAGAAAAGGTAAATAGCCTAAGTGTCCAAATAACATTCACACAAGAATTCACAATGTAACATGATTTTAAAATCTCATTTTCACGAATTTATGGGCCAAATGGAAGGAATTTGGTGTTTAATTCCCATAAATTAATGGCCATTTAAATCGTCTTGCGAGTGGGATTTTGTGGAATGCGATCGTTTGGAACGTTGTGGTTTGCGGTGAATTTAAACCCCATATCGGCAGTAAAAACACTGCCGTTTCGAAGGGGGCCTAAATCACCACCTCGCAACGTAAAATTTGGATTAAAGTAATCCTAAGAAGCAAGTTTATATGTAAAATAAACGGCTTACCTTTATTTGTCCCGTATGGGAGATCTGTCCCGTTGACGGTGTTAGAAGTCGATTTTTATTTTACTCCAGCCATTAAATTGTCCAGCGATGTTTTTAAAAAACTTCAGAGAACGGATGTCGGAGCGATTTTTCTGCAGCAGCTATACAGCCTGACAAAGATCAACTCCGACAGGCAGGATAAAATGGCATTTTAATCCCGTCCTCCTCTCAAAGGCGCCAAAGTCGCGCACGCGGCCAGTGGCAGAACTACAGCGCCGCTGAAGGTAAGTTTTGTAACATACCTACAGAGGGTGTAGGGAATAACAGCAGATGCTGGTTTACATCGAACACAGACGCAGAATGCCGGAGTAACTCAGCAGGACAGGCCTGTCCATCTAAATGCAAAGTGCTGCGTGCAACAACTCAGCGGGTCTGGCATTTATAGACATTTGGATCTGCAGGGAATGGAGGGATATGGATGGGGATGGACACATAGAGATGGAGTAACGCGACAAGTCCGGCAGCAACTCTGGGGAACGTGGGTAGGTGGTGTATCAGGTCAGAACTCTTCTTCAAAGCAGAGACTAATTATCCAGGCTGTAAACTGGGATAATTAGTCAAATATCAATATTCAAAGCGCATCTCTTAATGTTGAGGAAAATCTTAATTGATGATTGACGACAAAATGCTGGAATAATTCAGCGGGGCAGGTAGCATCTCTGGCGAGAAGGAATGGGTGTTTCAGGTCGAGACCCCTCTTCAGCCTCTGTGCATGAGTTATGCACAACTTGCAATCATTCTTAAATCATACCTTAAATCATACATATTTTATGCATAAATTAGACATAAACCATACCTTAACTATAAACGTGTGTAGCTTACCCATCCATTATTAATAAATTATTCATCCTTTATAAATAACATTCATCCATTATACATAACATACATGATACAAAACTTAGTTGTAGCAGCACTGTACTGGTAAAAGAACAGGACTGCATGGAACGAGCTGCCGGAGGAGGTAGTTGAGGCAGGGACTATCGCAACTTTTAAGAAACAAATAGACAGGTACATGGATAGGACAGGTTTGGAGGGATATGGGCCAAACACAGGCAGGTGGGACTAGTGTTGCTGGGACATGTTGGCCGGTGTGGGCAAGTTGGGCTGAAGGGCCTGTTTCCACACTGTATCACTCTGACTCTTAGACTGTGCAAAAGACAATTATAAAAGTAGCAAACTTTGGTATCGGCTGGGTTAACTGGTCAACAACTGTCTTCTAACTGGAAGTAGACTCTGGGGCTTGTTTTCAGGACATTCCACTTCAGCTCATGACTGGCTGCTACATATTTTTCTCTTGGTGAGAACATGAGGAAGTTGGGTGGGAATTATTTCACACAGGCTTCACCTTGCTAAACCTTTATCTTGCATCTGTCTGGTGTTTGTTGGCCTGACTGGTGAAAGGTACAGGAAGTAATCATCCTCTCAAAGTTCCTGCTTGACACCTGACAGATGAGAACGCGAGTGAGGCTACTCCCTGGAGGTTTATCAGCGAGGTTGTTGGCAGAGATTAAGGAAGAGATTCTGTCGTTACTGACGATAACACTTGCTGTCACTTTCAGCCAATGCTTCTCGTAATCTGACCTCTAATTATCTCCATCTGTGTGTTTTCTGGGAGAAGGGCCAGCAGAGGAACAGAATGATGAAATCTCCCGCCACCGGGCCTACGCGAGGATAGACGGAATCTTTGAAGCGGCACTATCTGTGACAAAGTGAACCCTTTCACTCTTGTGGGAGTTCAGGACACGCAGAACAATCAATGGCACCAGTTCCATTAGGGATTCGCTTTCTGACTTTGTTCACAAGGGAACAATGGTGAGTTGAGTTGCTGCATTTTATTTTAATTCTTGCAATTTGAGTTCAGTTTAGTTTATTGTCATGCGTAACAAGGTACAGTGAAAAGCTTTTGTTGCACGCTGTCCAGTCAGCGGAAAGACAACACCTGATTACAATTGAGCCATTTACAGTGTTGAGATGCATGATAACTGAATAACGTTTGGTGAAGTAAGAAATGTTGCTGTAGTTATAGAGATTTAAGAGTGTGGAGAGATTGCATTACGTGATTGTAGATCAGCTTCTGTGGCTAGCACGCAAATAGTCACCTGGGTTATACAATAGACAACAGGTGCAGGAGGAGGCCATTCTGCCCTTCGAGCCAGCACCGCCATTCAATGTGATCATGGCTGATCATCCCCAATCATTACCCAGTTCCTGCCTTCTCCCCATATTCCCTGACTCCGCTATCTTTAAGAGCCCTATCCAGCTCTCTCTTGACAGTATCCAGAGAACTGGCCTCCACCGCCCTCTGAGGCAGAGAATTCCACAGTTCTCCCACCAGTCTTACTGTCACCGACTACACTTTATCTCTGTATCACCCACTCCCACATGGCTGATCATCCCCAATCATTACCCAGTTCCTGCCTTCTCCCCATATTCCCTGACTCCGCTATCTTTAAGAGCCCTATCTAGCTCTCTCTTGAAAGTATCCAGAGAACCGGGCCTCCACCGTCCTCTGAGGCAGAGAATTCCACACACAACTCTCTGTAAGAAAAGGTGTTTCCTCGTCTCCGTTCTAAATGACTTACTCCTTATTCTTAAATTGTGGCCCCTGGTTCTGGACTCCCCCAACACCGGGGACATGTTTCCTGCCTCCAGTGTGTCCAAACCCTTAATAATCTTATATGTTTCAATAAGATCCCCTCTCATCCTTCTAAATTCCAGAGCCAAGAGCCCGCTCCACTCCAGTCCCACCATCCCATGACAGTTTCCCTAAACAGATTATTGCCAAAATAAGTGTTTTTCCCCCCGCCCGTGCATTCCATCGCGCCTGCGCGCTTATGGGGGCACGCAGGGTGTACTGACGCACATGACCCGCCCCCATCATCACTGACGTCAACTGACGTCACGTACCCCGCCCCTTACTGACGTCACGTACCCCGCCCCTTACTTCCCCGTCCGCCCTACTGACGTGGATTCCGAGTTGGGCCCTCAATAGTAAGAATGTCCTTCCTCAAATTTGGAGACCAAAACTGCACACAATACTCCAGGTGTGGTCTCACTAGGGCTCTGTACATCTGCAGAAGGGCCTCTCAACTACTACTGTACAGAAGGACTACTCGACTCTTGTTGTGAAGGCCAACATGCCATTCGCTTTCTTCACTGCCTGCTGTACCTGCATGCTTACATGCATTGACTGATGAACAAGGCCTCTCAGATCCCCTTGTACTTCCCCTTTTCCCAACTTGACACAATTTAGATAGTAATCTGTCTTCCTATTTTTGCTACCAAATTGGATAACCTCACATTTATCCACAGTAAACTGCATATGCCATGCATCTGCCCACTCACCCAACCTGTCCAAGTCACCCTGCACCCTTATAGCATCCTCCTCACAGTTCACACTACCACCCAGCTTTGGGTTGGGCGCCATTTTGGAAGCAGCCGTGATTACAATTGAGCCGTTTACGGTGTACAGATACATGTTAAAGGGAATAACATGAATAACATTTAGATAAAGTCCTGATCAAAGCTAGATGGGAGCTCAGGACAGCTTTCTAGTTGTTGGTAGGATGGTTCAGTTTGCTGCAACTCAGGAGAGTTGTACATTTGAAAATTAATCTTTCTTTAAATTCTGCACTTAATGGTGCAGTTTTGGGTGAAAATTCCACAACCATTGTGTGTGCAGTTAATCTCGTTTGAGGAAGTTATTCTCTTTTGGAGCTTATCTATTTTTGTGTCATATGTCGTGTTTGTAGTTCCTGTTACAGTGGTGCTAATTATGGGTAATAAAATATTGCTTATGCTAATCATCATGTAGGTAAACATACGCTGTATTGGCTTATTATTGAAACGTGTACAGGGACACAGTGAAAATAAATGTGTTTGCGTGCTATCTAGTCACGCGTGAGTACATAAAATGTGTAGGAAGGAACTGCAATGCCATTTACACTGAAGAGACACACAAAATGCTGGAGTAACCTAGTGGAATGGGCAGCATCTCTGGATAGACGGAATGGGTGATGTTTCGGGTCGAGACCCTTCAGAGTGACCCAAAACCCGACCCGAAACGTCACCCATTGCTTCTCTCCAGAGATGCTGCCTGTTCCGCTGAGTTACTCCAGCATTTAGTGTCTCTCTTCGTACATGAGTACATTAAGTCGTACATGTTACATGAGAAATACCAGAGCACAAAATATCCTTCCACAGCATTATAGCGTTCCAGTTCCAGAGAAGGTGTAGTTGAAAACAAAAAAAATACAAGGTCTGCAATGAGGAAGGTTGGGAGATCGGGGCCACAACCTCAGCTTGTGAGAGGGCCGTTCAATAGTCTGATAACAGCGAGGAAGAAGCTGCTCTTGAATTTTATGGCATGTGCTTTCAGCTTTTGTATCATCTGCTTGACGGAAGAGGAGATGAGGGAATGACCAGCGGTGGAATTGATTAGTGTTTGCTTTTCCCAAGGCAGTGTGAAGTGTAGATGCTGACGTGGAGCGCTGGATCACGCCCTTCGGTCCAACCTGCCCATGGTGACCAAGATGCCCCACCTGTCCACATTTGACCAGTATCCCTCTCAACCTTTCTTACCCTGTACCTGTCCAAATGTTTTAGTTTTAGAGATACATCGTGGAAACAAGCCCTTCGGCCCACCGGGCCCGTGCCGAGCAGCTTCCCCGCACATCAACACTATCCTACACCCACCAGGAACAATTTTTACATTTACCAAGCCAATTAATCTACACACCTGCACGTCTTTGGAGTGTGGGAGGAAACCGAAGATCTCAGAGAAAACCCACGCAGGTCACAGGGAGAACGTACAAACTCTGTACAGACAGCACCCGTAGTCAGGATGGAACCAGGGTCTCCGGCGCTGCATTCGCTGTAAGGCAGCAATTCTACCGCTGTGCCACCGTGACTGCCCTAAAATGTCTTCTAAATGTTATAGAACCTGCCTCGACCACCTCCCCAGGCAACTCATTCCATACATCCACCATCCTTGGTGCAAAAAAGTTTTCCCTCGGGCTCCTATTAAATCTTTCCCACTTTCACCTTAAACCCATGTCCTCTGGCTCTTGATTCCCCTACGCTGGGCACAAGAGTTGATGGACAGAGACTGGTTTTGGTGCCAGTAAGAAAGAGTGATAAGTGGAATTGATTTTAATTCCTGTAGTTTGACGCAGTTTTGAATTGTCCATAACACTAGTTTTAAAAATGAACCTGTCTATACATTCTGTGGAAAAGGCCGTGTTTTGGGTAAAACATCTACAATCATGGTGTGTGTAGTGGACGAGCTTTCTTGGCTGTATTTTGTTGGGTGTTTTCTGTAAATGTCATCCCTTCGGTGTGTTTAAGAAAGAACTGCAGATGCTGGAAAATGGAAGGCAGACAAAAATGCTGGTGAAACTCAGCAGTTGGGGCAGCATCTATGGAGCAAAGGAATGGGTGATCTTTTGGGAGGCAGCATCTATGGAGTGAAAGAATAGGCGACGTTTCGGGTCGAGACCCGCATTTTTGTCTTCCTTCAGCGTGGTTGCTTGTCTGAGAATTTGAACTGGTTCGTCTTGTTTCTGCATCTGGGTGGCATCTGCAGGCGTGATCGTAGATCTATCATCCATGACGCACATGCTGCACTGATAAATTATGACAGCACACACACCTGAGAGACGGGATCTTGTACAGTTTATAGTTGTACTCTCAAGTGGAGACGCGAGATTGCTTACGCTGGAACCCGGAGCAACAAGCTGTCTGCCGGAGGAACTCAGCGGGTCGGTTCAGGCAGTATCTGTGGAGGGAAACGGACGTTGATACTGTGAGATATGCGATGTGCTCACAATCACTACTCAAAGACTAAATCGTGGAAGCAAGAGATTCTTTATTTTCGAGTCTGCAGAGTCGGGTGCCTCTCCAAGTTGAGACACACCGAAGTCAGAAGGGTAAACCCCCTTTATACACACAATTCTACATCCAACCTCCCCTCCTTTGACCCGCTCCAATCAGACACTGAGGTACGTCCCCCCAGTACCTCCCACATCATACATCGCATGTCCATGGTAATGAGCAGTTTCTTGACCAGGGGTGTGTTGTAATATTCATTTATTTTATTAAGTAATATTCATTTATTATTTCAGTAGTTCACGACCTACCCTAGTTTTACTCGCCTCCAAGTGAACTCTTTCAGTTCTCCTATATCAGCACTAAAGCTAAGCTATAGTGACAAGGGTCCCATCTATCACTCCATTCTACTGATAGGGATCTATCTACATCACTCCCCTCTACCGCTATACAATGTTATTACTTCTTACTCAAGGATGGGTCTGGTAACTTTTATACACGGCTGTATCAGATCCCTCTCCCTGGCCCCTATCGGTTTGAATCCTCTTTAAAGCCCCTTACAATAGTGGGGTTTAATCACTTTATCCCTCACAATCCTCCCTTTTTCTTTTGCTACGCATCTATTGATTAAAGCTCAATTTCAAGTTCCCTCAATTCGAATTGACGTAACATTGTCCTAATCTCCTTTTCCTGTAGATCATGGACCTTTCCTGGCGGCATTATCATTATTTTCTGTATTTCCCCTTTCTCTCCCATAGGCATGACTACAGCCTGCATCTGACATACTCCTTGTAATAAGTTCCCTAAAACAAGGGATGCAACAGGGGATAAAGATCAGTCCAACCACTGCTCATAGAAACATGAGTCCCACCGTTCTCCACCATGTTCCTCCGAGGATGGAATTCCACCATCGGGTTCCCATAATCGAATTCTACTTCTGTATTGGAACATGTGCCAACTTACGGATTTCTTCTGATATGTCCATCACTGCCTGTCCATTGTCATCGATGTTTAAACAGCAATTAGAGAGGTTGAATTTCCCACATACCCCTCCTTCATCTGCCAGGAGGTAATCTAGGGCTAACCTGTTCTGGTATTTTGCTGCTCTCATCTGTGTCTGCTGCTTTGCCAGCATCTCCACTGCCCCCGCAGTTGGTTAGTAATTACTTCCAGTACTGCCTGAAGTCTTATGATCCGGTTTAAACAATGTATACCGGGGTTTTCGGGTCGCCCCAGGATCCATCCTGTGCCCAAGTGGCTGGTCCATAATACGAGATGATTCTTGCGGGTGGCCGTTCATCAACTTCCCATTCTCCAATGTCTATTTTCCTCCCTCTTCTTCCGATATAGGTCTTCCAAATACAGGTGTTCCTAGCGACCGCCCTTCTTCGGTGTTTAACAGGAAAAATCCCGTTTGTACCAGTCCAATAAAGCAAGTCCCGCTCCAATTTGTTGGTAACACTGAGTATGCCTTGTGCCGCATATCCATAACAGTCCTTCCTTCGGCCGGTCCCACTAGAGGTAACCTTGTTCCATATGTCTCACAACACCAGGATTCTTGATAGGGTTGTTCCCGGTGCAGTTCCATAGTCCAGTCAATTCCATTCCATCGGTCTTCATCCAGATAGTGCAGTTTCGCCCGTCTTTCTTAGTTGGATACCATTTAGGCTCCTCTGGCCACCACACTCGAGACTGATTTGGCCACTGGGTGATGATGTGCTGGCAGGGGCTGCTGCCTACTAGGACGGCATCCTTTGCCCCAGAGGCCTAGCGATACACTCAGTCCCAACCGGAGCGTCTGTCAGGACCCATGCCTGGGGATCTCAGTCTTGTCCAACTGTCAGGTTCCACTCCATCAGGTCCCATACTTCAACAATGGATCCTCTCCACGGCCAACGTGAGCTCATCAGTGGTCTGCCACAGACCCAACAGTTAGTCACATTCAGGATTCCAGCTATCCGGAGGGCCAAGTCCACAAACAGGTTTTTTCCTCCTTCAGGGATCTCAATCTGCTTCTTTATTTCTTCGTACAGTGTCTGGTGCAATTGAGGCTGAGTAGGTGGGGGAGGGGGAGGCTTGGTGACTACTACTTTCGTTAACCTTGTTATTACTTCCTCCTTTATTTTATCTAATGTCCATCCTAAGGCCTGGAAAGGGAGATCTAACTGTCCTGTCCTAGTCATACAAACCCATCTCTTCCCCTTTGGGCAAGTAACGTACCCAAACCTCCCTACATATCCCCTATTTTCTAC
Source organism: Okamejei kenojei (assembly GCA_035221665.1). Classification (NCBI taxonomy): domain Eukaryota; kingdom Metazoa; phylum Chordata; class Chondrichthyes; order Rajiformes; family Rajidae; genus Okamejei; species Okamejei kenojei. The sequence goes on along the minus strand of CM069142.1, from coordinate 71,973,046 downwards.
CCTATAATACCTCTTTCCCCCGTCCTCACAAATAGTTCGTCCTCGGGTTATAGCATCGTTCACATGGGAATGATAAGTAAATGATCCATATCTGATAGGATGATAACATTTATCACAGTTATTAATACTTTTATCCATAATTACATGCAGAGCAAACAATACCACAACTGCTCCTTTCATACTGTTAGTTATGCATTCAATTTTTTTCTAAAAGTTAATGTTAGGGGCTTATTTCCTGGCTTCACCATCCACTGTTCCTCCTTATCAGGAGCGGGTGGATCAACGGGTCCTTTAACCCGGATTGCATGGGTCCACCCTTTTTCTTTTGTTTGTACTGCTGTTTCGGTTGTCAGTAATACTAGGTATGGGCTGGTCCACCTGGGCTGGAGTTTCTCCTTCCAATTCTTGACCAGTACCAGTCGCCGGCCTTTACAGCATGTATTGGAAAGTCGAGTGGTGGGCTTTGAGCCAATAATCCTTTAGCTTTTAATTCTGTAAGGGAACGAGATACTGCCAGTAAATAGTTCCTTAAGAATACATCACTGCCCTCTATGGTGGGTATTCCTTCTATCTTTCCCAAATAAGGTAACCCATACAACATTTCATAGGGGGACACTGCTAACTTTGCATGGGGTCTCCGTTGCTTTTCTCAAAGCCTTTCTGTTTCCCCACTGCTCGAAACATGTGCCAGACTCCATGTACATATGCTGCTCTTAAAGCCTTAATTTCTGCCAATTGAGCTAAGCAAGATTGCAGGCAAGCTTCCAATTTGATTACCTTGAAGTCTAATTCATCCTGATGCATCACTTCAAACCCTGCATACTTGCTATTATGATCCCTTTAACAAGAAACATCCACAAGCAAAACCTTTTTGTCCTTCATTCAAAGGCTCTGACTGTACAACATTTCTCCGACTTGTGTGTCCTTCTTCCTTCATTATTTTTCTTAATGGCATCACAATTTCAACATACTTCCCAATCTAGTCTGAACTATATCCTGCCATTCCCAATATCATCATCATCTGTTCTACTGTCTGAGGTTTGGGAACTTCCATTATTGCTTCAATTCGAACTATAGAACTTCTTTAGGATTATTTCCGATTTTTGAATTCTTTCCGATTTTTCCATCCCAATATTCCGAACAAAAATTGGAATTCGGAAATTTGAGGAGCCGCGAGAGAGCGCAGGGCACATTGGCGTTTCACTTCTTTTAAGAATATACACAAAATACTCGCTTTGTATCTCCTTCGCTCCTATCTCAAGTTCCTTTTTGTTCTCACTGATCACGTCAACTTCAAACGTCACGGCCCCCGCCCTCACTGACGTCAGACTTCCGATTTTTCAATCTCACAAGTTGGCAGGTATGGATACATTATGACCTCCTGTGCCATCTTTTTCAACATAATTACAATGTCTCTCACATTGCTTCTCACTTGTGGAACAAACCAACAAATCATCCACATACTATATCAACACCTTCCAAATCTGCCTAAAACCCTGCCGCATCCTAGGTGTATTTAATACCTCTTCTTAATGTTCTTACCATAGCTATGTTCACCATTATCTTAATATTATTATTTCCTGATTATTGTACCTGTTCACATCCCCAAAACCTTATCCATTACCTATCTCCTTACTAGCCTTCCTTGACCTCTTCCTTGAGATCCCTCCCTCCCTTGGGGACCACAGTCCTGTCTGGGCTTATATGATTTATTTCACTCCCATTTGAGGAAACACTCTCCCAAATACATTTTTATTGCATGGAATCTCTCCCCTGTTTGGGCTCAGGACTCAGTGTCTGTGGGACCAGGGTTAGAATGAAGTCAGGATGATTAGACTTGTAATCCTTGCTTACAATTGGCAGAAATTAAGGCTTTAAGAGTACACAAAAGGATTTGAGTAACAGGAGCAGAGGGAGGTTCTACTTCAGTTGTACAGGGTCTTGGTGAGACCACACCTGGAGTATTGCGTGCATTTTTGGTCTCCAAATCTGAGGAAGGACATATTTGATTCCTGGGATGTCAGGACTCTTATGAAGAAAGACTGATAGACTCGGTTTATACTCTCCTGGAAATTTAGGAGATTAAGAGGGATCTTATAGAAACTTACAAAATTCTGGACAGGCTAGAGCAGGAAGATTGTTCCCGATGTTGGGAAGTGTCCAGGACAAGGGGTCACAGCTTAAGGATAAGGGGGAAATCCTTTAAGACCGAGATGAGAAAGATCACACAGAGAGTGGTGAGTCTCTGGAACTCTCTGCCACAGAGGGTAGTTGAGGCCATTCATTGGCTATATTTATGAGTGAGTGGGATGTGGCCCTTGTGGCTAAGGGGATCAGAGGTTCAGGTACGGGATACTGAGTTGGATGATCAGCCAATGATCATATTGAATGGCGGTGCAGGCTCGAAGGGCTGAATGGTGCACCTAATTTCTGTTTCTATGTGTCGGTGCATCACTTATTTCAGACTTTTCAACCAGGTCTGTTGTTACTGGCAACATTGTCTTTCCTTTTTCACGCTCTTTCTTTTTGAGCTCTTCAAGTTACATTTGCATCATTTTTTCTCTGCACCTCTTCCTGCTGGTCTGAAAGTCTTTTTCCTATCTTTGTGATATTTCTCAACCTCATTGACCAAATGATCACTGGATCAGGGGTGGGAAATAGATTACAATCCCACCACCTCCTCCAATCTAGACTTCTCTTTAGGAGGAATGACATCCACCACAGTGGTTCAAAATATAGTGTTCATTAACTGGTTGCCTTCTATTTTGGTGCAGTTTCCAGTCTCCACCTTTTCAGCATGTTCTCCAGATAGGCTGCTGGATTTTTGTCTGAGGGCCTGCCATCCCCCTGCCTGACTGTGTCAAACAGCATGCCATTGTTTATTGCATTGTTGACAGCATTTTTATACCAGCCATCTTCAGGAGTTCTGTCAGTTTAGTGGTTCCTATCATTTTCACCAACAGTGCCTTCAAATCTCCCATAGCCAATAATCGTCCTCCAAAGCCATAATCCATTTCCTGCCCCATCAGGAATATTGGGTAAGGTATTTCTTAGCCCTCTCAGTTTATGGGTGCCCCAAAGGATAATCTGTGTCTGGCCTGCTCTTATCTTTTTTTAAACAGTCTCATCAATTTATCCCTCTGCTTCCCACTTTAATCCTTTCTGATCTGCCTTCTTTCTCAGTCTAAACTCAATGTCTTACTTCTCAGATAGTTTATCCTCCTTTGCAAATTTATTCACCTTCCTTTTAAAATCTTCCACTAACTTCTCGATTTTCATATTTTACCACCACCCCTTCTACCTCGGGGGCAGTCATCATTTTCCCCACCTACCCCCGAGATTCTGACTTGTTTTTCACCTAATCCAATTTCTTCTGGTACCTTAGTTCCACTTGATCTCTCCACTCCCGAATTACCATAAATACCATATTCTCTCCCTGGGGTCCTAATTTCAAGTTTTCCAGAGGTTCCCGTGTGTATCCCATACACCCCAGGGAGCGGGACCCCCGACTTCCCTATTCTTCCTCCATGAGTGTGTACGACTGCACCTCCCGTCGTAGCCTGGGACATTCCCTCTTGAAATGACCCTCCTCGTTACAATGGTAACACCGGGATGGCCCGTGTACCACCCTCCTTATCCTTGTTCCTTGTTTTCCTGGGGACCCCAACTTTGGTCCCTCCATTCACCTCTTCCTCGTCCTCTGTGTCTGCCGCTTCCCCTTCCCCGGTCTCCATGAGCACCCGGCCTTCTATCACCTTCATCTCCCTTCTTCTTTACCCCTTGCTGTACTGCCTGCAACATCATTTTTGCCTTTCCCTTCTGTTTTTTCTCATCCAGTCATACACATACTATCTGAGCCTCTCTTAACAATTGATTTAATGGTTTGTCATTCCAATCCTCCAATTTTTCCAGTTTCTTTCTAATATCTGGCCATGACTTGGTTACGAAATTAACCTTTAGTAACTGCTGACCTGCGTCTGCTGCTATCCCCGGAGTCTGCAACCCCCTGGGCCCCATTAATTTATTACCTTCTCCAACCAGAATGTTTATCTAAACAAACCATAAAAGCTGCTTGTTGTTCAGCAATTAACTTATTTCTAATTTTGTTCAAACCATTTTCCCTACAATTCCCAAATTCCAATTCCTAGTTTAAATACATACGACTAACAATTTTCCAAATTTTCTTTACTGAAAAGAAATCTATAGAAGCCAAGCAACCTACATTTTCCAACTTTCCCCTTTTAAGTTGCGATGATACAAAGCGTTGTCCGTTACCTTACAGCTGTTCGTAACCTCCCCCATTGCTTACAATTTCTTAAGGAACACACACACCTACCCTTACAGCATGTGGCCTACAGCAAACAAACCTATCACATATACAAACTTCCTCATTCATACAAAACCGGTTTTTACACACATCACATTAGTTCTATTCTTACTTCAATGAAATTATTCAATTTCCTCCACAGATTAAAGTTTTAAAATTAACGTATTTTGCACTAACTCCTCATGTACCTGACCAATCTGTATATGAGTTTCTTCTATAAATTGTGTGAAACAGCTCAATATTTCTTTCATGTGCTGCTTTTTTAACTTTTCGTATTCAAAACATTTGGCACTGTGATTTTCCTTAGGGTTTTCTTAGATGCTCTGAATATTCTGTACAGTCCAGTGCTACCAGACTGAACTCCCCCTTATTGGTTCCTTTGGTTAATCAAAATAACAGAACTTAATCATAGTCTCCTTATCTTTTACCCCCGGGGCTTCCTTCTCCCCAAGATTGCCACATTCGCCCCAATGGACTATCAGGCGGAATGTGCGGCTCTTTACCAGTGTGAGCCTTGTCCTGTTTCCCCCCCCCCGGACTCTTACTTTTCCCGTTCCGGTTATCTTTATCTTATCGGACTATTCCCGTCCGACAGACCCCCGGTCGCCCAGGCAATACTTAATTGTCAGTTTTCTTACCCGGGTCTTGTGCACAAGAATCGCTCGACCGTCCCTTGTTTATTTATCTGACACTCCCTCTTGCTTCCTGTGCTCTTTTGCCCGAATATCACTCGCTCAAACCGCTGATGGCAAGCAAGGAGATCAGAGACTGCTGAAATCAGCAGGGTGCACCTTCCCTTCCTTCTTTGCCTCCACCGAGCAGCCGGAGTGGCGATCGCGGACGAGCCCCCAATTTGTGAGATATGCGATGTGCTCACAATCACTACTCGAAGACTAAATCGTGGAAGCAAGAGATTCTTTATTTTCGAGTCTGCAGAGTCGGGTGCCTCTCCAAGTTGAGACACACCGAACTCAGAAGGGTAAACCCCCTTTATACACACAATTCTATATCCAACCTCCCCTCCTTTGACCCGCTCCAATTTATTTTATTAAGCATGCTCAGTTGTTCATGACCTACCCTAGTTTTATTCACCTCCAAGCGAACTCTCTCAGTTCTCCTATATCAGTACTAAAGCTAAGCTATAGTGACAGGTCCCATCTATCACTCCATTCTACTGATAGGGATCTATCTACATCACTCCCTTCTACCGCTATACAATGCTATTTATACACGGCTGTGTCAGAATCCTCTCCCTGGCCCCTATCAGTTTGAATCCTCTTTAAAGCACCTTACAATAGTGGGGTTTAATCACTTTATCCCTCACAATACCTTGGATCAAGATCATTGATCTGATCGGAAAGAGTGTGATGGAGGATAGAAAATAAACAATAGGTGCAGGAGTAGGCGATTCAGCCCTTCAAGCCAGCACTGCCATGCAATGTGATCATGGCTGATTATCCTCAATCAGTATCCCGTTCCTGCCTTCACCCCATATTCCATGACTCCGCTATCTTTAAGAGCTCTATCTAGCTCTCTTGAAAGTATCCAGAGAACTGTCCTCTACCACCCTCTGAGGCAGAGAATTCTACAGACTCACAACTCTCTGTGTGAGAAAGTGTTTCCTTGTCTCCTAATAACTCAACTCTACCCCCAGCCTCATTATACCCTGTTTAGGTACCTCTCCTCCCCCACCCCTATCGACCAATCACTCATAGACCTCTCCCACTGGGTCCGTCCCTCTACTGTCCATCCCGTCTCCCTTGGTTTGTTCCACAATTCACCATCCCTTCCTCTCAGATTCCATCACCTGCTGCCTTTTGTTGCCTCCTGCTATCACCTGCCAATCCAAGGCCCTATCTCCCCCCCCCCCCCCCCCCCCCGACTCCATTTGCTTATCGATCCCCCTCATCTGGATCCACCTTACTGAACAGTGAAAGGCATGGATGGAGTGCATCGGGCCCGAATCCTGCAAGAGAACTAAAGCACCGTTAACTCTCGACAGTAACTCGCCACAGATACATCACAGACCGACATGCCAGGATCGAGTGGGTGTGGGGAGGATGTTTACACTAGTGGGAGAGTCTAGGACCAGAGGTCACAGCCTCAGAATTAACGGATATTCCTTTAGGAAGGAGATGCAAAGAAATGTCTTTAGTCAGAGGGTGGCTTTTGGATATGCACATGAAAATGGAGGGATGTGGATTATATGCCGCCATCAAACTATTAAACACAACATCAAACAAGCTCTGGACAATAACAGTCTATTATTACTATCGCACTTCATCTGTTTATAGACACACTGAATTTTTATCTCCTGTTCTGTATTATGTTTACATATTCTGTTAGTAACATTGAAAATAGGTGCAGGAGGAGGCCATTCGGCCCTTCGAGCCAGCACCGCCATTCATTGTGATCATGGCTGATCATCCCCTATCAATAACCCGTGCCTGCCTTCTCCCCGTATCCCTTGACTCCACTGGCCCCTAGAGCTCTATCTAACTCTTAGAGCTCTAAGAGTTGAGCTGAAGCAAAGCAAGAATTTCATTGTCCTATCTGGGACACATGACAATAAAGCACTCTTGACAGATCGGGGTTGGTCTTTTCGAACCATGTTCAGCAATAGGAATTGTGGGCCGAAGGGCCTGTTACTGTACTATATGTTCTGTTTTTAACCGTTTACCTGTATTACTCTGTGCCTTCTTCTGTTATTCACTCTTGTGAATTGCTTTGGCCTGTCTTCCTTTGTCACTATTGTGTGATGCACAGGTGGAGCTGCCTGTAGGTGCGTACAGGTGCATACACTGTCAATACTGCCGCCGCAAGGGAAGGTGGGTGTGGAAGCAGTTTTAACAACCAAACAAAACCATGAGACAAACCTGAGGAATTGTTTTTTTTTCAGCTACAGAACATTCACGCTCGTTCTGACCTTTCTGCTGTATGCAGCCTATCACCTGTCCCGGAAACCAATCAGCATTGTCAAGGTGAGAACTACTTTTATTTTGAAGCACCACTAACGGTGGTGTGTCTGCAGTCGTGTGATCCCGTTTGGGGCAGGGTGGGTGATGGAATATTGATGCAAGGTGTCATCCACACCTAACGCTGCCATGGCAAGGCCGGCAGCATAATGAAGCACCAGGTTAATTCCCGGGATGGCGGGACTGTCATATACTGAGAGAATGGAGCCGCTGGGCTGGTATACTCTTGAGTTTAGAAGGATGAGAGGGTATCTTATTGAAATATAAGATTATGAAGCGTTTGGACACACTAGAGGCATGAAACATGTTCCCAATGTTTGGGGAGTCCAGAACCGGGGGCCACAGTTTAAGAATAAGGGGTAAGCCATTTAGAATGGAGATGAGGAAACACTTTTTTTCACACAGAGTTGTGAGTGTGGAATTCTCTGCCTCAGAGGGCGGTGGAGGCCGGTTCTCTGGATGCTTTCAAGAGAGATAGAGCTCTTAAAGATAGCGGAGCCAAGGGCAATGGGTAGAAGGCAGGAACGGGGTACCGATTGTGGATGATCAGCCATGATCACATTCAATGGCGGTGCTGGCTCGACTGGCCGAATGGCCTCCTCCACCTATTGTCTCACCCTGGTCACTCCCTCTTCTCTCATCTATCATCAGTCAAGAGAAACGTGACTGATAACTCACACCTCCACATTCAGGGACATTCCTTTCCAGCTGTTATCTAGCAACTGAACCATCCTATGACCAAATCGAGTGGTCCTGACCTCTCATCTATCTCATTGGAGACCTTCAAACTATCTTTAATCACACTTTACTGGACCTTATCTTGCCCTAAACGTTGTGGCCTTTACCCTGTATCGGTACACAGGACAGCTTGATTGTAATCATATATAGTGTTTTCACTGAATGGCTAGCATGCAACAAATAGACAATAGGTGCAGGAGTAGACCATTCGGCCCTTCGAGCCAGCACTGCCATTCAATGTGATCATGGCTGATCATCCACGATCAGTACCCCGGTTCCTGCCTTCTCCCCATATCCCCTGACTCGTTATCTTTAAGAGCTCTATCTAACTCTCTCTTGAAAGTATCCAGAGAACCGGCCTCCACTGCCCTCTGAGACAGAGAATTCCACAGATGCACAACTCTGTGTGAAAAGTATTTCCTCATCTCTGTTCTAAATGTCTTACTCCTTATTCTTAAACTGTGGCCCCTGGTTCTGGACTCCCCCAACATCGGGAACATGTTTCATGCCTCTAGTTTATCTAAACCCTTAATAATATTTTTTGTTTCAATAAGATATCCTCTCATCCTTCTAAACTCCAGAGTGTACAAGCCCAGCCGCTCCATTCTCTAAGCATATGACAGTCTCGCCGTTCCCAGGAATTAACCTGGTAAACCTACGCTGTACTCCCTGAATAGCAAGAATGTCCTTCCTCAAATTAGGGGACCAAAACTGCACACTATACTCCAGGTGACAATAATAAACAGAACTAAACATTGAGCACTAATCACACACATTCTCTGCGCTGCATAAGCAAAGCTTGCAATCAACAAGTTGTCATGGGTCAGTAGGTACAGAAGCTTGAATGCGCGCACCACCAGACTCAGAAATAGCTTCTTCCCTGCTGTGAACTGGCTTCTAAATGTTACTTCCTTAAGCTAGGGTACTGTCCGATTCATCTCTACCTCATTGCAGGCATTGGACTTTGTCTACAATGCTGAGAACTATATTCTGCACTCTCTACCTTCCCCTTTGCTCTGCCTGTTGTTCTTGAGTTTGACCTGATTGTATCTGTGTAAAACATTATCCAATCTGATCGGATAGGATGCAGAGCACGAGCTTTCACTGTACCTCTGCACACATAACAATATGAAACATAAACAATTACAAATGGTCGAACAAAAGTCTTTGGTCAGTGGGTGGTGGATCTGAAATTCTCTGCCACGGAAGGCTGTGGAGGCAAAGTCAGTGGATATATTTAAGGCGGAGATAGATAGGTTCTTGATTAGTGCGGGTGTCAGAGGTTATGGAGAGAAGGCAGGAGGGAGATAGATCAGCTATGATTGATTGGCGGAGTAGACTTGTTGGGCCGAATGGCCCAATTCTACTCTTATCACTTACGATCTTATGAAAATGAAAAATACTAGTGCAGAATATAGACCTCAGCATTATAGTGCAATGGTTCCAGAGGAAAAGGCTCATTATCCTGAATAGAACAGGTTGAAGAAATGGTACTACACCCTGGTTTTAAGAGAATGATTCCGAGCAACGTTTGATAGCTCTGGTCTTGTACTCACTGGGGTTTCGATGGACGAGGAGAGATCTCATTGAAACCTACTGAATAGTGAAAGGCCTGGATAGAGTGGATGTGGAGAGGATGTTTCTACTAGTGGGAGAGTCTAGGAACAGAGGGCACAACCTCGGAATAAAAGGATGTAACTTTAGAAAGGAGATGAGGATACATTTCTTTAGCCAGAGAGTGGTGAATCATTGTGGAATTCATTGCCATGGACAGCTGTGGAGTCATTGGGTATTTTTAAAGCAGAGAATGAGAGATTCTTGATTAGTACAGGCGTCCGAATAAATTTCAAGATCCTTCTTTATATTCACAAAACCCTTAACAGGCTTGCCCCCACCTACATCAAAAGACTGACCCACCACACCACCTCCAGGTCCCTCAGATCGTCCGACTTGGGATTACTGAACATCCCGAGGTCTAGGCATCTCAGGGGCGACCGCGCCTTTGCGGTTGCAGCTCCTAGACTGTGGAACAGCATCCCTCTTCCCAACAGAACTGCCCCCTCCATTGACTCTTAAGTCGAGACTTAAAACTCATCTTTACTCTCAAGCCTTTCTTGACATCCTCTGAGGGAGGGCTATATGTATGTATTTATGTATGTACTTAATCTGTGAACCGCTGTTGTATAACGTTAGTACCTCCACCAATGTAAAGCACTTTGGTCCACGAGAGTTGTTTTATAAAACTTGACAAAGGTTACAGGGAGAAGGCAAGAGAATGGGGTTGAGAGGGAGAAAATGGCCATGATTATCTGCATGGCGGAGTAGACACGATGGGCCAAATGGTCTCATTCTGCTTCAAGGTCTTAAGCTCTTATGGAAGGACTGTTCAGAAGTCTGGTCACAGAGGGGAAGAAGCTTTTCTGATGGTCTTATCTCGGGGGGGTTATGGGTTTGTAGGGTGTTGGAGAATAATGAGTTCCAGGCTGTTTAGAGGTGATTCTATATATCAGGTTGTGCCCAGGGAATGCATGCAGCTCCCCTGGAGAGTAGGCTGGGCAGGTGTGGGAGATCAACACTGAGCAACCAGCACAGCATAATGTGCTGGGAAGAACTGCAGACGCTGGTTTACACCGAAGATAGACACAAATTGCTGGAGTAACTCAGTGGGTCAGGCAGCATCTTTGGAGAGAAGGGATGGGTGACGTTTCAGGTCGAGACCCTTCTTCAGACTGAGAGTCAGGGGGAGAGTGAGACTAGAGATATGGAAGGGTACACAGAGCATGTAAGGTGTGAAAAGGACAGATCAAAGCTGACTATGTTCATTGAAATGTGTAATGTTTCATTCCGAAGAAAGACACAAAATGCTGTGGTAACTCAGCGGGACAGAAAGCATCTCTGGAGAGAAGGAATGGGTGACGTTTCGGGTCGAGGCCCTTCTTCAGACAGATCAATCAATGGTTCATTGTTGGCTGAGGGGAAGGTGACAATGAGGCATACAAACAATAAAATGAATCGGGACAGTGGGAGAACTAGGGTGGGGGAGGGACATGGAGAGGGAAAGCGAGGGTTACTTGAAGTTGGAGGTCAATGTTCATACTGCTGTGGAGTAAGCTGCACAAGCGAGATATGAGATGCTGTTCCTCCAATTTGCGTGTGGCCTCACTCTGACAGTGGAGGAGGCCCAGGACAGAGAATGCATAATGTTTGACATTTCGAGGAGTCTGGTGAAAGTATGGTTTTGGCAAAGATACACAGTTTCTTCCCGTCTCCCAGCAAGCGAATCAATGCTGGCCTTGTTCGCAAAGCCAGCACCCTGTGGCCGATAAGAAAGAATTACACAATTTAAAAAAAAAAAAAAAAACCCCTCTGCTATAGATTCCTCTTTACCTACTTTCTGCAGCCAACACCATTGTCGCCTTGGAGGCATGTTACCGAATAGTTAGTTCTTAGTATCTTCCTTTTATCTGGCACCGAATGCCTGCTAAACATTATACGCACACACGGGAACATTGCAGTGTGGCAAGGTTATCAGAATAACAAATTATCATTCAATATGTCTGGAAAAACTGCAAAAACCTTGTGTCAGTGGCTCATTTTGGTAGCCCTGCTGTGGGAACAGTGCCATGAAGCTGGATAGAAGATTCGCAAGGATGTGGCCAGGACTCGGTTCCACTTAGGGCAGCACGGTGGCGCAGCGGTAGAGTTTCTGCCTCACAGCGCCAGAGACACGGGTTGAACCCTGACTACCGGTGCTGTCTGTACGGAGTTTGCATGTTCTCCCCGTGACCTGCGTGGGTTTCCTCCGGGATCTCCGGTTTCCTCCTACGCTCCAATGACGTACAGGTTTGCAGGCTAATTGGCTTGGTACAAAATGTAAATTGTCCCTAATGTGTGTAGGATAGTGTTGGTGCGCGGGGATTGCTAGTCGGTCGCCGAAGGGCATGTTTCCACGCTGTATCTCTAAACTAAGGTAAACTCGAGGTATGGGGAGAGATTCGACAGGCTTGGACTTTATTCCTTGGAGCTCTGGTGGCTGAGGGGCGGTCTTATAATAGTATAAAATCATGAGGGGTGTAGATAGCATGAATGGTGAGTCTTTTACCCAGAGTAGGGCAATCAAAAACAATGAGGCATAGGTTTAACCTGAGAGGGGAAAGATTTAATGGGAAACTGAGGGGACGTTTTTTCACACGGGTGGTGAGTACATGGAGCAAGCTGCCAGAAGAGGTAGTTGTGGTGGTAGCTGACAATGGTGGTGGAGTGGGGTGGAGTTGGAGTCCAGCTGACAATAATCAAAAAAATGTTTGAAGATGTAACTAGGAAAATGGACAAAGGGGAGCCAGTGGATGTAGTGTACCTGGACTTTCAGAAAGCATTTGATAATGTCCCACATAGGAGATTAGTGGGCAAATTTAGGGCACATGGTATTGGGGGTAGTGCTGACATGGATAGAGAAGTGGTTGGCAGACAGGAAACAAAGAAAGGGATCCCTTTCAGAATGGCAGGCAGTGACTAGTGGGGTACCGCAGGGCTTGGTGCTGGGACCGCAGCTATTTACAATATTCATCAATGATTTGGATGAAGGGATTCAAAGTAACATTAGCAAATTTGCAGATGACACAAAGCTGGGTGGCAGTGTGAACTGTGAGGAGGATGCTATGAGGATGCAGGGTGACTTGGACAGGTTGGGGGAGTGGGCACATGCATGGCAGATGAAGTTTAATGTGGATAAATGTGAGGTTTTCCACTTTGGTAGCAAAAACAGGATGGCAGATTACAATCTAAATGGCATCAAGTTGGGAAAAGGGGAAGTACAACAGGATCTGGGGGTCCTTGTACATCAGTCTATGAAAGTAAGCCTGCAGGTACTGCAGGCAGTGAAGAAAGCGAATGGCATGTTGGCCTTTATAACAAGAGGAATTGAGTATAGGAGCAAAAAGGTCTTTCTGCAGTTGTACAGAGCCCTATTGAGACCATACCTGGAGAATTGAGTGCAGTTTTGGTCTCCTAATTTGAGAAAGGACATTCTTGCTATTGAGGGAGTGCAGCGTAGGTTTACAAGGTTAATTTCCGGGATGGCGGGACTGTCATATGCTGAGAGCATGGAGCAGCTGGGCTTGTACACTCTGGAGTTTAGAAGGATGAGAGGGGATCTCATTGAAACATAAGATTGTTAAGGGCTTGGACACGTTAGTGGCAGGAAACGTGTTCCCGGCGGAGTCCAGAACCAGGGGCCACATTTTAAGAATAAGGAGTAAGCCATTTAGAACGGAGACGAGGAAACACTTTTTCTCACAGAGAGTGGTGAGTCTGTGGAATTCTCTGCGGTGTACAGAGTGCGGTGGAGGCAGGTTCTCTGGATGCTTTCAAGAGAGTTAGATAGGACTTAAAAATAGCAGAGTCAGGGGATATGGGGAGAAGGCAGGAACGGGGTACTGATTGGAGATGATCAGCCATGATCACATTGAATGGCGGTTTTGGCTCGAAGGGCTAAATAGCCTACTCCAGCACCTATTGTCTAACAACATTTAAAAGACATTTGTTGGGTACATGGTTAGGAAAGTGGGGTATGGGTCCAATGCAGGCAGATGGGATGTGTTCAGATGGGCACTTGGTTGGCATTGACGTGTTGGGCCGAAGGGCCTATTTCCGTGCTGTGTGACTCCGACTCCATCATGGGTGAGGAGACACACTGTCAACGGTTAAAGAAGAAATTAAAGATGGAATTAGACTTGCAGAGAAAGGAAGGTAGACAAAAATGCTGGAGAAACTCAGCTGGTGAGGCAGGGACTTGCCTGCAGAGAAAGGACATTTCACAGACGGATGAGGTCAGTGAGTGTGCAGAAACAAAAAAAACAGGAAATAATGACTGAAAGATTAATCATGAGGAAAAAATAGATGATGTAATGCTAGCTGGAAATGTTAAAAACTAATGGTCAGAGTCTTCTTTAAAACGTTACATTAAAATATATAAACGACAAAAGATGTTAAAAAGCAGAGTGAGCATTTATCCTACAGAAAGGAAGACTTTAAGACTGTAGAATTTTACACATGGAAAATAGGTGCAGGGGTAGGCCATTCAATATGATCATGGCTGACCATCCACAATCCTGTTTTCTCCCCATATCCCTTGATTCCCTCAGCCCTAAGAGCTATATCTCTCTCTTGAAAACATCCAGTGAATTAGCCTCCACTGCCTAATTTGGCAGAGATTTCCACAGATTCTCTGGGTGAAAATGTTTTTCCTCATCTCAGTCCAAAATGGCCTACCACTTATTCTTAAACTGTGACGTTCTGGACTACCCCAACATCGGGAACATGTTTCCTGCATCTAGCCTGTCCAATCCCTTAAGAACGTTATGTTTCTATAAGATCCCCTCTCATCACTGCCCAGTCGATCTATTCTTTCAGCATATGTCAGTCCCGCCATCCTGGGAATTCACCTAGTGTACCTAGGCTGCACTCCTTCAATAGTAAGAATGCCCTTCCTCAAATTAGGGGACCAAAACTGCACACCGTGAGTGGTTGAGAGGGGACAGTGTTAAGGCTGCCTCAGTGTACGCAGTGTATTTGTGCATGTCGACACTGCTGTGCACCGACACGGAGTGCTGGAGTAACTCAGCGGGTTAGGCAGCATCTGTGGAGAACATGGATAGGTGACGTTTCACAGAGTGCTGGAGTAACTCAACGGGTCAGGCAGCATCTGTGGAGAACATGGATAGGTGACGTTTCAGAGTGCTGGAGTAACTCAGCGAGTTAGGCAGCATCTCTGGAGAACATGGATAAGTAACGTTTTGGATCAGAACCCTTCTTCAAACTGCCCCTTTGAGACAATAGACAATATGTGCAGGAGTAGGCCATTCGGCCCTTCAAACCAGCACCACCATTCAATGTGATCATGGCTGATCATCCCCAATCAGTGCCCCGTTCCTGCCTTCTCCCCATATCCCCAGACTCCGCTATCTTTAAGAGCCCTATCTAGCTCTCTCGTGAAATTATCCAGAGAACCAGCCTCCACCGTCCTCTGAGGCATAGAATTGAAGATAGATCCCGATCAGAAACGTCACCTCTCCATGCGCTCCAGAAATGCTGCCTGATGCGCGGTGTTACTCAATGACTGTGTCTTTGTTTTGTTTTGTGAACCATCATCTGCAGTTCCTTGTTTCTACACTGCTTTATACTGGAATGTGTTTCTTTACAGAGTGCTTTGCATATGAATTGTTCGCTGGCCAATGAAATTGAGCTGTACAGCTACAAGGAACACTTGATTCAGGCTAAGCTTCTGGGAAAACCCTTTTCCAACGGCACATGGTGCAACTGGGAGCCATTTGGTGAGTGTTATAGTTTAATTTAGAGATACAGTGGGGAATCAGACCTTTCGGCCCAACGAGTCCGTCCCGACCAGCGACCCTGTACACTAGCGCTATCCTACACATAAGGGACAATTTACAATGTTTACTGAAGGCAATTAACCTTCAAACCCACTCCTTGCTGGAGTGTGGGAAGAAACCAGAGGATCCGGAGAAAACCTACTGAACGTGGTCACGGGGAGAACGTACAAACTCCGTACAGACAGCACCCGTAGTCAGGATCAAACCTGGGTCTCTGTGCTGTAAAGCACTAATCCTACGCCATCACAGGGAGCACGTGCAAACTCCACACACAGACAGTCCCTGATGTCTGGAGTGAACCCAGGTCTCTGGCGCTGGGAGGCAGCAGCTCTACCACCAACACCACTGTGAGAGATTACATTGGGATCAGGACATGGTGTGCGCGTGTGTGTGTGTTCATTTTGTTATATAAATAACAATAATTGCAGGCTGGTCTAAAGGATAATCAGTGGGTGGGGATTCGTCACAGAGAGCAGGCTCGATGGATGTTAAAGGCCGCAGCCCAGATGATTAACGGGGGGAAGCAAAAACAAACACATTTGTAGGTTTTCTGGGAGGCACTGGTTGTAAAAGCTGGGAGTTCCTTTTATTCCGTCACATGATTCCAGCGCATAGCCAAAAACAACTTTGACGATGAGAAGTTTTAATCGGATGGAAGACAGATTTGTCAGGACAGTGGTCCGTGTGTCAAGAGACAAGAGTGTTTGTGTCATATGTACCAGCAACAGAACAATTACATTCTTACTTGCAGCAGCATAACTGGTCAGATAAACACAATATAGATTACATATATTGGTGGGTGTGGGTGTATGGGACAAGCTGCCAGAGGAGGATGTTGAGGCGGTCACAGCGGCGTTGCGGTCATGGTGACGCAGCGGTAGAGTCGCTGCCTTACAGCAAATGCAACGCCAGAGACCCGGGTTCCATCCCGACTACGGGTGCTGTCTGTATGGAGTTTGTACGTTCTCCCCGTGACCTGTGTGGGTTTTCTCCAAGATCGTCGGTTTCCTCCCACGCTCCAAAGACATGCAGGTGTGTAGGTTAATTGGCTTGCTTAATTGGCTTGATAAAAGTAAAAATTGTGCAGTATAAAATTGTCCAACTTCCAGTTTAGTCCCTGGTGGACTCTTCGGAAGGTACAAGGCAGGGACTATCCCAACATTAAAGCAACAGTTGGACAGGTACATGGATAGGACATGTTTGGAAGGATATGGATCAAACGCAGGCAGGTGGGACTAATGTAGCTGGGACATGTTAGCTGGTGTTGGCAAGTTGTGCTGAAGGGCTGTTCGAACACTATCACTGTGTGAATAGTAAAAACAAAAATAAAATGTCCCTCGTGTGTGTAGGATACCACAGTGCAACAGAAATTTAGGTCCAAAGTCCAGAGAAATTCATTGTTGAATATGTGAAAATTTAAGCTGAAAACTTGAATAGTAGATTATTTTTAGGATCATGCGATTAAATAACAGATTTAAATGTTGAAATAACAGAATAAGCATTTGGGAAATGCAGTTTATTTAAACAAACTGTGATGAGGAACTAGAAATGAATATTAAGTGCAAATGTTTTTATGCTGAGGCAAGAGTCTGGCTCAAAGCTTTGCATAATTTCCTGACCCACTCAGTTGTTTTACCACAACACATACTCCCTTAACACTGAGCTCCCTTGGCATCTTGTACACTTCTGTTTAGGTTTAGTTTAGAGATGCAGCGCGAAAACAGGCCCCTCGCCCCACCGACCAGCGATTCCCGCACACTCGCACTATCCTACACGCACTCGGGGACAATTTACACTTATACCAAGCCAATTAACCTACAAACCTGTACGTCTTTGGAGTGTGGGAGGAAACTGAAGTTCTCAGAGAGAACCCATGGAGGTCATGAGGAGAACGTGCAAACTCTGTACTGACAGCACCCGTAGTCAGAATCGAGCCCGGGTCTCTGGCACTGTGAGGCAGCAACTCTACCGCTGCACAACCGTGCTCCAGGATTAACATTTTGTCAGTCAGAGCTGTTAGAATGAAAATAGACACAAAATGCTGGAGTAACTCGGCGAATATGTGATATTTTGGGTCGGAATCCTTCTTCAAACTCCAGTGGGAAGATGAGTTCCGACTCGAAACATCTCCTATTCCTTGCCTGAACCGCTGAGTTACTCCAGCACTTTGTGTCCTATTGTGTCTTAACCAGCCTCTGCAGTTCCTTGTGTCTCCAAATACTCTTGACAAAGAGGTGTCGTGTGGTGGGGAATTGGAGTTGTAATAATTGGAACAATACCACACGATTTCCACTTCTAATTGTTTACAGAGCTATTTGTCAAGACTGCGTTGTGAGTGAATTTGGCTTCAATAGACAATAAGTGCAGGGATAGGCCATTCGGCCCTTCTCCCCATATCTTTAGGAGCCCTATCTAGCTCTCTTGAAAGCATCCAGAGAACCGGCCTCCACCGCCCTCTGAGGCAGAGAATTCCACAGACTCACAACTCTGTGGGTGAAAAGTGTTTCCTCATCTCCATTCTAAATGGCCTACCCCTTATTCTTAAACTGTGGCCCCTGGTTCTGGACTCCCCCAACATCGGGAACATGTTTCCTGCCTCTAGCGTGTCCAAACTCTTAACAATCTTATATGTTTCAATAAGATCCCCTCTCATCCTTCTAAACTCCAGAGTGTACAAGCCCAGCCGCTCCATTCACTGTCCAAGTCGCCCTGCATTCTCATAGCATCCTCCTCACAGTTCACACTGCCACCCAGCTTTGTGTCATCTGCAAATTTGCTAATGTTACTCAGAGCATTGTCTGAGTTTAATACTGTTGCTGTATCCTATTTGGCTTGTAGAAAGGGGTCCTTTGGCAAAGAACCAGGCTGGGTACAACATTTTAAGAGACCGAGCCATAGTCATTCAGCAGGGAAGCAGGCCCTTCAGCCCAACCCAACCCACCTCGTCCATGCCAACCAAGATCCCCTATTTAATCTAAGATATCTGTATTCGGCCCATACCCCTCTAACACTTTGCTATCCATGTACATGTCGAAATTTGGACAGATATTATGGGTAGAAAGGTTTACATAGAAAATAGGTGCAGGTGGAGGCCATTTGGCCCTTCGAGCCTGCACCGCCATTCATTGTGATCATGGCTGATCACCCACAATCATTTAGAGGGATATGGCCCAAATGCAGGCAAATGGATGTATGCCGACTTGGTTAGCATGACCAAGATGGGCCGAAGGGCCGGCTTCCATGCTCCATAATGCAACGACAGTCACTCAGTGTGCCTCTTGACAGGCATACTCTTGGCCAAGGTACATGGTGGAAGAATGGAGGAAAAAATCTGAAAACACAGATTTTCCAAAGTTATTTTCTATGGCATTAGTTTGTTTTATGTGTTTAACTTAAACTGCAGATAAAAGCAACTACAAGCAGCTGCTGGGAGCCTTGGACTACTCCTTCCTCTGTGCCTATGCTGTTGGGATGTACGCCAGGTAAGGTCTCAGCGCCGCAGCAGGATTCTACAAGTGTGACGGCAGCTCTGAGCTTCCCAGGCCGCAGTCTTTCTCCCCGCGGATAAATTTCGGCTGGCATAAGGTCATCAATGATAGGAGCAGAATTAGGCCATTCGGCCCATCGTCTACTCCACCATTCATTCATGACTATTCCATCCCCCCCCCCTCCAAACTCCATTCTTCTGCCTTCTCCCTGTAACACTTGATGCCCATACTAATCAAGAATCTATCTCTCCACATCCAATCTATCCAGGCCTTTCACTATTTGGGTCACTGTTGGGTGGCTTGATTGCAGAGACGGTCTATACCAGTCTGTAACCAGGTTGGCAGTGTGGCCAGGGGAAGAAGGGTCCCGACCCGAATCGTCACACATCTATATTACTTCAGAGATGCTGCCTGACCCGCTAGCTTACTCCAGCAATCTGTGAAATGTCACCTGTCCATGTTCTCCACAGATGCTGCCTGACCCACTGAGTTACTCCAGCACTCTGTGAAACGTCACCTATCCATGTTCTCCACAGATGCTGCCCGACCCGCTGAGTTACTCCAGCACTTCGTGTCCTTTAGAGGAAGAACACACTTGGATGATGAAGAATTTTTGTTTTAGTGTTGAACCAGGCCCTTCGGCCCATTGAGTCCGCGCCGCCCAACAATCACCCGCACACTAGTTCTATCCTACACATGAGGGACAATTTACAGAATCCAATTAACCTACAAACCTGCACGTCTTTGGAATGCGTTAGGAAACCAGAGCACCTGGAGAAAACCCATGCGGTCACAGGGAGAACATACAAACTCCGTACAGAGAGCACCCATAGTCAGGATCGAACCCGGGTCTCTGGTGCTACATGGCAGCAACTCTATCAGTTACACCACCGTGCCTGACCTAATATCAAGTTATATTCCTAATTTCTGATCTCACCCCAGTCTATTGCTGTGTGTGAAATTGTGGCGTCTTGCAATGACTGTCCGATTGAAGTGTTTGTGATGAGGTACTGTGTCCTGCGCAACACTGCCAACTCCCTTGAGCGTTAGTGACATGTTCCCTTTCACCTGCAGCGGAATAATCGGTGAACGTTTATCTATTCGCTTGTACCTCACCTTTGGGATGCTGAGCAGTGGTTTATTCACCGCTCTGTTTGGAATGGGATACTTTTACAACATTCACAACTTGCGGTACTATATATTTATTCAGGTGAGTGGACGGGTCTTTAGTTCAGAGATGCAGCGTGGAAACGGGCCCTTCGGCCCACCGAGTCCGCGCCGACCAGCGATCACCCCGCACACTAACGCTATCCTGCACACACAATTTACAATTATACCAAGCAAATTAATCTGTAAACCTGTATGTCTTCTCTGAACTGTGCAGAAAGAAAGGAACTGCAGATGCTGGTTCACAAAAAAAGACATAAAGTACCGGAGTAACTCAGCAGGTCAGACGGCATCTCTGGAGAACATGGATAGACGGGTCTGAAGAAGGGTCTCGACCCAAAACGTCTCCAATCCATGCTCTCCAGGGGTGCTGCACGTCTCACTGAGTTTCCCCAGCAATCTTTGTCTTTCTCTGCACTATTTCCAGCTTAACAACTTCCTCCCCATCATGGTGTGAGAACTTTCTCATCTGGTTTTACTGACGGGAAATTGGGTAAGAGAAACTCATTGCAGCGGTCCCGGGCCGTGACAGAGGGGGCACGAGGTGTTCCAATCATTGCGTTATCCCCTCCAGACGACCCACTCACCTCCTCTCCCTTTTGTGTGAGCCTCCAGGTCAGGATCAAAGCCGGGTCTCTGGTGCAATGAGGCAGCAGCTCTACCCACTGCACCACTGAACAACAGCAGAGTCATTCCTAGATCGGAGTGTCTTGCTGAATCCGATCTTTGCACATTCCACTGAGTCGCAAGTTGTGTTCAGTTCTGGGTACGGGATTATAGGAAAGATGTGAAGTTGGAAGGGGTTACGAGGATGTCGCAGGGACTTTGAGGATGTGAGCTTTAGGGAGAGGTTGTGCAGGCTGGGTCTCTATTCCATGGAGCGCAAGAGGATGAGGGGTGATCTTATAGAGGTGTACAAAATCGTGAGAGGAATAGATCGGGTTGATACACAATGTCTCTTGCCCAGAGTAGGGGAATCGAGGACCAGAGTACATGGGTTTAAGGTGAAGGGGAATAGATTTTGTAGGAATCTGAGAGGTAACTTTTTCACACAAAGGATGGTGGGTGTATGGAACGAGCTGCCAGAGGAGGGAGTTGAGGCTGGGACTATTGCGACGTTTAAGAAACATTTAGACAGGTACATGGATAGGACAGGTTTGGAGGGATATGGGCCAAACGCAGGCAGGTGGGGCTCGTGTAGATGGGGCATGTTGGCCAGTGTGAGCAAGTTGGGCCGAAGGGCCTGTTTCCATGCTGTATCACTGACTCTAAGTGGCAATAATAAACCTACACTAATGTCTTGTACAACTGCAACACAACACCCCTACTTCAATACACACGGGCCTGTTTCCACGCTGTATCACTCTATGGGAAGGGGAAGAACAATGGAGGACCCGGCATGTGGAGGGAGCGCCGTGAGAGAGGGTGGGAGGGAAAACAATGGGGACTTGGCGTGGAACAAAAGGAGGAGCCAGCGTGCTTTGTAACTCTGTCAGCGCTGTAGGTGTCTGCTATTTGTATACATTGGGTACGCAGCAAAGAATCTCACTGTGCCAAGTCACATTGGGCAGCAAGTGATTCCATTGTAAATGGGGACACACATTGTGCGGTACATTCCTTCTCCAGAGATGCTGCTAGGTTACTGTGTCTATCTTGGGTGTAAAGCAGCATCGGCAGCCCCTTCCCACACACGTACATTGGTGATGCTGATGATAACCTTGTGCCCGCAGGTTGCCAATGGTTTAGTGCAGACGACCGGCTGGCCCAGTGTTGTGACCTGCATCGGCAACTGGTTCGGGAAGGGAAGGTAGGGCTCCATCTGACCATAGCGCCTCACATAACATCTCCTGTACATCGGCCAGACCAAGCGCAGGCTCGGCCATCGTTTAGCTGAACACCTCCGCTCAGTCCGCCTAAACCTACCTGATCTCCCGGTGGCTCAGCACCTCAACTCCCCCTCCCATTCCCACACTGACCTTCCTGTCCTTACACCCCAGCGGTATGAACATTGACTTCTCTAACTTCAAGTAGCCCTTGCTTTCCCTCTCTCCATCCCCTCCCCCTTCCCAGTTCTCCCATCAGTCTTACTGTCTCCAACTACATTTTATCTCTGTACCGCCCACTCCCCTGATATCAGCCAGAAGAAGGGTCTCGACCCGAAACATCACCCATCCCTTCTCTCCAGCAAGAATTTCATTGTCCTATCTGGGTCACATAACAATAAATTCTCTTGAATCTTGATGCTGCCTGACCCGCTGAGTTACTCCAGCATTTTGTGTCGAGCGCCGATCACGCCCCAGACTTGTTTGTGCCGGAGTGTTGCTTGATGGCGTTGTTGTGAACTGTACCTTGTGTGTTTCTTGTGCTGGTGGCAGGAGAGGCTTGATCATGGGGATCTGGAACTCGCACACGTCTGTGGGGAACATCCTGGGCTCCCTGATCGCTGGCCGCTGGGTCACCAGCTGCTGGGGCTTGTCCTTCCTGGTACCGGGCATCATCGTCGCCGCAATGGGACTCGTTTGCTTCCTCTTCCTGATTGAGCGTGAGTACTTGTCGCACATCAAGGGGCGAGAAATGAAACGGCACTGTGGCGCAGCGGGTAGAGCTGCTTTTTAGTTCAGTTTAGTTTCGAGATACAGCGCGGAAACGGGACCTTTCAGGGCGGCAACGGTAGAGTTGCTGCCTGACAGCGAATGCAGCGCCGGAGACCCGGGTTCCATCCCAACTACGGGAACTGTTGTACGTTCTTCCCGTGACCTGCGTGGGTTTTCTCCGAGATCTTTGGTTTCCTCCCACACTCCAAAGACATGCAGGTTTGTAGGTTAATTGGCTTGTTAAATGTAAACATTGTCCCTAGTGTGATAGTGAAGTACTTTGGGTCTATGTTCGCCAAGCAGAAGGACATGGAGGACAGTAAGATCAGCGAAGATCATGACAATACACTCTTTTGACTTGACTTTGAGGGGAATATTAATATGAAAGGGTAGTTTGAGATGTAAAAGGAGGTTGTGTTGGGTCTGCTGAAAAGTATCAAGGTGGATAAATCCTCAGGGCCTGCCTTGCAGCACCGGAGACCAGGGTTCAATCCCGTCTACGGGTGCAGTATGTACGGAGTTTGTACGTTCTCCCCGTGACCGGCGTCAGTTTTCTCAGAGATCTTCGGTTTCCTCCCACACTCTAAAGACCAACACGTTTTTAGGTTAATTGGCTTAGGTTTATATACATGGTAAATTGTCCCGAGTGTGTGAAAGCTTGTATTAATGTGCGGGGATCGCGTGTCGGTGGGCCGAAGGGCCTGTTTCCACACTGTATCTCCACAACTAAAGCAAAACACTTCTCCCCATATAAACCAGCATCCGCAGTTACTTCCTACACATTTCAATAAGGAGGTGTGGCAGTAATCGCCAGCTCCCTCTACACTGTCCCGTTACCCACCCTGGGGCTGGGACCACACGGGTTACATATCGACTAAAGCCAGCGGTGATATTTATACTTCCTTTATTGGCTGCATAGAGGTATGAATGTTTATACCACTAAACCCACGTCTTTACATTTTCTCTTTAGATCCACACGATGTGAAGTGCGCTCTGACTCGGGCGCGGGTGAGTACTTCCTGAATATTGACGCGAGAAGCCTGAATAAAGCAGCCTTGTTGCTTTGGTTCCTGAGCAAACTCCAGCCTAGCTGGAGGGACGGTTACTTGCTGAACGTAGAATAAAACCGCACTTGATTTTTGCACACTCTTCCTGGGAGCTGCCTTCTGTAATTTTCCAAATCCCGTCTGTAAGCGCATCATGTAATTGCCTCTGAGAGAATGCAACCAAAATGCACTGGTTCGGGACACAGAGTGCTGGAGTAACTGAGCGGGTCAGGCAGCATCTGTGGAGAACATGGATAGGTGACGTTTCACAGAGTGCTGGAGTAACTCAGCGGGCCATGTGGTTATATTCAAATATGGAAGATGTTGAAAAACTCTCTGCTCCTGTTTGACTGGTCCAGGTGTGGTCTCATTTGGGCCTACCTGTCCCTGGCTGAGCCGCTCACATCCCAACTGAGAAATGAGGAGAATAGCTTCTCCTTGGAGATCAGTGAATCTTTGGCAAAGATGGACACAAAGTGTTGGTGTAACTCAGCGGGTCAGGCAGCATCTCTGGAGAGAAAAGGATGAATGATGCTTCGGGTCTGGACCCTTCCTTAGACTGAAAGTAGGGGTGAGGATGAAGAGTTGGGGCAGCCACAAATTACCTCTGACAGGGTACACATAGAAGTAGAATTAGGCCATTCGGCCCATCAAGTCTACTCCGCCATTCAATCAGGGCTGATTTCTGCCTCCTAACCACATTTTCCTGCCTTGACACCAGTTCTAATCAAGAATGTGTATCTCTGCCTTAAAAATATCCACTGACTTGGCCTCCACAGCACTCTGTGGCAACGAGTTCCACAGATTCACCACCTTCTGACTAGGGAAGTTCCTCCTCACCTTCTTTCTAAAAGTGCGCCCTTTAATTCTGATCGTAGACTCTCACAGCAGTGGAAACATCCTCTCCACATCCACTCTATCCAGGCCTTTCATTATTCTGTAAGTATTAATGAAGTCCACCCCTCAACTTTCTGAACTGCAGCAGGCAGAGGCCCAGTGCTGTCAAACGCTCATCATATGCTAACCTACTCATTCCTGGAATCATTCTTGTAAACTGGTGTTGCCCGGTAGGGCCATTGTTACTTCGGTGCGATCTCAAGAGAAACAATGAGGAGAACTGTTGAACTAGTAAAATGACCGGGGTGGAAGAAGGGAGCAAGGAGAGATGGGAGGGAAGTGTCAGACAAAGTTACTTAAGATTACAGAATTCAATATTCATACCGCTGGGTTGCAAGCTAAATATGAGGTGCTGCTTCTCCGATTTGCATGCGACCTCACTCTGACAGTGGAGGAGGCCCAGGACAGAAACGTCAGGATGAGGATGGGATGGGGAGTTGAAATGTTTGGCAACCGGGAGATCCCTTAGCGTGGGTGTTGAGCGAAACGGTTGTCAAGTCTACGCTTGGTCTCGCCGATGCACAAGAGCCCACAACGGGAGCACGGGATGCAGTAGATGAGGTTAGAGCACCTCCTATCCTGAAAGGACTGCTGGGTCCCTGACGTTATCTGCCTGAGGGACTGAGGTGGATGAGTACTTTCAGACGGAGGTGAACCTGTTCTGGATATTTGGGCGTGGGAAAGTGTGAATAAAGTAATCTTGCGGTGAAATATTGTTGACGACCTTACTGAATGTGGGGCAGTCACGCCCACTATTTATGTTCTTTACTTGAAGCTTAATGCGTCTACCTTGGGATTGTCACAACAGTAGTTTGTCAGGGCGGAGTGTTGATGTGGCCAACTTCAGGGTGGAAACGTGGAGAATTCACTCAAGGTTGAATGCCAGCGTTGTTTGTGGATCTCCTAAACTCTGAACTCTTTTGCAAGAGAGCATGGAGACAGGAGGAGGCCATTCGGCCCTTTGTGTCTGCCCTGCCATTGAGAAAGATCCCTGGCACGAGTGCTGGAGTAACTCAGCGGGTCCGGCAGCATCTCTGGAGAACATGGACAGACAACACTTTGGGTTGGGACCCCTTCATCAGACTGATTGTGGTGGTGGGGGGAGGGGAAGAGGAGAGGAGAAAGCTTGGAGGGGCAGGAGAAAGCCTGGCGGGTAATAGATGAACAACAAGGGGGAGGGTTGATAAGCAGACAGTTGGACAAAAGCCACAGATGGCTTGATTAGTACGGGTGTCAGAGGTTATGGGGAGAAGGCAGGAGAATGGGGTTAGGAGGGAGAGATAGATCAGTCATGATTGAATGGCGGAGTAGACTTAATGGGCCGAATGGCCTCATTGTACTCCTATGTCTTATGATGGGGGAAACGAGAGTGAGACAAAATGATTGAAGAGGTGCGAATTGTGAAGCCAAAGGAAGGAATGTAGGTGGAGGGGGATGGAAGAAATTGGTGCAAGTCCAGATGAGGCACAGAGGCTTTGGGTGGGTGGGGAGAAGGAGGTGGGGGGGATGAAAGGGGAGTGGGTAAGGGAGTTGTTGGAGGTTACCTAGAATTTGAAATTTGACCTAGAACATACAGCTCGGTTGCCTGGTTGAACTATAGACAATAGGTGCAGGAGTAGGCCATTCGGCCCTTCGAGCCAGCACTGCCATTCAATGTGATCATGGCTGACAATCCACAATCAGTACCCCGCTCCTGCCTTCTCCCCATATCCCCTGACTTCACTATCTTTAAGAGCCCTATCTAGCTCTCTCTTGAAAGTATCCAGAGAACTGGCCTTCATTCATGAAAGTATCAAGAGAACTAAGGCAGAGAATTCCACACTCACAACTCTCTGTGAGAAAAAGTGTTTCCTCATCTCTGTTCTAAATGGCTTACCCCTTATTCTTAAACTGTGTGGCCCATGGTTCTGGACTCCCCCAACATCGGGAACATGTTTCCTGCCTCTACCGTGTCCAAACCCTTAATAATCTTATATGTTTCAATAAGATAGCCTCTCATCCTTCTAAACTCCAGAGTTTATGAACACACTGCGGGAGGAGAGGCAATGTCTTGGAGGGTTGAAGTGCTGGGGGCATTGATAGGGCGAGGAGAGGAGGGTGAAGGTGGTTACCAAGAGTTACAATGGGATCTAGGTTAACTGGGCTGGTGAATGACAAAGCACTGAGTGCTGGAGGAACTCAGCGGGTCAGGTAATATCTGTGGAGGGAAATGGACAGATGAGATTTTGAGCCAAGTCCCTCTTCAGAGTAATTGGAGAAGAAGGGAGAAAGCGGAAAAGCTCGTAGTGAGGTTTAGTTTAGTTAGTTTTATTGTCATGTGTACCTGTCAAGGTACAGTGAAAAGCTTTTGTTGCGTGCTCGTCAGCTAGTGGAAAGACAACACGTGATTACAATCCAGCCGTCCACAGTGGACAGAAGCATGATAAAAGGTGGAGGTGGAACAACGCCTAGCTGAGTTTTTAATTTAGAGATACAGCAAGGAAACACCAAGCCCATGCTGACCATCAGTTACCCATTCACACTAGTTCCATGTTATCCAACTCTGCACACTAGGGTCAATTTACAGAGGCCAATTAACTTTCAAACCTACTTGCGTTCGATCCTGACCTGCAGTGCTGTCCATGTGGAGTTTGCACGTTCTGCCTGTGAGTTTTCTCCAGGTTCCGCTATTTCTCTGCACAGTCACGGTGGCGCAGAGGTAGAGTCGCCAGAGACCCGGGTTCCATCCCGATTACGGGCGCTGTCTGTACGGAGTTTGTATGTTCTCCCCGTGACCTGCGTGGGTTTTCTCAGAGATCTTCGTTTTCCTCCCACATTCCTAAGACGTGCAGGTTTGTTGGTTAATTTGCTTGGTGCAAATGTAAAAATTATCCCTAGTGGGTGTAGGATAATGTTCATGTGCGGGGATCGCTGGTCGGCGCGGACCCGGTTGGCCGAAGGGCCTGTTTCCGTGCTGCGTCTCTAAACTTAATAAAAAATCCCAAATTGGCCGCTGCAAATTACTCCCCTTACCGCCAAAGCCGTTACTTTATTCTGTAACCCCAGTGAGATGAGAGGGGAAAGACTTACTTGGAACCTGAGGGGTAACTTTTTCACTCGGGGTGGTGGGTGTATGGAACGAGCTGCCAGGGGAGGTAGTTCAGGCAGGGAATATAACAACATTTAAAATGCATTTGGACAGGAAAGGTTTGGAAGGATATGAGTAAGAGTGGCAAGAATGTGTCACAGGCTGGAGAGAAATAAGAAGGAGATTGGATTTCCTGAATCCAAAGGGACAAATTGCAGAATGGTAGCTAAATAACCCGGTATTTAGTGTTCCTAAAGGTGATCAATCCATGGAGAATTGTCTAACCCTGGCCACCCCCTCTTCTCCCCTCTTCCATCGGGCAAAAGGATGTTTAGGAAGGAGATGAGGATAAATTTATTTAGTCAGAGGGCAGTGAATCTGTGGAGTCCTTTGCCACAGTAGGCTGTGGAGGCCAATTCAGTTGATATTTTTAAGGCAGCGATAGAGAGATTCTTGATTACCACGGGTTTCAGAGTTTGTGGGGAGAAGGGGGTTTCAGAGTTTGTGGGGAGAAGGCAGGAGAATGGTGTTAGGAGGGAGAGATAGATCAGCCATGGTGGAGTAGACTTGATGGGCCGAATGGCCTAATTCTACTCCTATCACATTATGAAAAGGTATAAAAGTCTGAAAACACATACCTCCAGATTCAGGGACCGTTTCTTCCCAGCTGTGATCAGGCAACTGAACCATCCTACCATAACCAGAGAGGGGTGCTGAACTACTATCTACCTCTTTGGTGACTAGATATAGTGACAGATTTTCACATAGTTTCAAGGATTCCTCCTTTTAGTCACTATGATTGAAGACAGGGGTTCAGGAGATAATCAAAACGCACTCACGAGCTCTCCACGAAACAGTCAATGCCGTCCAAAGATAAATCTTCCAAACAGTCTCTCAATTAATAGTTTCTTTAATGTAGCAGTAAAAACAAGAAGATATTCATCCAAAGTACCTTTTTGATCTTACTTGTAGTTAAACTCGTGCATGGTGGAAAGATGTGACCTCTCCCCCATGCTTCTTCAAACTAAACTAATACTACTAGGGAGTCTGCGCGAGAATCCCAGCCGCAAACACGCCTCTGACTACGTATAAATCCCACGCACATAATTACAGGCAGATAAAATTTAAAGGTAACTGATTATAGTTACCTGCTGACTGGTTAGCACGCAACAAAAGCTTTTCACTGTACCTCCCGTGACAATAAACTCAACTAAAACTGCAACACTTAGATTGTGGTGCCAGTAGATATGTTAAATATTTTCCTCCTATTGACAGAAGCCGTCCAAGTGCATGAACGGATGGGACGCACATAAACACAGATGCCAGGTGTATGAAAAAAACAAGTACAACACACTTATGGCTAATGAAGTAAATGTAAGTGTTCCCTGAAAGTGGTGTTGTGGGTAGACAGGGTGGTGACGAAGGCTTTTTGCACGCTGGCCTTCATTGAGTACAGGCAAGCAAATCGCTATCAAAACATGCGGGGGGGGGGGAAGAGGGGGAGGGGGGGAGAGGAAGAGAGAGACGACACAATTTCTTGGCGACCGCGTGAATACACACACACGCGAGGCTTCGGCCTTGGCCCCTGTGGACGGTAACATCGGGAGCTGACCTGGTTGGTGACCGACTCCGAACTCCAGCAACAGCAGCTTCATCCGCCCCGAATCGTGGGGCTTGAACCGGCCCGATCGCGGGGCCTTTAATTTTGATTTTAAGCCACGCCGGGTGATGAAAGACCTCGCAAACGGGCCAATTCAGCCCTCAGTAAGCGTCTGATAAAGTCCGGATTACAAAACATGGGGGGGGGGGGATTGTCCCCCACCTCTCAAAGCAGGGGGTGGGGGGAACGTGTCCCCCATGTCCCCCCAGGATTTCCACTCCCGATTGAGTATAGAATGTGTGGGAAAGAACTGCAGAAGTTGGTTTATGGTTTCATTGTTTTTATTGGAAGCATTTGTACAGAAAACTTGACAATTTCACAGCTTAGTGAACAGCTTCAATTTTAATACTCTAGATAGGGCTCTTAAAAATAATGGAGACGGTATATGGGAGAAGGCAGGAACGGGCTACTGATTGTGGATGATCCCCATATCCCCTGACTCCACTATCTTTAAGAGCCCTATCTAACTCTCTCTTGAAAGCATCCAGAGAACCTGCCTCCACCAGAATCCTGAGGCAGAGAATTCCGCAGACTTCCACAGAATTTCCTAGTCTCCATTCTAAATGGCTTGCTCCTTATTCTTAAACTGTGGCCCCTGGTTCTGGACTCCCCCAACATTGGGAACATGTTTCCTGCCTCTAGTGTGTCCAAGCCCTTAACAATCCTATATGTTTCAATGAGATCCCCTCTCATCCTTCTAAACTCCAGAGTGTACAAGCCCAGCCGCTCCATTCTCTCAGCATATGACAGTTCCGCCATCCCAGGAATTAACCTTGTAAACCTACGCTGCACTCCCTCAATAGCAAGAATGTCCTTCATGCAAGAAGCTGTAAAACTTATTTTTCATTGGATGTTTTCAAGAGAGTTAGATTTAGCTCTTGGGGCTAACGTAATCAAGGGATATTTGCTCATATTGCACATATTTGCTATGTTTCCGGATCGGACCCGGGTCTCTGGCGCTGTGAGGCAGCAACTGTACCACTACTGCACTTTGTCATAAAGGTTTTGTTTCTTTACAAACTAATCATAACTGCTAATCTAAACAGGATCCAGAGAGGGAATGTTTTTTGAAGGAGAGTGATGTCGGGGTTTTGCCCAAGTCCAATGGTTTAATGATCAGCCACGTTGTCAACGTCAGCAGTAACAGAGGCAACAAGCCGGTCGCCATCAGCTTCCTCAGAGCCTTGAGAATCCCCGTAAGTATCTCCCTATCCGGACCGTGAATTCGCGGATCTTATGGAAACATATAAAATGCTTAAGGGATTGAACAGGCTGGATGCAGGAAACGTGTTCCCCATGTTGGGGGTGTCCAGAACCAGGGGTCACAGTTTAAGAATAAGGGGTCAGCCATTTAGGACTGAGATGAGGAAAAACCTTTTCACCCAGAGAGTTGTGAATCTGTGGAAGTCTCTGCCACAGAAGACGGTGGAGGCCGATTCACTGGATGATTTCAAGAGAGAGTTAGATTTAATTCTTAGCACTAATGAATCAAGGGATATGGGGAGAAAGCAGGAACAGGGAACTGATTCTGGATGATCAGCCATGATCATATTGAATGACGGTGCTGGCTTGATGGGCCGAATGGCCTAATCCTGCACCCATTTATCCATGTTCTACGTTTCTATTCAGGGAGAGTTTCTTCCCAGCTGTTTTTGAGCAACTGGATCATCCTTCCGCAATTAGAGAGTGGTCCTGACCTCCCATCTACCTCATTGGAGACCCTCGGACTATCTTTAATCAGACTTTACTGGACTTTATCTTGCACTAAACGTTATCCCCTTTATCCTATATCTGTACACTGTGGACGGTTCGATTGTTAACATGTATCGTCTCTCCGCTGACTGGATAGCACGCAACACAAAAGCTTTTTACTGTACCTCGGTACACTAGAGACAACAATGAACTAAACTCAAGTAATACTCCCCCACCCCCACCCAGATGCACGCACTCCCATAAACAAACCCCCAGCTCCGTCATCCTATTCCTCCACACAGTCATCTGCCATCCCCGAGTCCCCCATTCCCCTTTTATCTCCCCCCTACCCGTGTCCCCATCCACCCACCTCGCTCCCTCTAGTTTTACATTCCACTCCTCTTTATCTGCCACCCTCTCATCTCCTCGTCATCTCCAGCCTTTGCCACAGCCACCCATCTGCCTCTCATCTCTATCCACCTATCATCACCCCCCCTCATCTGTACCCACCTTTCATTTGCCAGGCTTTGTTTCTCCTCCACCCCCCCATTTACCCCATGGGGGTGGGAGAGGGGAGAAGAGGGAGTTGCCGGGGTGAGACTAAGATGGGGCCTCTGTCCCCAGGAACGTGCTGTGATGCCGGTGCGGTGGCTTGTCTTTTGCAGGGCGTGATGGAGTTCTCCTTGTGCCTGCTCTTCGCCAAACTCGTCAGCTACACCTTCCTCTTCTGGCTGCCGATGTACCTGGCCAACAAAGGTGAGTGCAGTGTCGCTCGTGATAGCCCACGTGGCCACCAGTTGCCAATGTACCTGGCCAACAAAGGTGAGAGGCAGCGCCGTTCACGGTAGCTCGTGTGGCTACCAGCTGGAGATCGGTGGGACTTGTAGAGTCACTGATAGTCACAGATCAGAACCAGACTCCACTGCCCAACTCATTCTGGCAATTTTTAACAATTAAATATTAAATACGTTTGGAACTAAAATCTGGTATCTAAATGTCAAATTACTTGTAATTTTTATTTTAATTCTTGAATTAAAAAGGTACACTAATCCTGCCATTTTTTTTAATCGATTACAGATTTAGGTATTAAACAATTGTTTTATTTTATTTCCAGAACATTTTGATGCCAAAAAAGCTGGAGATCTGTCGACACTGTTTGACGTGGGAGGAATTATAGGTATGCTTTAGTTTAGTTTAGAGACAGAGCGTGGAAACAGGCCCTTCGCCCACCGAGTCCGTGCCGACCAGCGAGCACCTGCATATTATCACTACCCCACCACACTGGGGACAGTTTTACACGTACACCAAGCCAATTATCGGCTTGTACAATATCGGCTTGTACTCGCTGGAATTTAGAAGATTGAGGGGTGATCTCATAGAGACTTACAAAATTCTTAAGGGGTTGGACAGGCTAGATGCAGGAAGATTGTTCCCGATGTTGGGGAAGTCCAGGTCAAGGGGTCACAGTTTAAGGATAAGGGGGAAGTCTTTTAGGACCGAGATGAGAAAATCGTTTTTCACACAGGGAGTGGTGAATCTGTGGAATTCTCTGCCACAGAAGGTAGTGGAGGCCAGTTTGTTGGCCATATTTAAGAGGGAGTTGGATGTGGCCCTTGTGGCTGAAGGGATCAGGGGGTATGGAGAGAAGGCAGGTACAGGATACTGAGTTGGATGATCAGCCATGATCATATTGAATGGCGGTGCCGGCTCGAAGGGCCAAATGGCCTGCTCCTGCACCTAATTTCTATGTTTCTATTAACCTACAAACCTGTACGGAGTGTTGGAGGAAACCGAAGATCTCGGAGAAAACCCACGCAGTCACGGGGAGAACGGATAAACTCCGCAAAGACAGCACCCGTAGTCGGGATCCAACCCGGGTCTCTGGCGCTGCAAGCGCTGTAAGGCAGCAACTCTACTGCTGTGCCACTGTGCCACCTAAGTTCCAACAAATTACTTGTAATAAGGAGATTATATCTTTTATTTCTTGATTTTACTTTGGAGTCACGTGAGTGACTACGTGAAGACCCCACCAGCACGCATGCGCTACATATTGTCGAACGCATTGCGAAGCGACAGGCAAGGAGGAGGGTCGCTCCTCCACCGGTAAGTTTAAACGGACCTACAGGTGAGTATTTACTAACCTGAGGTCATTTTGCGGGCACTCTGTTATGCTTTTTGTTACAGAGTACCCCACCATGGACAAGTCACGAACCAAGTCCAAACGGGCCGCTTCAAGACTGACTGCGGAGGACTGCAGGAACGCGGGCAGTCAGCGGCCGCCGGCTTCTCCAGAGTGTTCGTTGAAGAAGGGGATTTGGCAGAAGAAACCAATGTGCTAGGGGTTGAAGAAGAGGAGCTACTCGGGATGGTGTCCAAGTTTGCGATGCCCTCACAGAAGGGACTGCCGTTGCAGCCACAGCTGGCAGCCAGTATAAATTACCTGACAACTCATCAGCTACAAGAACAGGCTATGAACGACACAACAGCCAAATATCTAGCTCCAGAAAACTGCATCTCCCTCAGCGTGCCTGCGGTAAATAACCCCATCTGGGGAAACATCAGTCCTGACATTAGGAGCCAGGAAGTTAAAATGCAGAAAATCCTGAAACTACTGGCCTCTGGTATTACAGCCTTTGCCAGGTCAGTTGACGGGAAAGATAGGGGGTACACAAAATGCTGGTGAAACTCAGCGGGTGCAGCAGCATCTATGGAGCGAAGGAGATGGGCAACGTTTCGGGCCAAAACCCTCCTTCAGACTTCAGACGGGAAAGATATGTCGGAGGAGCAACAGGATTCCCTGGCACTCTTCTGTAATGTACAGTTTGAGATCAACTGTTTCAGGAAGAGTGCCATCCTATCCACACTAAACCCAAAGTTCGCGGGGTTGTGCAGAACCAGCAGTGCACAGCCGCCTACTCTGTTGTTTGGGGACAACCTGCCCAAACAGGTAAAAGACCTCGACGAAGAGGCAAAAGCCGTCGGCATGATTAAGGTACCGGCCGCTACCAGGTCCTCATATATTCAGCGGCAGCACCCCTATGCATCCACCAGGAAGCCGCGTTATCACAGCAAAAGAACAGCTGGTGAAAGCTCGAAGGCCGTACAACCTACACAAAGGTCCTTTTTAGGCCATGTCCCAGAACGGCCTTCCTGGAAGATGCGCCAACCCCACACCACAGCGCCTCCACCTCCCAGGAACCAAGAATGGAGAAAACCAACACAGCACCACCGGTAACCATGGAGGTAGGTGGGTCTGGTTGCCCTCGGAACATAGCATGTGTAACATCTTCACAGGTTGGGGGAAGGTTACACTTGTTTAGTGATGCATGGAGTTCTATAACTTCTGATCCTTTCATACTGCACAGTATTCAGGGATACAAAATTGAATTTGTTGACAAACTCCTCCTTCCGGTTCAGCATGCACCTAGCCGAAAGTTTGTGCTTTCACAAAAAGGTCATGCGGAACTGTTAAGACTACATACGAAAGGAGTAATTGAGAAAACCAAACATGAATCTCTTGAGTTTGTATCAAACATCTTCACCAAAACCAAAAAAAATGGCGGATGTCGCAGCATCATTGATTTGAGACAACTGAATACTTTTGTGCAGTACACCCACTTCAAAATGGAAGCTTTTGTTACTGCCAAACAACTAGTTTCCAAGGGGTACTTCGTGGCTTGCATCGACCTAAAAGATGCATACTATTCAGTACCAATAGAAAAAGATCACCGAAGATATTTGAAATTTATCTGGATGGGGCAGCTCTGGAAGTATAAAGCGCTGCCTAATGGATTAACATCAGCCCCAGACTGTTTACTAAAATATTGAAACCAGCATTGACGTTTCTTCGGAAACAAAAACATATTGCCATGGCATATCTCGATGACATCTTAATTGTGGGGAAAACCTTGGAATTGACCAAATTGGCTGTCTCAACCACCAAGCTCCTATTTCAAAAATTGGGATTTATCATCCATCCAGACAAATCCATGTTAATGCCTTCTGTGACTATGGATTATTTAGGGTTCACGATTGACTCTGTTCATATGTCTGTCACTTTGCCAAAGGACAAAGCAACAGACTTGATAGAGGCATGTAACTGCCTTGTTTGGGTCAGTAAACCATCTATTCGGCAAGTAGCCAGGGTAAATGGGAAGCTCGTGGCTGCCTTTCCAGCCACACACTTTGGACCTTTACATTACCAAAATCTACAGAGGGCCAAAATTGCAGCACTCAAACACCATGCTGGCCATTTTGACAGGCCAATGCCGTTACCAGCCAAAGCTAAATAGGAATTGCAATGGTGGATTAGCAATGTTCGACATTGCTCTAATCCCATCACAGTCACAAACCCTTCGGTTGTGTTACAAAATGACGCCAGCGCTCATGGCTGGGGAGCAACCGATACCACCTCCAGTTGTGGTGGTAGATGGAATACACACGAGTTAACCTTACTTCAGACACTGGGTATCAATCATCTAGAGATGTTGGGAGCGTTTCACGGACTTCGGGCTTACTGTTCAGACATGCATCATCTGCATGTTCGCCGACAAATTGATAATACCACCGTGGTGGCATACATTAATCATATGGGTGGAATTATGTCGATATCTGTTGAAATCTGTTGATATTATGTTGAAGGGGGCGCCATCCAGTTGGTATGGCTGCCCAGCCTGCAGCTGTCTGTTTTTTAACTTCTTTATTTTATTTTTAGTGAGTTTTAGTGTTTTGTTTTGGAGTTCTAGTCTTTTTTATGTGGGGGTGGGGGTGGGGGGGGGGGTAAGGGGGGGAAACTACTTTTCAGGGTCTCTACCTGGTCGGAGAGGCAGCTTTTCTCCGGGCTGCAACTTCGATCCGTCCTCGCGGCCTACCAGCAGGCCCGGAGCGGCGTTTCCTGAGGGGACCGCCCAGAACGTCGGCTTCGCCATCGTGGGGTACCATCGCGGAGCGGAGCGGGCGATACCTTGCCTGGGTCGCTGCGCTGGAGCTCCAGAATGCTGAGATTGCAGGTGAACATCGCGGAGCTGCGGGACTGTAGAGCGGCCAGCTGCGAGCGGCACTGCTGAACTTTAACATCGGGAGCCTGGGATCTCTCGGCGAGATCACCAGTTGTGGAGCTCCATCCAGAGCGGCCTTGTCGGCTTCGGAAGCCACGGACTCCGGTAAGGAAGCGGCCGTTCCAGGTATCCCAAGCCGCTGTGAGGACTCTCCTGACGCCGGAGCACCATCACCCGGCGAGAAGGTCTAAAACATCGGGCCGCTGCAGTGCCGACTGCGGAGGCCTCAATAGGCCCGACTATGGGTGGACATGGGGATGGTACTGGACTTTGTGCCTTCCCCCACAGTGGGGACCATTGTGGGGGGATGTTTTTATGTTTATTAATTCTTTAATGTTGTGTCTTATCTTTATCTGTGTGTTGCATGGCAAGTCAAATTTCACTACACCAAGTGGTGTATGTGACAATAATTGTCCTTTGTCCTTTGTCCTTTGTTATCTTTGATGAATTGGCCAATTCAATCTGGCACTGGTGCATAGAAAGAAACATTTGCTTATCAGCTACTTCCGGGTAAGCTCAATACAGTGGCGGACACCAGGTCACACATATTCAATGGCAACACCGAATGGATGTTTGACCACCAGGTATTTACTGACATTGTAGCTCGGTATGGAACGCCAGATATTGACCTTTTTGCATTCAGACAATCACCTGATACCAACATATGTAGCATGGGAACCAGACCCTGGGGCAGTAGCGATGGACGCTTTCTCGCTACACTGAGGAGATTTGTTTTTCTATGCATTTCCCCCCTTCTGCCTCATCAGTTGGGTCTTGCGAAAAATTCAACAAGACTCCGCATCAGGTATTTTGGGTGTACCCGATTGGCCTACTCAGCCATGGTTCCCTGTGGTCCTCGACATGGTCTCAGAACCATGTATTCCGATGTCCAAACGCCCGAGTTTGCTGGTACATCCTGTGACAGGGGAGTCATCCGTGCCATGACCGAATGAACCTATTGGTTTCCAGGATTTGAAAAGACCTCTCCTGCAATTTGGACTGTTTGAACCATGAATATCATCGTGGCATCATGCAGAGTGCTCCAGGAAACAATACCTCACCAATATCAAAAAATGGGAGGTATTTTATACCAGGACAAACACTACTTACAACACAGCCACCATCACGGATGTGCTGGAGTTCCTGGCAAGTCTACATTTCGATGAAGGCTTGAGTTATAGTGCCATCAACTGTGCAAGAAGTGCCCTATCCTCATACCTGAGACTGGGGTTAGAACACATGGAGTAGGATCTCACCCTCTGGTGTCAAAACTTATGAGGAGTATTTTTAACTCCAATCCCCCCAGGCCTCAATATTCCCAGACCTGGGATATTGGCATTGTCCTGACCCTGCTCAGACTTTGGGCACCAGCCATGTCCCTTTCACTAACCAAACACACGTATAAAATGGTGATGCTAATGGCATTTGTAACGGTGCAGCGGGTCTAGTCTCTGCACAAACTAATACTGGACGCCATGGCAACATCCCAAAATAAGTTACTTAAACAGAACAGGCCTGGGTCATCTGACCTCAAATTGAAGTTCCTGGCTTATCCCGTAGATAGACGCCTATGCATAGTGACCCACCTTCTACATTGCTTGGAGGTCACCAAAAGTCTAAGGGGAACGGAAATGGCTCTATTGATAAGCTTTAAATATCCTCATCATAGAGTAACTGTGCAGACCATCTCAAGATGGCTTAGGGTGGTATTAGGTGCAGCAGGGGTGGACACTGATGTTTTTAAATCTCATTCTACCAGGGCTGCAGCTACATCGGCAGCAAGGATGATGGAAGTTCCTATGGACCGCATCCTTGCAATGGCGGGTTGGTCTAATGAAACAACTTTCCAGCGGTTTTATAACAAACCTGTGGCCATGCCTGAGATATTTGCAGACACTATTTTAAGTTCTGTATTATAATTTTCCCCGAAGTTAGAGGTTATTATTATTTGTTAAATAAATACATTATTGTTTTTCAGCACTGTTTCAAGTATGAAATACGTTAACATACTTCCTCCATTGGTCATTTTGGCAGTGTGTGAGCATGGACTCGTTTCCAGGGCATGAAATCACAGAGCTTTGACGTCTTCACGTAGTCACTCACGTGACTCCGAAGTAAAATAGTAAGATTAAACGAGAACTTACCAGTTTGAAGTTTGATCCTTATTTTATGAGCACTTACGATGAGGGATTTCGTGCCCTCCGCTCCCAACCCTCTATTATAAGGTCAACTGGTATGTTAGTGCCCTTATCTTACTATCTGCAGTCAACTCT
Organism: Okamejei kenojei; assembly: GCA_035221665.1. Taxonomy (NCBI): domain Eukaryota; kingdom Metazoa; phylum Chordata; class Chondrichthyes; order Rajiformes; family Rajidae; genus Okamejei; species Okamejei kenojei. The sequence goes on along the minus strand of CM069142.1, from coordinate 71,934,674 downwards.
ACTATCTGTGATTTCACACCGCTGCTTTGAAGAATGTCGCGCATGCGTGCTGGCGGGGTCTTCACGTAATCCCTCATCGTAACTCCTCATAAAATAAGGATCAAACTTCAAACTAGTAAGTTCTCATTTAATCTTACTATTAAAGGGTATACTGAATGTTTCAGAGTGCCGTACGAAGCAGTGGCCATTAGCAGGGACCGAACCTTATTTGAGTTGTGTGATTTGTTTAGTTTAGAGACACAGCGCGGAAACAGGCCCTTCAGCCCACCAAGTCTGCGCCGACCAGCGATCCCCCTTCATTAACATTATCTAGCAGATAAACGTAATAAAACGTAACTGCGGATGATGGTCTATACCAAAGATAGACCAAAATGCTGGAGTAACAGCACCTTTGGAGAACATGGATTGGTGACATTTTGAGTCGGAACCCTTCTTCTGACTGACTGCTGGGAAGAGTGAAGGGAGATAAATGGAAGATAATTGGGATAGCATATGTCCCTCTTGGGCTCACGCCTGTCTCTATCCAACAATCAACCTATCGGGGAACCTCCTTGCCCGAGTTCATCTGTTGCCAGCACTGATTGGTCCTGTTTGATTTGTTCCCTTCCAATCTCGCCCCTCTCCCCTCTACCCCCCCCCCCCCCCCCCCCCCTTCATCTCAGGATGGAACCCGGTGCCTGGCGCTGTGCCACCCCTTATGCCTTTTTATTTCTTGTGCTTCAGGTGGGATCCTTGCAGGGGTGATATCGGATTGGACAAGGAAGCGGGCGACCACCTGTGGAGCCATGTTGCTGCTGGCAGCCCCCATGGTGAGTCCCGCTGCTAACGTTACCTCCAAACGCAAGTGGCAGCTCTCCGTCTCACTGTGGAAACTCAACCATCCATCACCCGTTCACACTCGTTCTACGTTATCCCACTTCCTCATCTACTCCCCATAAACCAGGCGTGTTGGAAGGACCTGCAGATGCTGGTTTATAACGTCGATATCCTCCTCCCTCTCCACCACTGCACTGGCCCCCTCTAACGCACCCTGGCTGTTTAAAGTGGAGATTGCCAGTAGGCGGTGGAGGCCAAGTCAGTGGATATATTTAAGGCAGAGATAGATAGATTCTTGATTAGTACGGGTGTCACGGTTTATGGGGAAAGGCAGGAAAATGTGGTTAAGAGGGAGAGATAGATCAGCCATGATCGAATGGCAGAATAGACTTGATGGGCCGAATGGCCTAATGCCACTCATATTCCTTATGACCGTAAGAGATTCTTCTGTAGGAAGGAACTGCAAATGCAGGTTTACATTGACGATAGACACCAAATGCTGGAGTAACTCAGTGGGTGAGTAGGAGATGTTTCAGGTCAGAAGTCTTCTCTAGGCTGGCCAGGACTGGATAGTCTGAAGAAGAGTTCCGACCCCAAAACATAATCTTTTCTTTTTCTGCAGAGGTAAACCCGTAGAGAAACTGCAGAGTTACTCCAGCATTTTGTATCGATCTTCCCTCCAAACCAGGGACACTTTCGGCCAATTAACCTACAAACCTGCACGTCTTTGGGATGAGCGAGGAAACCGACTCGGTCCACTATCAGTACTCCGTTCCTGCTTTCTCCCCATATCCCTTGATTCCGTTACTCCTAAGAGCTAAATCTAACTCCCTCTTGAAAACATCTAGTCAATTGGCCTCCACTGTCTTCTGTGACACCGAATACTGGAGTAACTCAGCAGGACCCGAGCATCTCTGGAGACAAGGAATGGGTGCTCGAGACCCTTCGTCAGACTTAGATGAGGGGGGACCTCATTGAAACTTACCGACTAGTGAAAGGCCTGGATGGAGTGGATGTGGAGAGGATGTTTCCACTGGTCATCTTCTTATTGAGTCCACAGACAAGATTAGAAGTTGTTCAGCCGGAGCTGAACACACTTCTCGGCATCTGCATATAATGGCGCCTGTCTTGTCGCTTCTTGTGGTGGTGGAAAGATTGGTGGAAACAGGGTCGTGACGTGATCGCTCTTTCCTTGACCCCTTTCCACTAGTAGGAGAGTCTAGGATCAGAGGTCAGTTTCAGAATAAAAGGACGTACCTTTAAAATGGGGAAGAGGAGGAATTTCTTTAGAAGAGGGTGGTGAATCTGTGGAATTCTTTGCCATAGAAGGCTGTGGAGGCCATCAATGGATATTTTTAAGACGGAGATAGACAGATTCTTGATTAGTGCGGGTGTCTGAGGTTATGGGGAGAAGGCAGGAGAATGGGGTTAGGAGGGAGAGAGAGATCAGCCATGATTGAATGCTGGAGTAGACATGATGGGCCGAATTGCCTAATTCTGCTCCTTTAACTTGTGAATATGAATAACTCATCAACTAATTATAAAACACTTTTATTTTGGTATTTTTCTGTTGCAAGTTTTTCTCTGCCATTTCTCACATTTCTCCCTGTTGTGAAGTATTGATCTTCACTGCCATTCCTGGCTTGTTGGCATTTGTTCATCAATTTCATCCTGTGTGTGTCTGACATTCAGTCTTCCTCTAACTCGGTGTACTATATGATACAATGAAACTGTCATAAAACATAACAAGATACATGAAACATGAAATTAAAATGACGAGTGGAAAGTCCAGGATTGGGGGGGGGGGGGGGGGAAGTCAGTCGCAGTCTACCTCACGACAGAAGGGGGAGGAGTTGTACGGTTTGATAGCCACAGGGAAGAAGGGTCTCCTGTGGCATTCTGTGCTGCATCTTGGTGGAGCCAGTCTGTTGCTGAAGGTGCTCCTCAGGTTGACCAGTGTGTGTCACGGAGGGGGTGAGCTGTATTGTCCAAGATGCTCTGCAGTTTGAGGAACATCCTCCCCTCCAAGACCATCTCCCATGAGTCCAAAGTGAAATTAAATCATGTACCTCCCTATCCCTCCTCCTGTCATCTGATCAACCATTGCACCAGCCCTGTATCTGTCCTTGCCTTAAGATGGGTTGCCTTTACCCTCGCCAGATGCTGAGTGGGATGTGTAGGAAGGAACTGCAGATGCTGGTTTAAACCAAAGATGGACACAAAGCTGGAGTAACTCAGCGGGACAGGCAGCATCTCTGGAAAGAAGGAATGGGTGATGTTTCGGGTTGAGAACCTTCTTCAGACTGGTTAGGGATAAGGGAAACGAGAAATATAGACAGTCATGCGGAGATAAAGAACAATTAACTAAAGATATGCAAAAAAGTAACGATGATAAAGTAAACAGGCCATTGTTAGCTGTTTGTAGGGTGAAATCGAGAAGCTGGTGCGACTTGGGTGGGGGAGGGATAGAGAGAGGGAATGCCGGGGCTACCTGAAGTGAGAGAAATCAATATTCATACCACTGGGCTGTGAGCTGCCCAAGCGAAATATGAGATGGATGCCCTCTTTCACCTCCACGGTCTCCCCTGTTCATACAGCATCTTCTGTGGATGACTCTTCGAGTAATCAAGCAGCAGGTATGTGTTGTACATCAACACTGCTTATCATTCCCCAGATCAAAAGTTTAAGATGGAACTGCAGATGTTGGTAAATTGAATGTAGACAAAAATGCTGGTGAAACTCGGCGACGTTTCGGGTCGAGACCATAGGGTCTCGACCAGAAAAGTCACCTATTTCCTTCGCTTCATAGATGCTGCCTCGCCCGCTGAGTTTCTCCAGCATTTTTGTCTACATTCCCCAGATCGAGGTTGTTCACCTTGCACAGTGTGGATACTACATTGTATTCCATAAGCGCAGCTGGTAGAGTCACTGCCTCTCTGCGTCATAGACCCGGATTGGATCCTGACCTCTGCTGCAGTCTGTGTAGAGTATGCACGTTCTCCCTGTGCCGCGTGGGTTTCCTCCGGGTGCTCCGGTTTCCTCCCACATGGGAAAGATGCGCAGGTTTTGTAGGTCCACCAGCCTCTGTAAATTGCCCTGTGAAACCTCTCCCCTCTCACTTTAAGCCCATGCCATCTAGTTTACAATAGACTACCTTTAGGGGGAAAAGGAACTGAGCTTTCACTTTATCCATGCCCCTCACGATCTTGTACAACTCACCACTCAGTAGTCGTCACTCAGCCTCCTCAGTGGGAGAATAACAGGCAGCACTATTAATGTGTCTAGATTTCTGCCTCTCTTGAACACACATTTTGATTGAGTTACTTTGTACGGACTCCAATTCAATTCAACTTTAATGTCATTTACAACTTTAATGTCAGATACAAGTACGGGTACAACGAAATGCAGTTTAGCGTCAGTTCGTAGTAATAGCAATAGCAATATATAAATAGATATAGAATGCAGGCAATGTGGACGGAGAGACTGGAGAAATCTATCGGCGGGAATCCGAGTTCAGCAGTGTGATGGTGTTGTTATAGAAGCTGTTCCTCATCCTACTAGTGTGGGACCTGAGCCTCCCTGATGGTAGGAGGGCAAACAGTCCATGGTTAGGGTGGGAGGGATCTTTGATGATCTTCCCAGCCCGTCTCAGACACCGTTTTCGGTGGAGGGCATCCATGGCAGGGAGCGGGGCACCGATGATGTGCTGGGCGGTTTTCACCACCCGTTGTAGTGCCTTCCTGTCTGCTACGGTGCAACTGCTGTACCAGACCGTAAAGCAGGTGGTCAGGATGCTTTCCATGGTACAGCGGTAAAAGTTGGTCAGGATCTGGGGGGACAGGTGGGCTTTTTTGAGTCTCCTCAGGAAGTAAAGGCGCTGCTGCGCCTTTTTGATCAGCTTGGAGGTGTTGAGGGACCAGGACAGATCCTCAGAGATGTGTACCCTGAGGAATTTGTAGCTGGAGACCCGCTCCACCTCAGTCCCGTTTATATGGATGGGGGTGTGTCTGCCCCCTCTGTTCTTTCTGAAGTCGACAATGATTTCCTTCGTCTTCTGGGAGTTGAGGACGAGGTTATTGTTGGCACACCAGGTTGTCAGGTGCTGGACCTCCTCCCTGTAGGCTGACTCGTCGTTGTCACTGATCAGTCCTACCACCGTGGTGTCGTCGGCAAATTTTATGATGGCGTTGGAGCCATACTTAGGGATGCAGTCATGGGTGAAGAGGGAGTAGAGGAGAGGGCTGAGCACACAGCCCTGTGGCACGCCAGTGTTCAGTGTTATAGTGGAGGAGGTGAGGTTGTTGACCCTAACAGACTGAGGTCTGTTAGTGAGGAAATCCAGTGTCCAATTGCAGAGGGAAGTGGAGATGCCAAGACCGCTGAGTTTGGTGATCAAGCTAGCGGGTATGACAGTGTTAAAGGCGGAGCTGAAGTCAATGAACAGCAAGCAACCTGATGTAGGTGTTATTGCTGTCCAGGTGGGTCAGGGCAGAGTGTAGGGCCGCCGATATGGTGTCCTCTGTAGACCTATTGGTCCGGTAGGCAAACTGATGGGGGTCCAGTGTGGGGGGGAGGCTGGCTTTGAGATGAGCCAAGATCAGCCGCTCAAAGCACTTGGCGATGACAGGGGTGAGTGCCACTGGCCGGAAATCGTTGAGACTCCCTGTCGCTGATTGTTTGGGTACTGGCACAATGGTAGATGTCTTGAGGCAAGTGGGGACGACACCCTGGGCCAGTGACAGATTGAAAATGTCAGTGAGGACCAGGGATAGTTGTCCAGCGCATGCCTTGAGCGCCCGCCCGGGGATGCCATCGGGGCCGGCAGCTTTGTGCTCATTCACCTTGCTCAGTGCATCTTGTACAGCAGAGGTGGAGAGACTGAGGGGTTGTTCATTCGGGGGTGGAGCAACTTTGATGGCTGGAGTTTTGTTGTCCCGGTCAAAGCTCGTCAGGAAGGGAGGCATTGTCTTGGGGGGGTGGGGGGGGGGGGGGGGTGTTGACTTTATGGTAATCAGCAATGGATTTGATTCCTTGCCACATGCGCCTGGGGTCAGAGTTGTTTCGGAAATGCTGCTCGATCCGCCGTTTGTGATTGAGTTTAGCATTCCTAATTCCCTTTTTCAGATTGGCCCTGGATGAGCTGTATCCCTCAGCGTCGCCAGATTTAAAAGCGGCGTCGCGAGCCTTCAGCAGGAGTCTGACCTCCCTGCTCATCCACGGCTTCTGGTTAGGGAAGGTCTTTATATCTTTGTGGGTAGTGACGTTATCCGTGCAGAATTTTATATAGTTGACCTGAACTACTTTTCTGTAGATAGTTCTTTATATTTTGCTCTTGAAGGGGATATGGGGAGAAGGCAGGAACAGGGTACTACTACTCCTACAGTCTATTGTCTCTAAGCTCTGCCCTTCAACTCAATTTTCCCATGATAATGTTATTACTGCCTGGCCAGCTAACAGACAGCATATTTCTCTGTTTATTATTTATTCCCCGTAGATTTTAGTGATTTTTGACAACTACCTGCTTGTTCATTGCTGCCGACAGCAATGTTCTATTGGCAGAGGTGTCAGTTTGTCTGGTTTTACACCTTGTACTCCACAGGGGATCCTGTTACCAGGGTGGCTTTCATTGCTTGGATCCTGTTGTTCATGTGTGACGCTAGCTAACATGTATCTGTTACTGAGAATAAAGTCTGAATGCTGTGTTTGTCTACCTGCAGCTTTATATATTCTCTGCGGTTGGCGACATGGGTCTGAAAACCATCATTGGTGAGTTGAAACATGGGTGTGAGATGCGTTGCATTTCATGTAGATTTCAAGGTTACTCTTGATGCAAAACCCTTGGGATATTTGCTGAAAATATACGGCGCACACACGGTCCAGTAGGAGGGATGTGGACAGTTTAGTTTTTAATTTGGTTTCGAGATACAGCGTGGAAACAGGCCCTTTGACCCTCCGAGTCTGCGCCGACCAGCGATCCCCGCACACTAACACCATCCCACACACACTAGGGACAATTTACAATTATACCAAGCCAATTAACCTGCAAACCTGTATGTCTTTGGAGTGTGGAGGAAACCAGAGCACCCGTAGAAAACCCACACCAGTCAATTGTCCCTAGTTTATGTAGGATGGTGTTAGTGTGTGGGGATCGCTGGTCGGCGAGGAAGCGGTATATTTCTAAACTAAACTCAGCGGGTCGGGCAGCAACCGGGGAGAGAATGGACAGGTGACATTTCTGGTCATGACCCTTCTTCAGACCTCGTTGCCGTCCGAGAAGTCTGCAGCCAAATCAGCTCCAACACAAGGAATGTGTAGTCTCCAGTTTGAAAATATATTTGTAATCACCCCTTGCAAAATGGAGAGAAAATGACAATAGCTTGGATGGAGTTAATGTGGAGAGGATGTTTCCACTAGTGGGAGAGTGTAGGACCAGAGGTCACAGCTTCAGAATTAAAGGGCACTCTTTAAGTAAGGAGATGAGAAGGAACTTATTTAGTCAGAGGGTGGTGAATCTGCGGAATTCTTTGCCACAGACGGCTGTGAAAGTCACAAGTCAGTGGATACCTTTAATGCAGAGATAGCTAATTTCTTAATTAGCACGGGTGTCAAGTTTTATGGGGAGAAGGCAGGAGAATGGGGTTAGGAGGAAGAGATAGATCAGCCATGATTGAATGGCAGCGTAGACTTAATGGGCTGAATGGCCTAATTCTGCTCCCATCACTCTGACCTTATGACAATATTCTGTGTTTAGTAGACCAAAAGGCTGGAGAAACTCAGCGGGTGCAGCAGCATCTATGGAGCGAAGGAAATAGATGCATCACCTATTTCCTTCGCTCCATAGATGCAGCTGCACCCGCTGAGTTTCTCCAGCATTTTTATCTACCTTCAATTTTCCAGCATCTGCAGTTCCTTCTTAAACATTCTGTTTGGTTGCTGATTTGGGTAGCACCTTCCACAGAATTATCAAATTTCCCACCCTCATTGGCAAGAGATTGTTTACTGTAATCTTCACACCACCTCATTCCCATTTGGCCTTTCTATCTCAAAATTATCCCTAGAAAGGTTTCCTGCCTCTGCCTCTTCTCTTCTGTTATCAGTCTTTTGAACAGTTTTTCCATAAGCTAGGGTACTGTCCGATTCACCTCTACCCCATTGCGGACATTGGACTTTGAGTCTGGAACTGATGAGTTACAATGCTGAGAACTATATTCTGCACTATGTATTTTTCCCTTTGCTCTACCTATTGGACTTGAGTTTGGCCTGATTATATTTATGTATAATATCTGATCTCCAGATACCTCCAATGTCCCCCTCCCTGACTCTCAAGGGCCTGTCCCACTTAGGCGATTTTTTGGCGACTGCCGACGACTGTCATAATCGTAGCAGGTCGCCGAAAAACCGGTGACTGGACCCCCCCCTATGACAATGTCTATGACAATCTACAGCCTACCACCTAGTCGACATTAAGCTGCGGCAAGTGGCTGACAACCCATTAGGACTCCGCCTACGACAACCAGCGACCACACAGCAACAGCCTACGGCAACCAAAGTCGACTTGCGTCCACCCGCAACAAGCTATGACCCTGTCGGCGACAACTGAAGACAATTCAGTCGCCGGTACCTGTTGCTGGTTGACGTAGGTAGTCGCCAATGGAATTCACCTATGTCACCTGGCAACAACCCACGACAGCACCTACGTCAGGAGAGGTCAAGCTACACTCTTTGGCGTCAAACCCACTGTCGCCAAAATGTTTTAAACATGTTGAAAATCCAGCGGTGACCAGAAAGACGCTACGACTCTTTGGGCGACTGAGGAGACGACTCATGACCATACAGGCGACCATGTGGCGACAGCCTATTTGCCTGTAGTCACCTAAAAAAATAACCTAAGTGGGACTGGCTCTTAAGTCGGATGAAAGGTCTTGACCCGAAATGTCACGCATTCCTTTTCTCCAGAGATGCTGCCTGACCAGCTGAGTTACTCCAGCTTTTCGTGTCTATCTTCAGGTGTAAACCAGCATCTGCATTTCCTTCTTACACATTATCTGGTCTAATTGGAGAGCATGCTAAATAAAGCTTTACTCTGTAACTCGATACACGTGACAATAATAAAGCTGCTCTTTCTGCTCCACAGTGATGCTGATTGTTTGCGGGGCATTGGTGAATGGACCATACTCACTAATCACGACTGCAGTGTCTGCTGATTTGGTGAGTGATTACATCTAGCGGCAACAGGGCGGCACGGTGGCGTACCGGTCGAGTTGCTGCCTCTTTCCCACCACACCACCTCCAGGTCCCTCAGATCGGCCGACTTGGGGTTACTGACCATCCCCTGGATTTGGCATAAGCTCAGGGGCGACCGCACTTTTGCAGTTGCAGCACCTAGACTGTGGAATAGCTTCCCTCTTCTCATCCGAACTGCCCCCTCCATCAATTCCTTTAAGTCTAGACTTAAAACTTATTTCTACTCTCAAGCCTTTCTTGACGTCCTCTGAGGGAGCGCTGTGTGTATTTATGTATGTATTGTTGATCTATGTACCACTGTTTGTAGCAAGTTAGTACCTGCACCAACGTAAAGCACTTTTGTCAACGAGAGTTGTTTTTAAATGTGCTATAGAAATAAAATTGACTTGACCGTGCCAGAGACCTGGGTTTGATCCTGACTATGGGTGCTGGTGTGCATGGGGTTTGCACGTTCTCCCCGTTACCCACGGGGTTTTCTCTGGGATCTCCAGTTTCCTCCCACACTCCAAAGATCGCCAGTCGGCGCGGACTCGGTGGGCCCAGGGGCCTGTTTGTGCACTGTATCTCTAAACGGCAACAGATTTAAGGGCTGTGGGCGGTGATTCTGTTAACTCCTGGATGGTTTCTGATTTCAGGGCACACACAAGAGCTTGACAGGAAATTCCAAAGCCTTGTCCACAGTGACTGCCATCATTGATGGGACCGGTTCCATAGGTGAGGCCGCATTGAGTGTATTGTGTCAGTTCTGGGCACCATGTTATAGGAAAGATGTTGTCAAGCTGGAAAGGGTACCGAGAAGATTTACGAGGATGTTGCTGTAAAATACGCACTTCCCAAGCTTACCCCCTAGTCTAGTTCAGTCAAAAAACACACTCAAGCACTGGAACAACGAATCTTTATTTTTAGATTGATTGAACAGCAAGTTCCCCTATTCGATACCCAAACCACTGCGGGTTCGATCCTTGTATCTGCCTGGCCAAGCCCTTCAGCCTCGTGTAAGCAGAAACACTCCAAAAGGTCACGCAGTCCCAAGTGTTCCTCCAGAAGATGGAGCCACCTTTTATAGGTGAACGAACCTTGAGGGGCCGAACTACATAGGGGTGATCTCTTTACAATCCAATCAAACATTTTAATTGCATCAGTACATGGTTGACAATTCCCAAAACCAATAACAGAGTCTCCCATGCAATGTTTCTAGGAGAAGCTTCTGGAAGGAAGCTAACAACTGAATAATGCAACATTTACCCTGAAATTCAAACAAACCTGCCAACACTTTTAACCAATCAACAAACAGCAGGATAACTGTCTCGCAACATTATTTACACTATTTACAATTAGTTTGTAGCAAACCAATCACATCAATGCATTTAAGTTTGTTTGCATTTTATCAATTAAGGGGAATTGAGAACACCTGGATCTCTTACCATCCTGCAGATTAATCTGGGCTTAGACTGGCCGACTCCATCCACAGCCTGTAAATTTCCACTGACAAAGGTTAAGCAATTCTGACAAATGCAGGGATCTTCCATTTTATGGTGTCTTTAATTTGGTCTATATTAACATTGGCAGGACCAGAGGGTCTGAGCTATGGGGAGAGGTTGAGTAGGCTGGGACTCTATTCCTTGGAGCGCAGAAAGATGAGGGGTGATCTTATAGAGGTGGATAAAATCATGAGGGTAATAGAACCCGTAGATGCACAGAGTCGCTAGCCCAGAGTTGGGGAATCGAGGACCAGAGGACACAGGTTTAAGGTGAAGGGGCAAAGATTTAATAGGAATCTGAGGGGTAACATTTCCACACAGAGGGTGGTGGGTGTATGGAACAAGCTGGCAGAGGAGGTAGTTGAGGCTGAGACTATCGCAACATTTAAGAAACAGTTAGACAGGTACATGAATAGGACAGGTTGGAGGTATATGGGACAAACGCAGGCAGGTGGGACTAGTGTGGCTGGGAAATGTTCGCCGGTGTGGGCAAGTTGTGCCGAAGGGTCTGTTTCCACGCTGTTTGACTCCATGACTGATAACACAAACATTTTAAAGAGGCTGATGAATGGCAGGCGATGTTAGATGACACAAGGTAACACCTTAGATTGAGAAACTGCAAACATGTTTCTGGTGTGAAATCCCCACTGGGAATTGACGGCACTCCCAGACTGACGGGCAAGCCTGAGAGAGTCACTAGTGTTTAATTGTCAATGGTTGTGACGAAGCAGTGGCGCAGCGGGTAGAGCTGCTACATCCCAGCGGCAGAGACCTGGCTTCCACGCTGATCTTGGGTGCTGTCTGTACGCAGTTTGTACATTCTCCCCATGACCTGCGCGGGTTTTCTCCGGATGTTCCGGTGTAGTCTCGCATTCCAAGACGTGCATGTGTGTAGGTTAATTTGCTTCTGTAAATTGTCCCTCGTGTTATGGATAGAACTAGCGTACTGGTGATCGATGGTCGGTGCGGACTCCGTGGGCCGAAGGTCCTGTTTCCACGTTGTATTCCTAAACTAAACTAAAGATGTACCAATACATGCAGTACACACTGAATATATAATAATCAATAATACAATAAAATATTAACTAATAATAGTTAGCCATAACAGTACAAAGAACAAATTCCGTAGTGCAACCGAACACACTGTTTGTACAGTGGCATGCAAAAGTTTTCATACCCCTTGAACGTTTCCACATTTTGTCACGTTACAACCACAAACGTAAATGTATTTAATTGGGATTTTATGTGATAGACCAACACAAAGTGGCGCATAATTGTGAAGTGGAAGGAAAATGATACATGGTTTTCAAATTTTTTTACAAATAAAAAACTGAAAAGTGTGGTGTGCAAAAGTATTCAGCCCCCTTTACTCTGATACCCCTAAATAAAATCCAGTGAAACCAATTGCCTTCAGAAGTCACCTAATTAGAAAATATAGTCCACTTGTGTGTAATCTAATCTCAATATAAATACAGCTGTTCTGTGAAGGCCTCAGAGGTTTGTTAGAGAACATTAGTGAACAAACAGCATCATGAAGCCCAAGGAACACACCAGACAGGTCAGGGATAAGGTTGTGGAGAAGTTTAAAGCAGGGTTAGGTTATAAAAAGATATCCCAAGCTTTGAACATCTCACGGAGCACTGTTCAATCCATCATCCGAAAATGGAAAGAGTATGGCACAACTGCAAACCTACCAAGACATGGCCGTCCACCTAAACTGACAGGCCGGACAGGCTGGGCAAGGAGGGCATTGATCAGAGAAGCAGCCAAGAGGCCCATGGTAACTCTGGAGGAGCTGCAGAGATCCACAGCTCAGGTGGGAGAATCTGTCCACAGGACAACTATTAGCCGTGCACTCCACAAATAGGGCCTTTATGGAAGCGTGGCAAGAAAAAAGACATTGTTGAAACAAAGCCATAAGAAGTCCCGTTTGCAGTTTGCCACAAGCCATGTGGAGGACACAGCAAACATGTGGAGGAAGGTGCTCTGGTCTGATGAGACCAATTTTGGCCTAAATGCAAAACGTTATGTGTGGCGGAAAACTAACACTGCACATCATCCTGAACACACCATCCCCACTGTGAAACATGGTGGTGGCAGCATCATGATGTGGGGATGCTTTTCTTCAGCAGGGACAGGGAAGCTGGTCAGAGTTGATGAGAAGATGGATGGAGCCAAATACAGGGCAATCTTGGAAGAAAACCTGTTAGAGTCTGCAAAAGACTTGAGACTGGGGCGGAGGTTCACCTTCCAGCAGGACAACGAACCTAGACATACAGCCAGAGCTACAATGGAATGGTTTAGATCAAAGCATATTCATGTGTTAGAATAGCCCAGTCAAAGTCCAGACCTAAATCCAATTGAGAATCTCTGGCAAGACTTGAACATTGCTGTTCACCGACGCTCTCCATCCAATCTGACTGAGCTTGAGCTATTTTGCAAAGAAGAATGGGCAAAAATGTCAGTCTCTAGATGTACAAAACTGGTAGAGACAAACCCCAAAAGACTTGCAGCTGTAATTGCAGCGAAAGGTGGTTCTACAAAGTATTGACTCGGGGGGGCTGAATACTTTTGCACGCCACACTTTTCAGTTTTTTATTTGTAATAGAATTTCGAAACCATGAATCATTTTCCGTCCACTTCACAATTATGCACCGCTTTGTGTTGGTCTATCACACAAAATCCCAATATAATACATTTACATTTGTGGTTGTAACGTGACAAAATGTGGAAAAGTTCAAGGGGTATGAAAACTTTTGCAAGCCACTGTAGATCACGGTCGCTGAGGTTAGTGTTGTGCAGTGTTCAAGAGCCTGATGGTTGTTGGGAAGAAGCTTTTCTTGAACCTGGTGGTCCTGGTTTTCGGGCTCCAGTACCTTCTTTATAGACAATAGGTGCAGGAGTAGGCCATTCGGCCCTTCAGCCCTTCGAGCCTGCACCACCATTCAATGTGATCATGGCTGATCATCCACAATCAGTACCCCGTTCCTCCCTTGACTCCGCTATTTTTAAGAGCTCAATTTAATTCCCCCTTGAAAGCATCCAGATAATCTGCCTCTGCTTTCTGAGGCAGAGAATTCCACAGATTCACAACTCTCTGGCTGAAAAATATTTTCCTCATTTCTGTTGGCCATGAATGGCCTACCCCTTATTCTTAAACTGTGGTTACACAAAAAGCTGGAGAAACTCAGCGGGTGCAGCAGCATCTAAGGAGCGAAGGAGATAGGCGACGTTTCGGGTCGAGACCCTTCTTCAGACTGGTCAGGGATCAGGGAAACGAGAGATATAGACGGTGATGTGGAGAGATAAGGAACAATGAGTGAAAGATATGCAAAAAAGTATCGGTGATAAAGGGAACAAGCCATTGTAAGCTGTTTGTGGTGTGAAAATGAGAAGCTGGTGCAACTGGGGTGGGGGAGGGAGATAGAGATAGAGGGAATGCCAGGGCCCGAGGGCTGAGGGAGAGGTGGGAAGGGGAGGAGACAGCAAGGGTTAACAGAATTGAGAAAATTCAATATTCAAGCCCAAAGGATGCAGACTCCCCAAGCGGAATATGAGGTGCTGTTCCTCCAGCTTGCGGTGTTGCTCACTCTGGCCGTGGAGGAGGCCCAGGACCGAGAGGTCGGATGTGGAATGGGAGGGGGAGTTGAAGTGCTGAGCCACCGGGAGGTCGGGTTGGTTATTGCGGACCGAGCGGAGGTGTTCGGCGAAGCGATCGCCAAGCCTCCGCTTGGTCTCACCGATATAGATCATCTGGCATCTGGAGCAGCGGATGCAGTAGATGAGGTTGGAGGAGGTGCAGGTGAACCTCTGTCGGACCTGGAAGGACTGCTTGGGTCCCTGAAAGGAGTGGAGGGGGGAGGTGAAGGGACAAGTGTTGCATTTCTTGCGGTTGCAAGGGAAAGTGCCCGGGGAAGGGGTAGAGTGGGAGGGGAGGGAAGAATTGACAAGGGAGTTGCGGAGGGAGCGGTTGGAGGTGGCGAAACTGGCGGAGGACTATATGTTGTATTTGCCGGCTGGTGGGGTGAAAGGTGAGGACCAGGGGGACTCTGCCCTGTTTGCGAGTGGGGGAATGGGGAGCGAGGGCAGTGTTGCGGGGTATGGAGGAGACCCTGGTGCGAGCCTCATCAATAGTGGGGGAGGGGAATCCCCGTTCTCTGAAGAATGAGGTCCCTGGTTCTGGACTCCCCCAACATCGGGAACATGTTTACTGCCTCTGGCGTGTCCAATCCCTTAATAATCCTACATGTTTCAATAATATATCCTCTCATCCTTCTAAATTCCAGTGCATACAAGCCCAGTCGCTCCATTCTTTCAACATATGACAGTCCCACCATCCCGGGGATTAAACTAGTGAACCTACACTGCACTTCCTCAATAGCAAGAATGTCCTTCCTCAAATTAGGGGACCAAAACTGCACACAATACTCCAGGTGTGGTCTCACTAGGGCCCTGTACAACTGCTGAAGGACCTCTTTGCTCCTCTACTCAACTTCTCTTGTTATGAAGGCCAACATGCCATTAGCTTTCTTCACTGCCTGCTATGCAGTATGCAGTATGCTGAGTTGAGAGTATGCAGGCATACTCTCCTTAACACAGCGGGTGAGGCAGCATCTCGGGAGAGAAGGAATGGGCAGTTGCCCTTTCCTTCTCTCCAGAGATGCTGCCTCACCCGCTGAGTTACTCTAGCATTTTGTGTCTACAAACCAGCATTTGCAGTTCTTTCTTACACATGCTTTAAACCAACATCTGCAGTTCTTTCATGCTTACTTTCAGTGACTGATGTACTTCCCCTTTTCGTATCTTGACACCATTCAGATAATAATCTGCCTTCCTGTTCTTGTCACCATTGTGGGAGTGAAACGAGAGCATGGCCAGGGCGGTGTGAGTCTTTGATGATATTGATCACTCTTTGAAGGCAGTGCCTCTTGAGATCCCTTTGAATGTGGGGAGGTCAGTACCCGTCATGGAGTGGGCAGTGTCCATCACTCTGTCATCTCCTTTGTTGCTGGGCAGTCGAGTTTCCATGCAACCAGTCAGTGTGCTCTACTGTATGTTTAAGAAAGAACTGCAGATGCTGATAAAGCGAAGGTAGACACAAAATGCTGGAGTAACTCAGCGGATGAGGCAGCATCTATGGAGAGAAGGAATTGGCGATGTTTCGGGTCGAGACTGTTCTTCAGAAGAAGGGTCTTGACCCGAAACGTCACCAATTCCTTCTCTCCATAGATGCTGCCTCACCCGCTGAGTTACTCCTGCTCGCTACTGTACACCTATTGAGCCAGTGGTTTTGTTACTAGTTTTATGGTTGGTACTCTGCTGTCTTGATCCAGACTAACTCCTACCCCTTCTCCTCTCCACAGGTGCAGCTTTAGGACCTTTGTTAGCTGGTCTCATCTCCCCCACGGGATGGAACAATGTATTTTACATGTTGATGGTAGCAGATGGCTGTGCTTTGTTGGTGAGTGGCAACACCCTCCCCTCACCTCGCCCCTCGTTACCCCTTGTTTGTTTCTGTGTCAGGACCGTAACAGCCACTGGCCCACAGAGAGCGAGCACCTTCAAGGGAGGCTGCTCGGCTTTGAATGTTTGATCATGTTCATAAGCCACAGGAGCAGAATTAGGCCATTCAGCCCATCAAGTAGGCAGCACGGTGGCACAGCGCTAGAGTTGCTGCCTCACAGCGCCAGAGACCCGGGTTCGATTCTGACTACAGGTGCTGTCTGTACGGAGTTTGTACGTTCTACCTGTGACCTGCGTGGGCTTTCTCCGGGTGCTCCGGTTTCCTCACACACTCCAAAGACATGCTGGTTTGTAGGTTAATTGGCTTTGGTGAAATTGTAAGTTTTTTCCTAGTGTGTGTAGGGTAGTGTTGGTGTGTGGGGATTTGATGGACCGAAGGGCCTGTTTCTGTGCTGTATCTCTAAACTAAGTTCTACTCTGCCATTCCTACAGTGGAAACATCCTCTCCACATCCACTCTATCCTGGCCTTTCACTATTCTGTAAGTTTTAATGAGGTCCCCCCTTAACCGTCTAATCTCTAGAAAGTAAAGGCCCAGAGCCATCTAATGGTCATTGCATGTTAACCCACTCATCCCCGGGGTCAAACGCTTCTCCTTTATGCAGAGTGTAGTCTGCTTCTGGCCCTGAGTCCCAGCCCAGAAGAAGCAACCCTCCAGCTAGGCTTCAGGCAACTTTAGACCACAGCTGCAGCATGCATCAAATGGGGCGGAGCAGTGGTGCATGGAGTTGGAAGATACAGCATGGAAACAGCCCCTTCGAATCGGCCCACTGAGTCAACGGCAACCAGCCATCACCCAGTACACAAGCACGTTCCTATGCACTCAGGACCACTTACAATTTACAGAAGCCAATTAATCTACCAACCCACATGGCTTTGAAGTGTGGGAGGAAACCGGAGCTCCTGGAGAATTCTACGTGGACACAGGGAGAATGTACAGAGAGAATGTGCAAACACCATGCAAACAGCACCCGTAGTCAGGATTGAACCTGGGTCTCTGGGGCTGTAAGGCAGCAACTCTACAGCTGTGCCACCGTGCCGCCCCATTTTATCATCCCACTTTATTATACATTGAGGGTATTAAAAACATATAGCCTCCGGTGAACCTTCTGCTACCCAGCTAACTTCAGTGTCCCAGACAGTGTAACGTTATCTGGAACAAAATTGTGAATTCCTGGTTTTCCTGCCTTTTTCCAGTTTGTCTCAGCTCTTAAATTTACACAAGAAACCCTCTCTTTAGTTTAATTTAGTTTAGAGATACAACGTGGAAATAGGCCCTTCGGCCGACCGAGTACGCACCGACCAGCGATCCCCGCACACTAACACTATCCTGCACACACTGGGGACAATTTGCATTTATACCGAGCCAATTAACCTACAAACCTGCACGTTTTTGGAGTGTGGGAGGAATCCAAAGATCTCCGAGAAAACCCACGCAGGTCAGGGTGAGAACGTACAAACTCTGTAGAGACAGCACCCAATGTTGGGATTGTCGGGTCTCCGGCGCTGCATTTGCTGTAAGGCAGCGACTCTACCGTTGCGCCACCGTGATCCCTTGGTTAATGCGGCCAAGAATTCACTGCAAGTGTTAAGTAGTCAACTGGTTTTAAAAATATGATTGCAATGTTCAAAGTAGTGGATGGGATAACATAGAAGTAGCGTTAAAGGATGATGGATGGTCGGCATGGACTCGATGGGCCGAAGGGCCTGTTTCCATGCTGCATCTCAAGACCAAACTAATTTAAGTGACTTGCTGGTGGTGAACGGATGGATTATGTTAAGACCCTTGGTGCTTTCTGGACTATAGAAACAATCTTAAAGAAACATCTAACATTCTTAAAGGATTGGACAGGCTAGATGTAAAAATGTTCCCCATGTTGGGGGAGTTCAGAACCAGGAGTCACAATTTAAGAATAAGGGGTAGGCCATTTATGACTGAGATGAGGAAAAACTTCTTCATACAGAGAGTCGTGAATCTGTGGAATTCTCTGCTGCAGAAGGCAGTGGAGGCCAATTCACTGGATGTTTTCAAGAGAGAGCTCTTGGGGCTAAAGGGATATGGGGAAAAATCAGGAATGAGGTACTGATTTTAGATGATCAGCCATGATCATATTGAATGGTGGTGCTGGCTCGAAGGGTTGAATGGCCTACTCCTGTGTTATTTTTCTATGTTTCTGTGATTCTGCCTTGTTGGATTTGAATCACCTTTGAGGTGGAGTTTGCACGTAAATCATGTTGTAACAATTCTGTTTTTGCTTCAAGTTGCTGTTTCGCCTGATACTGAAGGAGCTTCGCATTTTGGTCCCAAAGACAAATGAGATTGAGTAAGTTACATCTCTTCTGGCGTTATAGTGGAACATTGGGGAAAGTAGTTTGACCTAATATGGTGTTTGGTATGGACATTATGGGCTGACAGGCCTGTTTCTGTCTGAAGAAGGGCCCCAAACCAAAACGTCACTTAGAAACATAGAAAATAGGTGCAGGAGGAGGCCATTCGGCCTTCGAACCAGCACCGCCATTCATTGTGATCATGGCTGATCGTCCCCTATCAATAACCCGTGCCTGCCTTCTCCCCACTAGCCCCTAGAGCTCTATCTAACTCTCTCATAAATCCTTCCAGTGACTTGACCTCCACTGCCCTCTGTGGCAGGGAATTCTATAAATTCACAGCTCTCTGGGTGAAAAAGTTTTTTCTCACCTCAGTCTTAAATGGCCTCCCCTTTATTCTAAAACTGTGGCCCCTGGTTCTGGACTCGCCCAACATTGGGAACATTTTTCCTGCATCTAGCTTATCCAGTTCCTATAAGATCCCCCCCTCATCCTTCTAAACTCTAGTGAATACATGCCTAGTCTTTTCAATCTTTCCTCGTATGACAGTCCCGCCATCCCAGAGATCAATCTTGTGAACCTACGCTGCACTGCCTCAATCACAAGGATGTCCCTTCCCAAATTAGGAGAACAAAACTGTACACAATTTGATGTGGTCTAGATCCCTATACAACTGAACTCTTTACTCTTATACTGAAATCCTCTTGTTATGAAACACAAGAAATTAGGTGCAGGATAACGAGCCTGCACCGCCATTCATATGATCATGGCTGATCATCCAACTCAGTATCCCGTACCTGCCTTCTCTCCATACCCTCTGATCCCCTTAGCCACAAGGGCCACATCCAACTCACTCTTAAATATAGCCAATGAACTGGCAACTGTGGCAGAGAGTTCCAGAGACTCACCACCTCTGTGTGAAAAAAGTCTTTCTCATCTCGGTCTAAAGGATTTCCCCCTTATCCTTAAGCTGTGAACTCCCCAACATCGGAACAATCTTCCTGCATCTAGCCTGTCGAACCCCTTTGTAAGTCTATGATCCCCTTCTCGATCTCCTAAATTAGAGAGAAGGCCAACATTCCATGAGCTTTCTTCACTGCCTGCTGTACCTGCACACCAACTTTCAGTGACCGGTGCACAAGGATGACCAGGTCTCGCTGCACCTCCCCCTTACCTAACCTAACCCCACTAAGATAATAATCTGCCCCCTTGTTTTTGCTGCCAAAGTGGATAACCTCACATTTATCTATATTATACTGCATCTGCCACGCATCTGCCCACTCCAACCTGTCCAGGTCACCCTGCAACCTCCTAACATCTTCTTCACTGGCACCCCTTCATCCATTTTACTTGTCACATCCTCATAAAATTCCAGAAGATTAGTCAAGCATGATTTCCCTTTCATAAATCCATTAGACTTGGACTAATCCTTTTACTGCTATCCAAATGCCCCATTATTACCACTTTAATAATTGATTGACTTATCCGCATTCTCCAGAGATGCTGCCTAACCTGCTGAGTTACTCCAGCACTCTTTTTTGTAAAGCAGCACCTTCAGTTCCTTGTGTCTTCTCCGTACTGTCTCATGTTCAGTTTAGCTGATAAAATTGAAGCTCGATTGGAAAGTAACCCAATGAAGATGCAAAGAGTGAGAGACAGGTGGATGGGTGAACAGGATGCTGACTGTATTGGCAGGCAGGATACCATGCGGGAAAGATGGAAATCATTCATATTGGTTGGAAGACGGGGGAACGGTTGTGGATTTGAGTCTTGCACAGATCGTGGAGGGACAGCAACCAGTGAACATAGTGCAATGGACTTTACCGCCAGTTAGGGGCGGCAGGGTGGCGCAGCGGTAGAGTTGCTGCCAGACAGCGCTTGCATCGTCGGAGAGCTGGGTTCCATCCCGACTATGGGTGCTGTCTGTGCGGAGTTTGTACGTTCTTCCCGTGACCTGCGTGGGTTTGTAGGTTAATTGGCTTGGTGTATGTTTACATTGTCCCTAGTGTGTGTAGGATAGTGCTGGTGTGCGGGATCGCTGGCGGGCACGGACCCGGTTTGCTGAAAGGCCTATTTCCGCGCTATATCTTTAAACTAAACTGAACTAAATTGGAGAGCCAAGGGTGAAAATATATAACTCTGATCATATTGTTGCGACAAGATGGGGCAATTAATGACAGCCTTGCAGCATGAATTATCCCCGTAACACATAGGGAATGTAATACATATCTTTTTGTGGAAGCAAATCTTTTTCACAAATTCAGTGGTGCAGCGGGTAGAGCTGCTGCCTCACAGCGGCAGAGACCCAGGTTCGATCCTGACCTCGGGTACTGTCTGCGTGTGGAGTTTGCACATTCTCCCCGTGACCGCGTGGGTTTCCCCCGGGTGCTCTGGTTTCCTCCCACATCCCAAAGACGTGCGGGCTTGTAGGACAATTAACACTCTGTAAATTGCCCCCTAGTGTGTAGGGAGTGGCTGAGAAAGTGGGACAATATAGAACTAGTGTGGATGGGTGATCGATGGTCGGCGTGGACCCGGTGGGCCGAAGGGTCTGTTTCTGCGCTGTATCTATAAACTAAATAATGACTAGGTGTGTAGGATGCTGGTTAAAATCGAAGGTGGACACAAAATGCTGGAGTAACAGGCAGGATCCCTAGAGAGACGGAATGCGTGACGTTTCTGGTCAAGACCATCCCTTCTCTCCAGGGATGCTGCCTGACCCGCTGAGTTACTCCAGCATTTTGTGTCTAACTAAAGAATGACTGTGTTGTTGACTCTTTTGCAAAACGGATTTCAGTGGCCTGCAGTACCCATGCATCCTGCTGGTGGAGCTATTGGCTGTGTTTCCAAGCCATCGTGAAGTGTAAATGGAAGATAGACACAAAAAGCTGGAGTAACTCAGCTGGACAGGTAGCACCTCAGGAGAGAAGGGATGGGTGACGTTTCGGGTCAAGACCCATCTTCAGTCTCTCGATCCGAAACATCACCCATTCCTTCTCCCCAGAGATGCTGCCGGTCCTGCTGAGTTACTCCAACGTTTTGTGTCTATCTTCGGTTTAAACCAGCATCTGCAGTTCCTTCTTACACATGAAGTGTAGATAGATTAGTTTGGTGGTAAAACATGGAACTGTAGATGCTAGTTTAACAATGAAAGACACAAAGTGTTGGAGGAACTCAGTGGGTCGGGCCGCATCCCTGGAGAATATGAATAGGAGACTTTTCAGGTCATTTTTTAGACCAGAGGATTCTTACCGTAGAAAAAGGCCTGGAGGTGGAGGCCATGGAACGAGGAATGTTGGCGACGGGTCTGAATGATGGTTAGCGGAGGAAATTTAGGTTTACTTTAGAGATACGGCGTGGAAATGGGCCCTGTCAGCCCATGAGTGTGCTAACCAGGGACCCCCACATATTCACACGGTCCTACAAACACTAGGGACAATTCACAATTATACCAAGCCAATTAACCTGCAAACCTGCATGTCTTTGGAGTGTGGGAGGAAACTGGAGCACCCGGAGAAAACCCACGCAGGTCACGGGGAGAACGTACAAATTCGTTCAGACAGCCCCCGTAGTCAGGATCGAACCCGAGTCTCTGGCGCTGTGAGGCGGCAACTCCACCGCTGCGCCACCGTGCTGCCTTTATTGCCATGGACATAACCGAGGGAAATGACTGGGGGCAATAATTGAGTTTATTGGAAAGGTGAAGTTCTGGCTCATTCACTAATAGTTTTCCTGTTTTCTCCCTGACGCACCCACAGGATGAAGGAACACTGATGAAGGTTTGAACGAGGGGCTTTGTGACAAGCCAACCTCACGCACTGCTACTGAAGAAGCATATTTGCACAACACTGGAGATGTGGCGGGCACGTGGACTGCGGTGTGCCCCTTGGCTTGGACTGGCATCTCCATTCACATGCCAGCCTCAGGAATGCATTCTACTCCAACCTCGGAGCGGATTGCATCTGCCATAGGATCACGCGATGTCTTCCCTTTGACCCCCACCAAGAATAGGTGCCTTTGTAGTCTACTAGAGAGAACCCCGCTTATTTATGAGGGAAGGAGGAAAATCAGATGCTGCTTAATACATAAAAAGACAGTGCTGGAGTAACACAGCGGGTCGGGCATCATCTCTGGAGAACATGGATAGGTAACGTTTCACAGAGTGCTGGAGTAACTCAGCGGGTCAGGCAGCATCTCTGGCGGACTGTAATGAGACTCCCTGCCTTGCGTTAGAATCCTCCGGGACCTCACCCCCCCCTCCCCCAACCTGTTCTTGAGAAGTGACACGGTGGTGCAGCGGGTGGAGCCGCTGCCACACAGCGCCGGACACCTAGGTTCGATCCTGACCTTGGGTACTGCCTGTGTGGAATTTGCACGTTCTCTCAGTGACCGTGTGGGTTTCCTCCGGGTGCTCTGGTTTCCTCCCACATCCCAAAGATGTTTGGGTTTGTAGGTTAATGGGCCCTCTGTGAATTGCCCCCAGTGTGCAGGGAGTGGATGAGAAAATGGGATAACATGGAACTAGTGTGAACGGGTGATTGCTGGTTGGCGTGGCCTCAGGCCGAAAAGCCTGTTCCCGTGCTGTATCTCTAAACTAATCTGTTGGTGTGCAGCTGGCAAAATCTCTCCCAAACATGATGCCAAGAACATCATCCATTCCCTGCATATCCATGTATCTCTCAAAATCACAAGGTCATAAGTGATAGCAGAATTATGGCTGATCTACCTCTTCCCCCCCCCTAACCCCATTCTCCTGCCTTCTCCCCATAACCCCTGGCACCCATACTAATCAAGAATCTATCTAGCTCTGCCTTATAAATATCCACTGACTTGGCCTCCACAGCCGTCTGCGGCAAAGAATTCCACAGATTCACCACCCTCTGACTAAATAAATTCCTTCTCGTCTCTTCCTAAAGGAACGTCCCTTAATTCTGAGGCTATGACTCTGGTCTAGACTGTCCCACTAGTGGAAACATCCATTCCGCATCCACTCTATCCAAGCCTTTCACTATTCTGTAAGTTTCAATGAGGTCCCCCCTCATTTTTCTGGTCGACAGAAATGCTGGAGAAACTCAGTGGGAGAAGCAGCATCTATGGAGCGAAGGAATAGGTGACGTTACGGGTCTTGACTCTGCTCCTTCGCTCCGTAGATGCTGCCTCACCCGCTGAGTTTGTCCAGAATTTTTGTGTACCTTCGATTTTTCCAGCATCTGCAGTTGTTTCTTAAACATCGGTAACCTACTCGTTCCTGGGGTCATTCTTGTAAACATAGTCACTGAGATGCCTGTCCAAAAGTCTCTTAAAGCAGCTGGTGGAAAAGGCACTGAGTATTGACTGAGGCAGAGCATGCACCTTTGATTAGCACCGCACCTTATAATTTGTCTCAGCCCCCCAAAGATGTGGACTCCTGTTGTGTGAACCTGGAATTATCCAGTGTGGTAGGTGGCAACATGTTTTATTCGGTTAATAGAGAAAGGACGAGCAGACTGGAAGAAGTGTCTCTAAATATTGTGCCCTCTTTATCCCAATAGATTGAGACCGAATGGTTTAATGACTAATGAAAATAAACTGCATATGCTGGTTTATACCAAAGATAGACACACAGTGCTGGAGTAACTCAGCAGGTCAGGCAGCATCTGTGGAGAACATGGATAGGTGACGTTTTGGATCGGGACTTCTTGTAAGATTAATTTACCATCTGTATATTTTGCCTAGCTTGTAGGGATTGTGATAACATGGAACCCGTCAAAGAAGGGACACGTCCCAAAACGTCACCTATCCATGTTCTTCACAGATGCTGCCTGACCCGCTGAGTTACTCCAGCACTCTGTGAAACGTCACCTATCCATGTTCCCCTGAGATGCTGCCTGACCCGCTGAGTTACTCCAGTACTCTCTGTGGTTTAATGACTGAGTTTGGAAGGATGCACATTGAGGAACACGCAGCCTTGGTTCAGGCGCAGAGCATCAGCATGAACTGTGTTCTGTCATCTCCTCAGGACAGTGCCTCCTGCTGGTAACCCTAGACGAAACCACACCGGTCAGACTGTCACTGTTTGTTCCCTGCGTACACATTATGCAAGTACAAACAAGCTCACATCTGCAGGTCAGGGTTTGCTGTTTGTGTGCTCGCTGACTGTTCCCATGTAAGTTAATATCTGAAATATTGCGTTAAACTCTTTGCAAATTATTTATCTGGAATGGGGTTGGTATTTTTAAAAGTGTGGTGAAATTTTGGGAAAACTTAATATATTGTCAGAAATGTAAGCATTGCACTGACAATAAAAATGTTAACTTCTGGTGCAACTGCAATTAGTCCTTCGTTAGACACATCCCAGTAGGCTGCAGAGAGGCGGGTGGAGGAGCCTACCTGGTCATGTATAAAATCATGAGAGGAATAGATCGGGTAGACCTATCGGGTAGCACAGAGTCTCTTGCCCAGAGTAGGGGAATTGAGGACCAGAGGACATGGGTTTAAGGTGAGCGGAGAAAGATTTAATAGGAATCTGAGGGGTAACTTTTTCCACACAAAGTGTCGTGTGTTTATGGAACAAGCTGCGAGAGGAGGTAGTTGAGGCAGGGACTATAGAAACGTTGAAGAAACAGGTACATCAATCGGACAGGTTTGGGGGGACATGGACCAAACGCGGGCAGTTGGGACCAAAGATCTTAGAGCAGAGCAAGATAGACCACTCCTGCAAAATCCAATGGACTGACGTGTAGAACGCAACGAAGCGTAACTTCAGCCATTTCAGTAACCCTGACCCTATCTGACCCGACTTCAGTTATGCGTTCAGTTAAAACTGCACATACCTTTTACAGGGAGGAACTGCTGGTTTAAACCAAAGACAGACACAAAAGGCTGGAGTAAATCAGTGGATCAGGCAGCATCTCTGGAAAAAAGGAATAGGTGATATTTCAGGTCGACTTTTTCGATAGCTGCTATGACCCGTTTGATGTCATCCTTCGCCCTGCGCCTGGTCTCGGCCCGCACTGATCTGCCAGACGTGCGCTGTGTGTGTGTGTTTGTCGGAGTGTGAGGAGAGAAGCGCCGGCACCAAGAGCGAGCGAACACACGGACAGACGGACAAAAGCCACGATCATAGATCGGAATAGGTGACGTTTCGGGTCGAGGCCCTTCTTCAGACTGACAGTCAAGGGAAAGGGAAACGGGAGAAATAGACATATTTTCTATTCCTTTGTCCTTAGTACCGTCTATATCTCTTGTTGCTCGTTCTTGGTGCCGCAGCTTCTCCCCTCAGATTCCGACACGCACGCACGCACATCGGTGCGGGCCGAGACCAGGAGCAGGGCGATTGGTCACATCAAATGGGTCATGGCAGCTGTCGAAAAAGTCAACCCGAAATATCAGCTGTTCCTTTTCTCCAGAGATGCTGCCTGATCCGCTGATTTACTCCAGCCTGTTGTGTCTGTCTTTGGTTTAAACCAGCATCTGCAGTTCCTTCCTGTGCCTTTTTAACTCAATGCATAACAAGTTGGGTTGGGTTAAAGATAGTGTCGGGCCGAGACCAGGAGCAGGGCGAAGGATGACATCAAACGGGTCATGGCAGCTATCAAAAAAGTACGGAAATGGTAAGGGGGAGATAAATTAAAAAAACCCAGAAGGAAATAGATGTTTAACAAAATAAAAATGGGGCCGGCGATCGCTCCGTGTCCGTGTCGGAGGGAAAAGGGGAGGATCTCTTGAGTGGGTGCAGGATTTTCTGGAGCTCCATCCTAATGGCAATATTGAAAAAGTGTTACTGAAATAACAACTAAACAGGTTACACTTCTTAATAAACAGACAACACACAAACTGTTTGGTAGACCAGTTCAAAACTTTACTTATTATCGGCCGATGGAAGTGAGCAAGAACTCTGGTCAAGTGAACAATACTTTCACTTGGCTGTCCTCAGTCCACTTTTCTGAACAACAGAAATACATCGTATTATATAGTGTTTTTTTTGTCACCTTAACACATTCCACAGACAGTCATGGTCAGAGGTACAGAGAATAAAGATCACTACAGGATGCGCGTCACATCAAAGGCTTCAGCCATTTGTCATTGCCCCTTACTGGGATCAATCTAACTTCCTCTCTCGTCACATCCTTCCTCATAAACATTGGACATTTGTCCCAACACCCCTTACTGGGATTACCCTCGGCTTCCTTTCTCGGCAAATACTAGATGCATATTAAAGTCATTCATTATCTCAATACACAGTAACCTGACTTGCCTTTCTGTATTATTCTACTGGAGAAAAGCCTAATTTGAGACTAAATATAAGCTGTAAGCTTTTCTTATATATTTAACATAATTTAGCCTTATTCCATCCTTTTATCAAAATCTTGATAATAACTACAATCCTTGCCGAGTACAAACGAAAAACCATAAGCATCTCATCAGGCAAATTAATAGTACAACATTCTCAACCTATTATTGCACACGTCCCTCCTTTCTCTGCTAGGATAAAATCTAAGGCCATTCTAATTAGTCCCCATGACACTATAATACTACCACAGGACAGGAAAAGGATCATAAAAAATTGCTCGGCCTTCGTTAGGCTTTGCTTGGAACTCCCCATGTGCTGTGTAACTGGTTTCATGGCTTTTCTTGTGTGGCACTGCATATGTAACATAACAATGCCCTGTCACAAACATACTGTTTACCAAAAATACACCATCACCTTGGTTGTGGCAAAACCAGGTAGATTTAACTAGCCCTTTGCAGATCTCTTACTGTCTGTAGTCAGGGTATCTTTGCTGTGCTTGTCACGTTTGATTCCAATCTCGTTTAAAAGGAGATCTCGTGTACCATCCTTTAAATGTGGGTTAGTCCGCAAGTTTGCCATTCTGAAGAAAGTCCAGTCCATGTGGGCCACCCCAGAATAAAAGGAGGGTCCTTTCTTGTTTCCACAAACTGTTCAGTCAATCAAATGTATCCAACAACGATCTTCAATTTTCACGGCAGTTTATGTTTGTAAAAAGTTGTAAATCCTGTTCACCCGCTGAGTTTCTACAACACCTTTGTCTACCTTTGATTCTCCAGCATCTCCAGTTCCTTCTTAAACACTTCCCTGTGAACTTATTCTTTAATCCGATTATACCCAAAGACGCAACCTTTTCTGCTCTTCTCTTCGCTCCGCTCTCTCACTTCCTCTCTCTCACTCCTTTCCTTCTCTCTCCCCTTCACTATACTCCCTCTCGTCCCCAATTCTCCTCCTCCAGTCTTCCTCATCATCTCCTCTACCTTCTTCTCTTCCTCGCTCTCCCCACCCCATCTCTCTCTTTTCCGCTCTCTCTCCCTCACCCACCTATATAATCAATTCTCCAAATATGTTCTGTTCCCCATCTACTTATCTTCTCACCTTTTATCCCTCAATGTGAGTTCCCTCAAACCCCCTTTCAGGGACCCAAGCAGTCCTTCCAGGTCCGACAGAGGTTCACCTGCACCTCCTCCAACCTCATCTACTGCATCCGCAGCTCCAGATGCCAGATGATCTATATCGGTGAGACCAAGCGGAGGCTTGGCGATCGTTTCGCCGAACTCCTCCGCTCGGTCTGCAAAAACCAACCCGACCTCCCGGTGGCTCAGCACTTCAACTCCCCCTCCCATTCCCTATCCGACCTCTCGGTCCTGGGCCTCCTCCACGGCCAGAGTGAGCAACACCGCAAGTTGGAGGAACAGCACCTCATATTCCGCTTGGGGATCCTGCATCCTTTGGGCTTGAACATTGAATTTCTCAATTCTGTTAACCCTTGCTGTCTCCTCCCCTTCCCACACCTCTCCCTCAGCCCTCGGGCCCTGGCATTCCCTCTATCTCATATCTCCCTCCCCACCCGGTCGCATTAAATCTCATTTTCACACCACAAACAGCTTCCCTTTATCATCGATACTTTTTTGCATATCTTTCATTCATTGTTCTTTATCTCTCCACATCACCGTCTACATCTCTCGTTTCCCTGATCCCTGACCAGTCTGAAGAAGGGTCTCGACCCGAAACGTCGCCCATCTCCTTCGCTCCTTAGATGCTGCTGCACCCGCTGAGTTTCTCCAGCTTTTTGTGTAACCCTCGATTCTCCAGCATCTGCAGTTCCTTCTTTAATACTTTCACTTGGCTATCCTCAGTCCACTTCTCTGAACAACAGAAATGCATCGTATTATATAGTGTTAACGAAGAAACAGCAGATGCTGGAAATCGAGGGGTACACAAAATGCTGGAGAAACTCAGCGGGTGCAGCAGCATCTAAGGAGCGAAGGAGATAGGCGACGTTTCGGGTCGAGACCCTTCCTTCAGACTGGTCAGGGATCAGGAAACGAGAGATAATAGACGGTGATGTGAGAGATTAAAGAACAATGAATTGAAAGGATATCAGAAAAGTATCGATGATAAAGGGAACGAGCCATTGTAAGCTGTTTGTGGTGTGAAAATGAGAAGCTGGTGGCAACTAGGTGGGGGAGGGAGATAGAGATAGAGGAGAATGCCAGGCCCGAGGGCAGAGGGAGAGGTGGGAGGGAGTGACCGCAGGGTTACAGAATAGCGAAAATTCGATGTTCAAGCCCAACGGAATCAAACTCCCGCAAGCGGAATATGAGGTGCTGTTCCACCGAACTTGCGGTGTAGCACACTCTGGCATGGAGGAGGCTCAGGACCGAAGGTTCGGATACGGAATGGAGGGGGATTCAAGTGCTGAGCGACCGGAGGACGGTAAGGTTATTTGCGGACCGAGCGGAGTGATCGCGAAGGGGGGGGGGGGAAAAAAAGGGGGGGGGGGGGGGGGTGCGATCGCCAAGCTCCGCTTGCGTCGCACCGGAATATATAGTGGTTTTTTTGTCACCATAACACATATCCCAACATTAGTCATGGTCAGAGGTACAGAGACTAAAGGATCACTACAAGGATGCGCCTGCGTGGTCTTGTCACATCAAAGGCATAGCCATTTGCCATTTGCACCTTACTTGGATCAATCTAACTTCCTCTCTTGTCCCACTCCTCCCCTCATAAACAATTGACATTTTCCCAACACCCCTATACTCTCCCTTACTCGCTTCTTCTCGCAAATACTAATTGCATTATAAAGTCATTCTTATCCTCAATACAACAGTAACCTGAATACTACACATAAGTCCTCCGCCATTTCCCACCTCAAAACTAGACCCCTCCACTCGCCACATCTTCCCAACTCCCCCCCCATGTCTGCCTTCCGCAAAGACCGTTCCCCCGCAACTCCCGTGTCAATCTTCCCTTCCCTCCCGCTCTACCCCTTTCCCCGGGCATTTCCCACTTGCAACCGCAAAAAATGCTACCACTTGTCCCTTCAACCTCTCCTCCCTCCAATCCTATCAAGGACCAAGCAGGTCCATCCAGGTCCGACAGAGGTTCACCTGCCCCACCTCCAACCTCATCTACTGCATATTCCCGCTGCTCCAGATGCCAGATGATCTATATCCGTGAGACCAAGCGGAGACTAGGCATCGTTTTCCCGAACACCTCACTTCGTCCGCAATAACCAACCGACCTCCCCGGTAGGCTGCAGCACTTCATCTCCCCCCTCCCATTTTCTCCGTATCTGACCTCTCGGTCTGGGCCTCCTCCACGCCCAGAGTGAGCAACACCGCAAGTTGGGAGAACAGCACCTCATATTCCGCATGGGGAGTCTGCATCCTCTGGGCTTGAACAATTGAATTTTCTCAATTCTGTTAACCCTTGCTGTCTCCTCCCTTCCCACCTCTCCCCCCTCAGAAGAGCCCTCGGGCCCTGGCATTCCCTCTATCTCTATCTCCCTCACCCCACCCCAGTCGCACTCGCTTTTCTCATTTTCACACCACAAACAGCTTACAATGGCTTGTTCCCTTTTGTCATCGATACTTTTTTGCATATCTTTCATTAATTGTTCTTTATCTCTCCATATCACCGTCTATATCTTTCGTTTCCCTGACCAGTCTGAAGAAGGGTCTCGACCCGAAACGTCGCCTATCTCCTTCGCTCCTTAGATGCTGCTGCACCCGCTCAGTTTCTCCAGCCTTTTGTGTAACACACAGTAACCTGACTTGCCTTTCTGTATTATTCTACTGGAGAAAAGCCTAATTTGAGACTAAATATAAGCTGTAAGCTTTTCATATATTTTTAACATATTTTAGCCTTATCAATATTTGTATGTTCAAAGTTGATAAGGAAGACTAGGCAGGAATATCAAAATGATCACCTGCAGCTGAGAAAAAAAAAAAGATTTGTGTGGTGTTTGGTAAGATAATAGCAATATGAAGATGCCATGACTAAAGCAAAGATACTAGAGCGGAAACGGAAGCTGGTTACGGAAATGGCGCTAAAGATTACCCATGACCTACTGGCTTTTTTTTTCGGTCAATGGACAAATCTTGCATCGCTCTAAGACTTTAGGTTGGGACTAGTGTGATGGGACATCCAAGTACATTTAGTTTGTCACATGTGCCAAATGGACAGTGAAAGAAGATCACCATACCGCCATACAGTAAAATAAGAAACACAAAGTTAAAGTTTCTTTATAACATTTTTGCAGACTATTATATTAAATGGTGGCCGATTAGAAAAGGAGATGCAGCGAGACTGGGGGTTCATGGTACACCAGTCCCATTGAAAGTAGGCATGCCGGTGCAGCAGGCATGAAAAAGCGAATGGTATGTATAGCTTTTCATAGCAAAAGGATTTGAGATACAGGAGCAGGGAGGTTCTACTTCAGTTGTACAGGGTCCATGGTGAGACCACCCCTGAGTATTGCGTGCAGTTTTGGTCTCCAAATCTGAGGAAGGACCATTAAAGCCATAGAGGGAGTGCAAGAAGGTTCACCAGACGATTCCTGGGATGTCAGAACTGTCTTATGAAGAAAGACTTGGATAGACTACGTTTAAAACTCTCTGGCAATTTAGAGATAAGAGGAACTTATAGAAACTTACAAAATTCATAAGGGTTGTACAGGCTAGATGAGGAAGATGTTCCCGCTGTTGGGGAAGATCCAGACAAGGGGTCCACAGCTAAGGGATAAGGGGAAATACCTTTAAGACCGAGATGAGAAAGACTTTCTTCACACAGATAGTGGTTGATCTCTGGAACACTCTGCCACAGAGGGTAGTGAGGCAGTTTCAAAGGCTATATTTAAGCGAGAGTTTGGATGTGGCCCTTGTGGCTAAAGGGGATCAGAGGATGGAGAGAAGGCAGGGTAACGGGATACAACAGAGTGAATAACAGCCATGATCCTAATGAATGGCGTGCAGGCTCGAAGGGCTGAATGGCCTCCTCCTCACCAATTTCTATGTTTCTATGTTTCTACCACCCTCCGACCAGACACCCCCCCGACCAGACCCCCACCCCCCCCCCCCGCCCCCCGCCCGACCAGACATCCCTCCACACCAGACACCCTCCCGCAGACCAACCCCCCTCCTCCACAGACCAGGCTCCCCCCTCGCAGACCCCCAGACCAGTCACCCACCCCCCTCCCTCCAGGCAGACAACCCCCCCAAAGAGCAGACACCCCCCTCACAGACCAGACAACCCTCCCCAGACCAGACACCCTCCCCCCAGACCAGACACCCCGCCCTCCACCCAACTAGAAATCCCCTCCCCCCCAGACAGACCCGCCAGACTAAGAACCTACCCCCCTCCTCCCAACCAGACAACTATTAAGAGAAACATGGCGGGAACAGGCCCTTCACCCACGGAGCCCACCCTGACCAGTCGATCCCCCCGCAGAATAACGCACAACTCGTGACAATATTTACATTTATACCAACCAATTAACCACAAAACCTGTAGTCTTTGTAGTGTGGGCGGGAAACCAAGATCACTGAGAAAGCACCTGCAGGTTCAAGTGGAGACCTACAAACTTACAGACCAGAACCCTAGTCAGATCGAGTCTGGATCTTTGTTGGCCTGTAGGCAGCAGCACTCCCTCAATACAAGGAATGTCCTACACAAAATTTGGAGACCAAACTGCACATGACACCCCCAGTGTGACACACTAGGCTCTGTAACAAACCGCAAAGGACCCTCCTACATTTTGCTTCCTCCTTTCTCCTATACCACTCTTATTGGTATTGAAGGGGCCACCATGCCCAATTAGCTTCTTCACTGCTTGCTGTAACTGCATGCTTTACTTTCATTGACTGATGACCAAGGACCGCCCCAGATCCCGTAGTTACTTCCCCTTTTTCCCAACTTGACACCATTAGATAATAATCTGCCTTCTGCTTTTTTGCTACCACGTGGATAACTTCACATTTAATCCACAATTAAACTGCATCTGGCCTGCATCTGCCCACTCCACACCAACCTCCAAGTCACCCTGATATCCTCACAGCATCACCACACATTCACACTTCCACCCAGCATTTATGTCATCTGCAAATTTGCTAATGGTTAACTTTGAATCCCTTCATCCTAAATCATTGATGTATATTTAAATAGCTGCGGTCCGCCAGCACCAAACCTTTGCTGTACCCCCACTATCACTGCCTGCCATATCTGAAAGGGACCCGTAATCCCTACCCTCCCACCCCCCCCCCCTTTGTTTCCTCCTGGCCATCAAACCAATTTTCTAATCCCAGTCCAGTACTCTACCCCCAATACCATGTGCCCCTAATTTTTTGTCCACTAATCTCACTATGATGGGACCCTTATCAATGCTTTTCTGAAAGTCCAGGTAACACTACATCCACTGGCTCTCCCTTTGTCCATTATTTCCTAGATACATCTTCAAAAATTCCAGAAGATTAGACAAGAACTGAATTTCCCCTTCGTAAATCCATGCTGCCTCGGACCGTCCTGATTACGCATCCAAATGAAGACAGATCCAAAGTACCTGTTTTCAACTCCGTCTGCCATTTCCTTGTTCCCATTACTAAATTCAACCTGTTTTCTGTCATCCAGGGTCCAAATTTTGGCGTTAACATACAAAAGGCTTTAAAACTAATCCTCCTTTATATTCTTGCTGCTTACCAACGTACCTCATCTTTTCTCCCCATTGCCCTAATAGTTTATCTTCTGCTGGCCTATAAAAAGTTTCCCAATCCTCTGGCTACCCGCTCATCCTTGGCTAAGGTTATATTTAAGAAAGAACTCCTGGAAAATCGGAAGGTAGGCAAAAATAACTGCAGAAACTCAGGGGCGGGTGCGCAGCAACTATGGAGGAGGCCCAGGATAGAACGAACGATTCGAAATGGGAAGCGAGAGTTGAAGTGCTGACCGCCGGAGATCAGATATGGTTAAATGCGAACTGAGCGGAGGAGATGGGCAAGCTATTCGCCACGCCTCCCATTGGTTTCCACTACTGATGTAGACAGATTGACATCTGGAACAGCGGATGCAATAGATGAGGTTGGAGGATGCAGTGAACCTCTGCCTCAACCTGAAAAGACTCTAAATACCCCTGCCTAATCCTCCGACTACTGCATCTGCACCCAGGATGAGGTTTTCCAAACCAGGCATCGGAGATTCCTCGTTTTTTATTAGGGAACGGGGGTTCCCCACTCGATTATAGATGAGGCTCTCACCAGGACACCTCTGTCAACCCGTAAGCTCCGCTCTCACTTTCCCCCCCCCCCACTTGTAAATAAGGACAATATAGTCCCCCATGTCCTCACCTTCCTCCAACCCTACCGGCCGTCACATACAACAGATAAAATCCTCTGACATTTGTCACCTCCAATGGGGATCCCACTACCCACTGGCCACATCTTCCCAACTCCTCCCTTTTTTTCTCGGCTTTCCCAGAGACATGGTGCCCCTCCGTAACTCCCTTGGTCAATTCGTCCCTTCCCACCCACACCACCCCCTCCCCTAGTACTTTTTGGCAGCGTGTCCTGTGGATATCTGTGATGGTGGGGAGGTCAGTGCCCGTGAAGGAACAGGGGCAGTGTCCCCACTCCCTGTAGATCCCTTCGTCCTGGGTGTTATGTCTTCTAATTAGAACAGTGGCAGCGTTCCATGTTTTTTGATGACACATAAATCCAGTAACAACAAAGCAATGAAGTAATATCTGGGAAAAACTGCCCATGCTTTTGTTCTAATCAATGTATATAGCATGAGGGTACGACATATAAAGCTTTCTGTTTGTCACACACCTATTCTTCACTTTTCCCATGTTCACCAGAGATCTGCCTGACCCGCAGAGTTACTCCAGCCACTTGTGTCCGTTATTGAAAAAACAGCACCTTGCAGTTCCTTGTTCTTACAACTGGAGTTGTGGTTGGATTGTACAGGAACACGTGCAACACCATTCCTGCGAGGATCATCGTGAAGGACATCACTCCCAATCTTCCAATCTACCAAGCCCTTGTACTTTATTTCTGTCTACACTTTTTCTATTCCGATTTCCTCCCGCATCCCAAAGACGTGTGTGTCGGTGGGTTAATTGCCACTGGGGGTTGGCAAATGTAAAATGGATAGGACAGTTTGAGAGGGATATGGGCCTAAAGCAGGCAGGTGGGACAGTGTAAAGGGGCGTGTTGGCCAGTCAAAAAGAGTCCAGAATCAGGGGCCACAGTTTAAGAATAAGGGGTAAGCCGTTTAGAACGGAGACGAGGAAACACTTTTTCTCACAGAGATTTGTGAGTCTCTGGAATTCTCTGCCTCGGAGGGCGATAGGAGGCCGGTCCTCTGGATACTTCAAGAGAGAGCTAGAAAGGGCTCTTAAAGTTAGTGGAGTCAGGGGATATGGGGAGAAGGCAGGAACCGGGGTACAGATTGGGGAAGAACAGCCATTTCACATGCATGGCGGTGCTGGCTTGAAGGGCCAAATGGCCTACTCCTGCACCTATTGCCCTATGCTTATAGTTGTCAACAGGATTTTTCAGATCTTTTAAACAGGCGCTCCTTCTCCATTTTCACAAGTACCCCCGCAAACATTTCTGAATTTCACATTCCCCCATTTATCATTAATAATTACAAACAAGGTAAGACAACTGTTCTTATGTTTTACAATTCGACAATGGACAGAGAGTAGATGTGTCACTTAATAACTTCCCCTTCCCGATTTTTCATGGGCATAGTTATGATGTTGTGCGCATTATTGAGACCTGGCTGCAAGATGGCCAGGGCTGGGAACTGACTACCCAAGGTTATACCTCCTAACGAAAAGAAAACAGAGACAGGGGAGCCGAGGGGGTGGGTAGCTCTGTTGTATTGTTGAATGACATTCATCCCTTGCAAGGGGTACATAGAAACAGAGATAGTGGAGTCAGTACGGATAGAACTAAGGAAATTGTGGGGTAAAAATACCCTAATGGGAACTTAAGCCC